>CAUOFW020009835.1:1269193-1299464 GCA_963454935.2 Ilex paraguariensis
AAATGTGCCATAACTTAGGGTATATGTAACAACCCTAGGCCCTAATCGTCGTGCCTTCTTAGAAAGGCCCCCAACCAACATTAACCTTGGGAGAACATTGGATTGGCACCTATGAGCCACTATTAGAAAGAATAAATTCGTGTTGAGCTCTGACTCCATCACTTAGTCCCTTGATGTGGCTTATGTTGTAAGTAGCGCCCTTCACTTCGAAGTCGACATGTCGCAACATTGGGACCGCTCTGACAACAGACTTCTATATTTTAGGGGTAATTTAGAATGCCTTGATGATGAGTATCCAAGCTTACGCCCTTCCCTTTTCCATGTACCTGCCTTGATTCTAACCTTTTCCCTTTTGGCACAAAACTACTAATAGATGTCATTCGTTACCAAATGGTTTTGGGTATACTGAATCTTGAGCAAGAAGGCTCCAACTGAGATCGATGATCTCAAGAAGGACGTCCTATCAAAAGATAAGATTTTTGATAACCAAGTTGCCCAGATTAAGCAGATGATAGATTGGATGACTGAAATATCAACGAAGTTGGAGAAGAACAAGGTTGCCAAGGCTGAGGCGGAGCGTCAAATGAATGAGGTTGAGCTAAAGGTGTCCATCGCTGAGAGTAAGTATGCATCATTGAGTGAGAAAATTGGGAAGTTTAGGAGTTCCTTGGAGGAGGTCTCCAAATGGGAGGAGACCATTCAGGAAATGGTCGCCCAATATGAAAACGAGATTTTCTTGATCTTTAGGGAGCTAAAGAATAAATCCTTCAAGGAGGGTTGTGATGTTGTCCATTGTGCTACTGGTGTGCCCTCAAATTCGACGCTCTTTCAAAAGCATACAGTTGGGCCCACACCTTTGGTGGCCAAGGGATCTAACACAGTGCAACTTCTTAAGAAGGTCCTCCCAATGCGAAATAGTCAGGCCAAAGATCTGTCGGTGGATATCATGGATTTGCTAGGTGAAGACCCAAATAAGAGGGAAGAAAATGTCCACGGCGGTGGCGGCTTAGCTTAATTTTTTTCCTCTAGGGGATAAAAAACCCTCCATATGGATGGAAATGCCTTCTTGCATTTTATTGCCTTGTGTTTTACTTGGGTGTCATCCTTTTTGATCAACTCTAATGCTCAGGCTTTGGTAAGGTTCACCTGAGGAAGGCATCTTTACCTTGGTACCTCTGGGCGCAGTGAATCATTGATGAAGTCTTATCCCGTTTAGGGTTGTACTTCTCGTTCGGGTGCAAGCTACACTCACCTAAGGAAGATGTCTTTGCCTTGGTACATTTGGGTACATTACTTTGCTACCAAATTCTTATCCCGTCTGTGGTTGTGCCTTTCATTAAGGACCGTCTTGTTTAAGGCTTTGGCTTTTCTATTGCACCAGGGATAGGCCAAGGTGGAATAATAGTTCTAGATGCCAAGTCATTCTCAAAATTTCTTAAAAGGTGCACTATAAATCGAGTGTCATTGTTTGATACAATGTCTCGAGGGATGCCAAAGTGAGTGACAATATATCTCTAAATGAATCTCTTTGTGTCTATATCTCGGATGTGGGTTAGATGTTTGGCTTCTACCCACCNCCGCCGAAGATGGTTAGAGTACATTATTGGGGTGTTTTTCCAAGGGTCTTTGATTGATAAGTTAAATAGTATATTGTTGTAACTAAGGCTGTCAATCATGTTGTGTCATTTTTGTGTCATGTGATTTTTTGTTGTGTTATTTTCGGTACATGTTGTGTTCGTGTCAATATTCGTTAAATAGAAAATTAATTAATCTTGCAACTCATATGATATTGTTAGAATATTTTAATAAAAGGAGTACTTTATGGGGGAAATTCATTCCCACATCAATTAAGTTTATAAAATAACTTGAGTTTATATACTATACTAGTGCTACCTAGTCATTAAGTTGAGTGAGACAATGAGACTTTCATGTTCGCTGGGGTGGGAAGAGTGGTTGAAATAGTGGAAGAAATACGAGTTTCTAAAATTTACACTGTACATTGTGTGTAACCATCATTTTTTCCTCATTAAAAGTTCAGTTTCTGAATTGGTCTAACATCTATTTGCCAATAGTCACTTTTTTTTTTATATTAAAAACTAGCAATACACCACGTGCGTTGCACATGAATTTTTTTTGTTAAAACATTTGTGAAAATACATTAAAAAAATCTAATTATGTAGTAAATTATATATTATTTCATATTTATCATACTTAAACTATTAGTATTCTTTTCATAATTATAAATAAATAATTGACTTATTTTTTGTGATTCTTTTATTTGAGCTACCAAGTAGTAAAAGTTTTTATTTTTTATTTTTTTTTGTCTTTCTTATTTTTTCTTTGTGCCTCAATAGTTTTTACCAAATTATTTTGATAGTGAATGAAGAGAAAAACTATATATATATATCCATTTTTGGGCGATGAAGATGATATTGTATCAATAGAGTTGTCGACGAGTATTAATATTGGGATTTTGAATTTTTTTTTTATATATCATGTTAAGTATAACATGACAATTCAAAAGTTTTACAAAGATATAGAGATTTATATGATTTGTTAAAGATTAGTTTGTTATTTAAAAACATAGGTATATAATGATAATTTTTATATTTAAATACAAAATGATATGTCAGCCATTATAGTTTTTTATAAGGGAAAAATAGTGAATCAAAAATTTTTTACACTAAGGTACTTTTATTAGTAGTATAGATATAAATTATTAGTAGTGTAGATTAATATAGTACGTCATCAATCATCTTTACAAGTATATAATCAGGTGTTTTCAGGCCAGAAAAATATATACTTTATTCTCATATTTTCTCATTGCATAATTTCTCTAGGCAAATTAGATAAGTATCGGATGAAGCTTTTGTTTCAATCAATTGTGCAGATCGGAGTGAAGTTACAATCAATTAGGTTGAGATGTTGTATCCTTGAGACGACATGTTTTAACCTACCGCACCATATTTGATCTATAAAGGGGCACAAATTGTCTTAAAAGAGTGAACTAGTCTGCACTTCACCCTATCATCTACTCTTTTTTTTTAATTCATATTTCCAACATAAACTATGTAATATTTTTTTAAAAAAATTATAAAATATTTATTTTTTGTCCACAATACCTATTAATCGTGTTATTCATATAAATTGATCGTGTCTTATGTAGGGTCAAGTTCATGTCATATTTGCATCCATAAGTAAAATTGACACCCCTAGTTATATTATAACTATACAAAGATGAATAGATGGTTCGAATAGTTCTTCATGAACAGATTCCCAAGAGGCATTATTTCTTCCCCACGGGCCATGCTAGCCAAGTGTCATATCTGACTTGTTTAAATACGTGCAGTGATGGTAGATTCGAGAAATAGAGCAATATCAGCTACAAATACTGATGGAAATGTATATGTTTTTTTCAATAAAAATCCTAATGGTGCGAGGGCTTTTAGCAAAATTTTTAGAGTAGAACATAAGACTTTACTCCTTTATCTATGAATTACAAATTAAATGAAGAAATTTTAAAATTTAAAATCCCACTGTTGAGCAATTAGCCCTTCGGGCTGTCGCCTACGGTGACCGGGAGAGAGACTTGAACAAGTCCTTTAGTATAACTAGTAGTACCCCAGGTAGAATTTGTCAANTTATCATATTGGGAGGTTATTTACACTCAAGGGTGTTTGACTTGTGCAAAAAAAAAAGGGGCCATTAGATGATTTAGGTGTTCTAACATCGTGTTAGAGGAAAATTCCTTCAATTCGATCGTACATGGGGACAATAGGGGGCTAGGTCCTATTGACTATGGGTTAATAGCTCTCGAGTCGCGCCATTATTGTGCCTCGAGCCATGCATTCATGGCCCCCTAGGGACCCAAAGTTGAGCTTTTACTGTCCATTAATATTCGAGGTTGAGCATAGATGAGGTGTCCCCCATCGAATGCTCCTAATTTCTGCAAGTCCTAAGACCAAGCATTGAATTGAACCTCTTTGAGGCTTCGCATGATTGGTCCCATTACCCAAGGATGAGACTTTCACATCTGATCTCCTAGGTTCTTGTGCATGTTTCTTGTATTAGAACAGCGTGCAGGCGACATTTCTAGGCATGTTGCTCGTCCCCTGTCTTTTTTGTCGAATCTGGTGATGTAATGGGCATAGATGTCATGTATCATCATTGNGATTGTTTGATGGCATTGATCTTATTGAGAATGTTCGCATTGTCACACTCTATCCACTCCAATCAGTTGTCAAGTCGTTGCTCAATAAAGTCTACCAACTCGTGGGTGAGGAACCTTTTCCCTGGTCTTCCAAGGCTTGGTTCGGTGTGATGGGTGAACATTTATGGATCTCGCTGAACTCCCTCTGTCAAATCCAAAGACTTGGGGGCTGACAAAACTAGTAACATATTTGGCTTCTTGCTTGGGGCCCATGGTTTTTCCACCACGTGGCTCTACAAGTGGGGTGTTCATCGTGTAAGACCCCGTACAAAATTCAAAGATGGATAACATGATATTAAGAGTACTTCCAAAAGGATGATAGAAACTTCAAATTATTGTTGAAAAAATGATCATGAAGTTTGAGTTTTCACACGTATTAATTTTCATGTCGATAGTTTTAGAGGTGTTTAAAATTGAGAATGGTGGTTTGATAAGTTTTTAAATATTTTTAGGTCAAAATAAGGCTACTATTGAATTCGAAAGGTTGATAAATCTTAGGAGAGGTGATATAGGGTGTATGAAAAGTTTANACATTATAGTTTTTTATAAGGGAAAAATAGTGAATCAAAAATTTTTTACACTAAGGTACTTTTATTAGTAGTATATATATAAATTATTAGTAGTGTAGATTAATATAGTACGTCATCAATCATCTTTACAAGTNGAGGTGATATAGGGTGTATGAAAAGTTTAGAAGTATTCCAGAGTTAAAACGTATCGTGGAGAGATTTTAGGTAGAAAAGAGTTTGACACTACCTTAGTATTGTGGGCATATATTTTTACCCCGTTATTCGTTTTCTCTAATTTTTGAATAGTAGAAACTAGACTTCAAGGGCTATAAAAATGTGTTTCATGAAAATTTTGTGAATTAGTTTCCAACTAGGTCAAAATTGAGTCTGAAGTATGGGTCAGAGAGCCACCCACATTGGGACGCGAGAATTGTGTTGGGATGTGCCTATGAAGTTTTGGATAACTTGAATGGTGATGGATATGCAACCACATAAAAGGTTAGAAGGGCGTCAGATGTATATCCAACGTTTTCCCTCCAATGCTCAAGTAAGTTTCTGAGAGAGAAAAAATGGCAAGACTCTAGTATTGGTTAGGGTTGCATGATTTTGTTATCATATTGGGAGGTTATTTACACTCAAGGGTGTTTGACTTGTGCAAAAAAAAAAGGGGCCATTAGATGATTTAGGTGTTCTAACATCGTGTTAGAGGAAAATTCCTTCAATTCGATCGTACATGGGGACAATAGGGGGCTAGGTCCTATTGACTATGGGTTAATAGCTCTCGAGTCGCGCCATTATTGTGCCTCGAGCCATGCATTCATGGCCCCCTAGGGACCCAAAGTTGAGCTTTTACTGTCCATTAATATTCGAGGTTGAGCATAGATGAGGTGTCCCCCATCGAATGCTCCTAATTTCTGCAAGTCCTAAGACCAAGCATTGAATTGAACCTCTTTGAGGCTTCGCATGATTGGTCCCATTACCCAAGGATGAGACTTTCACATCTGATCTCCTAGGTTCTTGTGCATGTTTCTTGTATTAGAACAGCGTGCAGGCGACATTCCTAGGCATGTTGCTCGTCCCCTGTCTTTTTTGTCGAATCTGGTGATGTAATGGGCATAGATGTCATGTATCATCATTGCTCGAGGGCTTAGCATTAAATGCTCCAATGAACTAATACGTTCTTCCCAAGGCCGGAACTCAATGACACTTGACATCTGCGTCTTTTTCCTCCATGTGTCACTTTCCCATTGGTGTCTCTGATCACATCCCATTAGTTGAGTTTTATATAGTAAGATTGAATTTGTTAATTGGTGGTCTTATGTATAAATCTTATGGTCATACAATTCATGGACTATAGGACAGGCCGCCGAAGATGGTTAGAGTACATTATTGGGGTGTTTTTCCAAGGGTCTTTGATTGATAAGTTAAATAGTATATTGTTGTAACTAAGGCTGTCAATCATGTTGTGTCATTTTTGTGTCATGTGATTTTTTGTTGTGTTATTTTCGGTACATGTTGTGTTCGTGTCAATATTCGTTAAATAGAAAATTAATTAATCTTGCAACTCATATGATATTGTTAGAATATTTTAATAAAAGGAGTACTTTATGGGGGAAATTCATTCCCACATCAATTAAGTTTATAAAATAACTTGAGTTTATATACTATACTAGTGCTACCTAGTCATTAAGTTGAGTGAGACAATGAGACTTTCATGTTCGCTGGGGTGGGAAGAGTGGTTGAAATAGTGGAAGAAATACGAGTTTCTAAAATTTACACTGTACATTGTGTGTAACCATCATTTTTTCCTCATTAAAAGTTCAGTTTCTGAATTGGTCTAACATCTATTTGCCAATAGTCACTTTTTTTTTTATATTAAAAACTAGCAATACACCACGTGCGTTGCACATGAATTTTTTTTGTTAAAACATTTGTGAAAATACATTAAAAAAATCTAATTATGTAGTAAATTATATATTATTTCATATTTATCATACTTAAACTATTAGTATTCTTTTCATAATTATAAATAAATAATTGACTTATTTTTTGTGATTCTTTTATTTGAGCTACCAAGTAGTAAAATTTTTTATTTTTTATTTTTTTTTGGTCTTTCTTATTTTTTCTTTGTGCCTCAATAGTTTTTACCAAATTATTTTGATAGTGAATGAAGAGAAAAACTATATATATATATCCATTTTTGGGCGATGAAGATGATATTGTATCAATAGAGTTGTCGACGAGTATTAATATTGGGATTTTGAATTTTTTTTTTATATATCATGTTAAGTATAACATGACAATTCAAAAGTTTTACAAAGATATAGAAATTTATATGATTTGTTAAAGATTAGTTTGTTATTTAAAAACATAGGTATATAATGATAATTTTTATATTTAAATACAAAATGATATGTCAGCCATTATAGTTTTTTATAAGGGAAAAATAGTGAATCAAAAATTTTTTACACTAAGGTACTTTTATTAGTAGTATAGATATAAATTATTAGTAGTGTAGATTAATATAGTACGTCATCAATCATCTTTACAAGTATATAATCAGGTGTTTTCAGGCCAGAAAAATATATACTTTATTCTCATATTTTCTCATTGCATAATTTCTCTAGGCAAATTAGATAAGTATCGGATGAAGCTTTTGTTTCAATCAATTGTGCAGATCGGAGTAAAGTTACAGTCAATTAGGTTGAGATGTTGTATCCTTGAGACGACATGTTGTAACCTACCGCACCATATTTGACTTATAAAGGGGCACAAATTGTCTTAAAAGAGTGAACTAGTCTGCACTTCACCCTATCATCTACTTTTTTTTTTGAATTCATATTTCCAACATATACTATGTAATATTTTTTTAAAAAAATTATAAAATATTTATTTTTTGTCCACAGTACCTATTAATCGTGTTATTCATATCTAATCTTAATTTGACACATTTACTATTCATATAAATTGATCGTGTCTTATGTAGGGTCAAGTTCATGTCATATTTGCATCCATAAGTAAAATTGACACCCCTAGTTATATTATAACTATACAAAGATGAATAGATGGTTCGAATAGTTCTTCATGAACAGATTCCCAAGAGGCATTATTTCTTCCCCACGGGCCATGCTAGCCAAGTGTCATATCTGACTTGTTTAAATACGTGCAGTGATGGTAGATTCGAGAAATAGAGCAATATCAGCTACAAATACTGATGGAAATGTATATGTTTTTTTCAATAAAAATCCTAATGGTGCGAGGGCTTTTAGCAAAATTTTTAGAGTAGAACATAAGACTTTACTCCTTTATCTATGAATTACAAATTAAATGAAGAAATTTTAAAATTTAAAATCCCACTGTTGAGCAATTAGCCCTTCGGGCTGTCGCCTACGGTGACCGGGAGAGAGACTTGAACAAGTCCTTTAGTATAACTAGTAGTACCCCAGGTAGAATTTGTCAATTGATGGTGTGCATATTAAAATATATTCACCTAAAAATAAGTTACTTTAAATAAAAACAATTTAAGCAAGAAATGTATTAAGACTCAAAGAGGAGAGCTGCTAGAACAAACCAAAGTTAAATAGAAAAAAAATATATAAAATAATGAACCAAGTCAACTTAGTTTTCATAAAAAAAACCCCCTAAAAAAAACTTGTTTCTACTCTAAAAAAGTTCAATTCAACTATAGGAACATAACCTCCATGACAAAAACACCACCATAGTATCACCATCAATCTATTGCCATATGTAATTAACATCAACCACCTCTTTATCACCATCTGCCGAATTGCAATCCTTTTAGGGTTCAACTAGTATCTAGTGTAAATAGATCTTCTCATTGTTGTGGAGGGGATCTTTTTAGCAGTTTTTTTTTTTTAGTTGCCTTTTTATCACGATTTTTGGGAGGTTTATCATGAATTATGATTAGTTTCCTTGTACTCTTTAATTAAGGTTGATGGATATGTAATGTGATTAAATATTTTAAGAAAAATTGAATACTCTGTATAATTATTTAATTGTTTCTCGACAAAATTGAGTTCTTGATATAAATAATGCTTATAATTCTTCACAAGTATTTCAACTAGATATCCAAAAATATATATTCAATCATCAAATTAATTATGTTTAATGAAATGTTTTCCTATTAATTGGACGTTGAAAATTAATCGAGTTATCTAATTTTTTATAAATATAATATCAGATAAATAAAATCAAATTCAAACCCTTCTGCTCCGTTTAGTATGATAGAAAAATGAAAGGATAAAAAGTTTGAAAGATGAAAAATAGATAAAACATCATATTTGATAAGAAAGAAAAATAAGAAGGATGAAAAAGTGGATGAATGAGCTTTTCTTTCAACTCACCAAAATAAATTTCTCAAAATCAGAAGCAAAGTGAATAAAAAATTAATTATTTGTGTTAAAATGTATTTTATTTGTGTATATATCATTTGATATATACATATATTGTGTATACATTATTTTATAAATACAATAATAAAATATTTATTTATATTTTAAAAAAAAAAATAAAAAAAATATTTTTCCATCTTACCAAGCATAAAAAAAAATTTAATTATTTTTATTTTTCATCCATCATACTAAACACAAATAAAAGAAATTGTATCATTCACACTTTCTTTCAAATATAAAATATGTACTCATACTTTTTATTTCTCCTACTAAACAAAACATTAAACAAAAAAAAATATTTTCTAAAAAAATTTATGGGATCCATAGATCCAAGAGTTCATAGCTATTTTGGAATCTATTTCGGATCCCAAATTAGCATTGCTTCGCAAAAATACCCTCCCTGTAGTCTAATTTCCCCGTCTCTGTCCCCGCTCCTTCGGTCCCTCCTCTATGTCAGTCTTCTCGTCGGAGACTAAAACCGCCTCTTCGCCCGCCGCTGATTGCCACCACCGCCCACCATTTCATCAGCTGTTAACTGCCACCACCAGCTCCTTCTTCTGCCGTCGTCGATTGTCACGTCCAACCACCTCTTCATCTTCCCAAACAGTCCGCTAATAATCACCACCAGCCACACCACCAGCCGCACTAATCAAACGTAAATCGAAGAACCCAGCAATTTTGCAAACTCTTGAAATCCCATCAAAGAAACCTAAATTGTGCAAGACAAATCGATTTGTGGTTCTCAAGCGTTTCTAGTCGTGGGTGGTTTACAAGAAAAACAAGTTTCTGGATTTTGCGTGTCCCGACACATCTCTTTCTCTCTGAAAACTTATTTCAATAGAAGTTGAAAAGGGATCAGCGGCAGCCTCACAGTGGGGGCTAGGAACTGTTGAACATTAATTTCGATTTGAATATTTGTTTTTTTTCCTGATAAAACGTCATGGGGAATATATTCGTGAAGAAACCAAAGATCACCGAAGTTGATAAAGCAATCCTGGCTCTCAAGACCCAAAGGCGTAAGCTTGCCCAGTATCAGCAAAAGGTACCACCCATTACATTATCTCTACATTTTTTTGAATAGTTTTTCTTTTGTTATAATTCATTAATTGGTCCATTTGTGCATTCGTTTTGTTCATCAAATCTTGAACATTGAAAATTGAAATTGACCAACTTCAGGTTGCAGTGGTAATTCTTATTAAGTCTGGAATTGTTGGTTGTCAAGGTAAATATTTATCTCAAAGGTGTAAAATGAACTATAATACATGGCTTCTGTTGCTCACTTGATAATAGGATTGTGCAAAGCGGAGAGGTGAGCTGTTTTGGTAAGCATTTTTTTGATTGATTATGCTAATTTCTTGATTATAAAGAAGTATTTGAGTGATTCTCATTGGAGACAATCCATAAATGTAAACTGAAAATATTAGCATGGCCCTAGTGCAAAGATGATCCACACCAATCGGGAAAGGGTTGAGGTGGGTTTGGTGAGTTTTTTTTTTATTACGAACAGGGATTTGAGTTGGCCTAGTAAAAATGTTTTTGAGGTGGATTTGCCAGTTTTTTTATTATTATGAAAACTACATCAAGCAGTTGTTCTGTGGGTGAATTTTAAACACGAAGAATCACATATACGTGGGCAGGTTTTTTTTTTTTGGCAATGATCTTCATTCATCATTATCAGAAATGAGAGTCAGGATTTCACAAAACAAACAGAAATGCAGAAATCAATCTATATAAAAAGGGAAATCCTTTAGTCTGTCCTGCCCTGGCTTCTTCCAGACATATAGTTTCTAGTTCTTTTGGCAAATCAAATGTCCATTGACGAGGGAGCNTCACAAAACAAACAGAAATGCAGAAATCAATCTATATAAAAAGGGAAATCCTTTAGTCTGTCCTGCCCTTGCTTCTTCCAGACATATAGTTTCTAGTTCTTTTGGCAAATCAAATGTCCATTGACGAGGGAGCTTGCCTGTACTAGCTTGCTTTGCGACCCAATGAGTTGCAACATTACAGTCCGTGGCACATCTTGAAGTTGCACAGATTTCAGTTGTTGAGAATAGTGCCATATATCCCTTTGAATGGCTTCAATTCCCCTAATATTGTTTATCTGCTCTCCGTTTAATGATCCTGTATGGAGAATTGAGTTGGGCAATCCAATAGTCTCTTGATATCCTTCTGTTTTAGCCAAATTGCATGCTTTTCTGATAGCGTAGGCCAATGATATGCCTGGAGATAAGGTATACTTCCAGATTCTCCTGTTGAGATAGAGATCTGTATGATCTCTGACAAAGAACTGTAGGATGCTTTCTTGCTTTTTTCTTTAAAAGTTCCATCACTAATTTTCTATATCTAGCCTTCTGGAGGTGGAGTCCTTCCAATTAGTCCTTAATCTTTCCTTTTTATCCGGGCACCTGCTAAGCTTGTGTTGGAATGTTGGAATTCTGCTTCTGCTATCATTGCTTGGCTAATCACCACTAGTAGTTTAGGTTTTCTGTGATGATGCACCCATGTATTCTTAGCTATCTTGATGAGCCATAATATGCAAACTATCTGTGGTTGTCCTTTTGGTTCATCTCTACTGCATGCTTTAGTGTTCTGCAACATCTCTTGAATCCAAATTTCTATCCTCCTCAATTATTTTCTATCCACCTGAATTTCTAGAGGTGAGAGCTGCCACACTTTTTCTATCCATGTCAAAGTAGAAAGAATTGTTCAACTGTTTCTTCTTCCTTTCCCACGTATTGGACGCAGACTTCAAAATATCTTTTTTCTCCAGAGGTTTTGCCTACTAGCCAGAGCTTCTGTTATAACCCTTCTAATGAACATTCTTATTTTTTTTCTGGAACNCGTATTGGACGCAGACTTCAAAATATCTTTTTTCTCCAGAGGTTTTGCCTAGTAGCCAGAGCTTCTGTTATAACCCTTCTAATGAACATTCTTATTTTTTTTCTGGAACTTGCAATTTCCATATTAAACCCCTTGTCTCCTGTGGCATAAAGAAAGAAGAAGAAGTTTGAATAGATTTGTTTAGATGAGAGTACATTATAACTGCCTTTCACTGTACTGTTCAGTCATAGTACCAGTCCACCTTACCATGTCAACTTGTGGAGTTTTCCTCTGGGGTTATTAAGAAGTAAGAACAGCTGCACAGATCTTTGGGGGAACATAAATTCTACCNACTTGTGGAGTTTTCCTATAGGGTTATTAAGAAGTAAGAACAGCTGCACAGATCTTTGGGGGAACATAAATTCTACCTAGTTTTGTTTGCATTCCATATAGGGCTTGGATATTAGCTTAGAAAGCCTTTATTCCGACATGTACTGTTTTTTTGTCAGTCTGTCTGTGCTTTGGTATCCGGCTATCATACTATTTTTTTTTTACCTTGACAATATGCCAAATATAGCCTTGTTGTAATACACTTCTTCCTNAAAGCCTTTATTCCGACATGTACTGTTTTTTTGTCAGTCTGTCTGTGCTTTGGTATCCGGCTATCATACTATTTTTTTTTACCTTGACAATATGCCAAATATAGCCTTGTTGTAATACACTTCTTCCTNGGACTTGTTTTTAATTCTCAGCTAGGCAATTTTATTGAAAGACGAGGGTGGGAATGTAAAATTTCTGGATACAATGGAAGACAAAACATCCTACCAAAGACCTTTACATCAGAATAAAGAAGGAAGTACATAAAAATTTTNCTTCAATGAGAGTTTTACATATCCAGGAGTTTGCTGACTTGCGAAAAATGAATTTCAAGAAAATACCATCCCTTTTAGTAGTTTGCCCCAGAGTGATTCAGGGTTATGTTTTAGCCTCCCAACTTGTTTGGCTGCCAACACTTCATTAAAATTTTCAAAATCTCTGAAACCCAGCTCTCTTCTGCCTTATTTTTTGTGAGATTCCTCACTTCTTCTATTGATTTCCTCTCTCCTGGTGGGTTGTAGAGAGAGAGAGAGAGAGAGAGAGAGAATAAAGTTGATGTGTAGTTGAAGATTGTTATAGCATAAGGCGGTATAGCCTGCTAATACTTCACAGTTTGTCCTTTCAGGCAGCAATTTTTNCCACTTCTTCTATTGATTTCCTCTCTCCTGGTGGGTTGTAGAGAGAGAGAGAGAGAGAGAGAATAAAGTTGATGTGTAGTTGAAGATTGTTATAGCATAAGGCGGTATAGCCTGCTAATACTTCACAGTTTGTCCTTTCAGGCAGCAATTTTTGGCATATCCTCTGGCTAACGACGTAATGATTGTTTCTTAGACCTACCCCTTCAGTAAGCAGCCCCAAGTAGTTTCCTATCTTTTGCAGTGAAGATAGTCTCTTAGAATATCAGCTAGCTCCTGCGAGTAGCACAAAGTAGCTGTAAGAAACTCACATCCTGAACACCTGATAATACTTCAGAGAGACATGAACTTGGTTGGGCAAGGATTAGTGGATGCATGGAGATATTGGCTATAGATATTTATAGTTGTTTAATGCTACACTGCACAATCCCCAGTGCAGATTGATTTTGATTCTCTGTGGAGATTGCTAGTTGATGAATGATCTTGTGAAGCATTCAAATGTTATCATTGATGGGTTGCTGAGCTCAACTTTGTGGTAGTCATGATTGTAGAAAATCTATGGTCAAACTGGTACTAGTTGGGAATCGGAAGAGAATGGGATGTGAGACTCCTATTGCATCTTTTTCAGGGTTGGTGAAAATACTCAGTTGTGTCCAGATTGAGACTTTTGATTAGAAGAGAATGTGTTTCAACTTTCTAAACCTTACAATCTCTTATTTGTTACTAGACTTGACAGTTAGAAAATAGTGGCTGGTCCTCTATTTTGAGAAAGAAAATGACTAAGAACAATTGTAATTAAGATTGTAATGCTTTATTCATGATCTTTTAAGAGGCAAGTATCTAATCCTAGAGGGATTAAGGATGAAGCTCACCTATTGCTCCATTAATCCATTATCAAGATGAACCACCACCATAACTTTTATTTTGTTTAGAAAAATAAGAATTAGCAATTGAATGATTAGTTTTTTCGAGTGGTTGTCTGGTTGGTGGAACTTGATCAGCAGCTGTCAGCTTATATTATTTTCGCCAATGTTTGTAAATTTTTGGTTTAGGCTGTTTCCTTTAATTTGCATTCACAAATTAAATTTTGGGGGTCCAACGGATAGCTTTTGTGGAATATAGAAAAAAGGCTATTGAAAGCCTGGTTCCTCGGTTTCCTTTCCCTTAACAAGTGGTCAAATTTTGAAATCAAAAGTTCATCGAGTTGTGATCTGTTGTTGTAATACCCATTGACTTGTTTTTAATTCTCAGCTAGGCAATTTTATTGAAAGATGAGGGTGGGAATGTAAAATTTCTGGATACAATGGAAGACAAAACATCCTACCAAAGACCTTTACATCAGAATAAAGAAGGAAGTACATAAAAATTTTCTAGCCATGACAGTTTTACATTTAACACAGCACTTTAAACAAATCTCACAATTCACTTCTGCCCTTGGACACACTAGCTTTTTTGTTTTCATTAACAACACATTAATTTTATTAATAATTGGACCTAAGTACAAAGACGATGAGTAATCCACCAATAAACATAGAAGAAAAGGGACTAAAAAACATAACTACATGTCACAACAGCTTTCGAACCTGTCCTAATAGAACAAAAGGAAGTCCTACAAATTTAGGAGATACTGAAACACAAAGGGACACCAAAAACAAATTTATTCCTGTAAACCATCTTCATTTCCATGTTCCCCTAAAAAATTATTGCATTCCTCTGTATTCGTATAACCAAAATATTGCCAACACTACACATTTCCAAAGAGATTAATATTTCTTGGTTTTTTTGCAAAAACCTTAAATTCAATCATAAATATCGCATTGTCAAGAATCGAGATACCAAATACATCTCATATGCACACATAAAAAAGGTCTCCATTATGCTAACATAGTCAGACAATGAAGGAAGAGATGATCAAGAGTCTCCTCACTCCTGCACACACTACACCACTATGGAAGAAGGTAATGAAGAGACCACCTCCTCTGAAGCAAATCATTGGTATTGAGTTTCCTATAATCAATAGTCCATGATAATACTTAGAACTTTATTCGAAATCATCTTATAAGGACCAAATTGTGGTATACTAGGATGACCAATCAATGAATCAAAGAAAGGTTTACAAGAAAACTCCTAGAAGATCAAATTATCCAACAACTTTTATCTGGAACTGACTATCTTAGAGAAACCTATCTAAAAGAGATAAATTAAATTATAATTCCTTAACCTCTCTATGCTCAAGGTTTCCAATGAAGTTGAAGTTTCGATTGATAGGATAAGAAGAGGAAGACACCATAGAGACGATTGGAGCAACGTGAGGGTGGGACAAAATGAAACATTCAAAGAAATAGAATAGGAAAAAAGCTATCACCCTATCCACCCATCTTCTCACAAGCGAATATTTTCCCCATTTCCAACAATGATATTTGTATACTGAAAAAATCTAAACAAACTCGATTCACCATATGAGAATCTCTACCATTATCCTTAAATGAATACTTATTTATGATAATACATACCACAAGTAATTGCGTTTAAAAGGGAATCTTCATAACAACTTCTCGTCAAGGCAATGTTTCTAGCAATAATGTTTTCTAAAGTTAGTCTTTCTGTCTTCCTTGAGCGAGATACAATTTTTCATTTCACCAAATGATCATTTTTCCATTCCTCATTCCCCTCAACAGGAACTCTCTCATCAACCTCCATAACGTACTTGCCACTCGGTGGAATCTTAGTAAGAGACATGTAATGTAAGTATGTAACAAACAGGGATAATGTCCAATGCGACCGCAAAATATGATCTTCCACCTTTATATATCAAAGCTTTTTTTCCATCCAACATCAAAAAGCTTAAGAAAGACACAATGGTTGTGCACCTATAAGATGGAAAGCTGTGGCCCCTCTGGAATCCTACCAAGCAGAAGCCTTTAAATGAGGCTGGTCCAGCTAAGAAAAGGAATTTCCTAAGCTTGGGCTGGGCTATACCCCTTTAGTGCCAAAAAAAAAAATATATATTTTTACGTTAGAAATTAGACGTGAAATAACAGTTTTGTATCCTTTATAATCAGCCAAAGTTTTGGACCGCCCAAGTCTATAAACCCGTTCAATTCTCTGGTTTTCCAATAAGTCAGCTAGTNGATTCTCTGGTTTTCCAAAAAGTCAGCTAGTTTTGTGGTTTTTTTCCGGTTCATCTTCATAGGCGATGTAATTAGTGGACCAATCGGTTTACCTGGTTGACCCATNAATTCTCTGGTTTTCCAATAAGTCAGCTAGTTTTGTGGTTTTTTTCCTGTTCATCTTCATAGGCGATGTAATTAGTGGACCAATCGGTTTACCTGGTTGACCCATCATTCCAGTTGGTTTTGATAACATTGCAAATGCAAGAAGCATTAGTACACAACTTAAAAATCCCCTTGTCAAAAAATTTAGCAAACACTCCCACCAACTCTGATTTTTTCATATCCCAACAATCCTGGGTATTGATATAGGAAAACCATCTAGTCCCGAAGATTTACCACAATTACCCTTGAGAGCCACTCTAAGTACCTCTTATTCAAGGGATCTCTCAAACCAATTAGATTTACATTGATCAATTAGCTCCAATTTGGCCTCTCTATCCCAAGTCTATACACACCGTGTAAATAATACAAGCTAAAGAAATGGCAGTCTCATCAATGATTTGATTCTTCTCCTCTACAATCCTACCATCTTTTGTCGAGTCTTTTAATGAATTTTTTTTTTGAAGTACAGTCTCATCAAAGATCTTTGAAGTANTGAAGTACAGTCTCATCAAAGATCTTTGAAGTTTTGGCCCCTTTTTTACCTTCCGCATCTTTTGTCCATTAGATGTTAAGAAAACCATTTAGTCAACCTTAGTCTACAAGCAATGTTGCAACAACAGTGACAAGTGGAATTAGTTCTCATTAACATGAAAATGCAGGATTCGCAGAGTCTTTAGGATGTTCAGTGAGTGATCTTTTAATTATTTGGGGTTTTCTTAAGAATATAATCCAACGTCCTTGAGTTTTTGGGATACAGTAGTGGAGAAAATAGGGAAGAAACTAGTTGGATGGAGAGTGCTTCTCATTTTAAATGGGTGAGACTTACCTTAGTTGAGTCTGTATTCGCTAGCATTCCTTTTTGTTGTACGACTCTTTTTAAAATGCCTTGTAAGGTGGCCTAGAATTGAAAAGACAATGAGTGATTTTTTTTGAAATAGTGTGGGGAAGGGAAAGAGATCATTTAATGAGCTAGGATTTGGTTTCTCGATTTCGAGATATGGTTGGTCTTGGTTTGGGGAACTTATTTGATAGAAATATGATCCTTGTCGGGAAGCCATCATGAAGATCCGACAAAACAAAATTCACCATGGTATTCTGTTATCAAAAGCCACAATGATATTTAGCCTAACGGGTGGGATACTCCTATAGTTGAAAAGGGAACGTTCTGATGATCATGGAAGTTCATTTCTCATATAGGGAGAGAGATTGGTTTTTAGGAGGATGTTTAGCTTTGATGACTCTTCTTTTCTACTAATGTTTCCTTGCATTTAGCGCTTAGCTTGTGTTCGTAGTTTCTCTATTGCTCATGTAGGAGTGTCTTTTTTAATCTCATGGAATTTCAATTTTTCTAGGAATCTAAATGATAGTGAAACTCATGATTTGTGCTCCTTATTTTTTTTGCTTAATGAGGTCTCTCTAAATCCTATGTCGTCTAATAGACGAAGAAGGATTTTTCACTTGTAAGAAATATTTTTCGTAAATCTTTCTTTGGTTCTTTAATTGATAATCGTTTCACCCATTGAGGTTCAATTATGATGGATAATTGCTCATGAAATTATTTATTCTAGTGGTTTGATTCAGAAAAGGAGACCATATACTTGTTTGTTGCCATGGTGGCATGTTATTTGTGGAAGGAAGGGAGAGGGCATTGATCACCTTTTCTTTAATTTTCTGGTTGCATGGGGTTGTGGTTTTCTGATTGCAGAAGTGAATCGGATGATTTCCTGGCATTGTATGTCTTTGTTGGAGGAAGATTTCAGGTGTTTCGAAAGGGATAAGAAAGTTGTCGCTCTCTGGAAGTGTGCTTTTTTAGCCTGTTTAGATGAGACTCCCACTGTTTGGGTTTAAAATATGTGGCTGTATTCTTTTAAAAAATGTTTTGATAAGTAGTGGGGTGAGAGCTGTGTACAAGGGTGGGAAGGTTTTGAGATCATGAGACGGTTAAGGGAAAAATATAAGTTTGGAATAAGGAGGAATTTGGAGATGCTAGTGGGTGGTGTGCTCAGAATGGAGAATGGGAGATGAATGACCTCAAGAATGAATTAGAGGAAGTGTTCTACCTTGTTTGTTTGACCATAATACACTGCACTGTTTCTTGTAAGTTTGCATCATTTGCATCTGAAATATAGCAAACTTCTACTTTAAGACCATCATTCCATTGCAGAGGTTGATGATGGCCCGGTGTGAGCATGCATACATGTCTGTGCATCTATGTTCCTCATGTGTGAGTAGGTGTCATCCACTAAAGCTTCATTGTCTCAAGAAGAGTTAAACTTGATGCCTCTGATCTCCTTTTTCATGTGGGGAGTTGGATTCTTCTGTGTTTTGTATCCTTCAAACTGTTTCTTTATTTCTTTCTTTAACTGCTGTCAAGTGGGTGGAAACCTTTATCATCCGATTTATACTTGATATATGGAAAGTTTTAATTTTGCATAGGTGTCTGCAAGTCCTCTGTAGCCTGCTCTTCTATGAGTTACCTGACTGAATTATCAATTATGGGGTAGTGAGACATATTTTTCATGTGTGACCATTAAAAGTTTGGTTGATGATCAAAATCTGGCAGAGCATAATCTGAAACCTTTGGAAAGAAATACTGTTTTGNATGAATTATCAATTATGGGGTAGTGAGACATATTTTTCATGTGTGACCATTAAAAGTTTGGTTCAAGGAGGATGATCAAAATCTGGCAGAGCATAATCTGAAACCTTTGGAAAGAAATACTGTTTTGTGTGGAAATGATTGAACTTCCGTTGTTTTTCGGGATTGTGTAGCAAGTTTCCCTGGTGGTATCTCATTTGTTACTTCTTTCGGTCATTTACTTCTTTCAGCTAGATGAGGTGATTGAAGCTGAAAAGCAAGCAGCAAGGGACTTGCTTCGTGAAAAGAAGAAAGATAGGGCGTTGCTAGCATTGAAGAAAAAGAAGGTTCAAGAAGACTTATTGAAGCAAGTTGATGCGTGGCTTATTAATGTTGAGCAGCAAGTAAGTAGTTCTGTTATGATGGAACTCATTTTGTTCTTGCATTTAGTTTCCTATTTTTTTCCCTCTATGTAAAACTATCATGTTTTCTGTTTAGCACAATCTTATTGATGATGAAATTCTAAAGAAGGCATGCCTACATCATGTATAGTTGCTTTAGTTGGCAGATATTGAATTGTCAAGCAAGCAGAAGGTGGTCTTTGAGAGTTTGAAGGCTGGTAATAATGCTATCAAATCAATACAAAGCGAGATCAACTTGGAGGATGTCCAAAAATTAATGGATGATACCGCCGAAGCAAAAGCTTATCAAGATGTGAGTTTGACTCTTATTTATATGTCTCCAATTCTCTTTCATATTCATGGCTGGACTTCAGTTTTGTTGCTTGGTTTGTGGTATTGTGACATTTTATAATGATTTATATCCAGTGAAAGTCAGAAAGAAAAATGCATTAATACGCATGTTGAGGAAACCTTATCTCAGATTATGGGATCAGAATGGATTTTTAATAAGAAAAATGAATCTGCATGGGTTTCTTTTTTGTATTTTGTGTATTTATTTTTGTTTTTTCCTTTATTATTTATTTCTGTGTCTCTTTGGGGGTTGGGGGGGGGGGTATTGAATGAGGTTTACGATAAGATAATCTCTCCTTTTGTTAATATTTTATTCTTTCCTTTTTCCTTGCTTTTGTCCTGATCGTACTACTGTAGTTTAATTTGAAATTAATCTGAGATTGATGTCAGTTTTTTCAATCGTTTTCTTGCTCTAACATGTCCCCTATTTGTGTATTTGCACTATGGTTGCAGGAAATTAATGCAATCTTGGGGGAAAAACTATCAGCAGAAGACGAAGAGGAAATCTTGGCAGAATTTGAGACTCTTGAAACTCAGGTAAGAGTTTTTGCTATTCAAACAATGGGCTCTCTTTCCTTGATCATTTTTGTTGGTGAAAAAATACTTCTGCCTTGTTAATCATTTAAACTGTTTGCCTCCAGTATCTTCCCTCTTGTTTTTATTCAATTGTTGCAATCAATAGACCTGACCTGTCCTTAAGCTTCATTGACTTGGAGAAATCAGAATCTTTAATTAATGCTAGACTTACAGTCCACTTTGCTTGCTGCTAAATCCACTGGCTACTTCCTTTATCTGAGATTATGACAAGGTTGTGTTTCTGCATCTTTAGTTCATTTTGAAAAAAAATACTATTGGATCTGACTGATTCAGCAGTAATCTAAACATAACCTGGATGGCTGGTATATGTTTACTTATGTAATTGATCTAGAACAGTGGAAAATTTATTTTAAAAAAATAAATTTTGTATGGAGTTAATGATGAACTTAATTTCTCTCTACTTAGGTTCCGCTTTGTACCCTATGTATAATTCATCTGTCAAATGTTTTTTCTTGTGGCAGTTATCTAGAAATAAAAACTCAGAATCTATTTTTCGTTGTTTAAAACATGTAGAAGTGTAGAAGTATGATTTCCTTTCGTATCAAGCTATCGGTGAGTAGGAGTTATTGACCACCTGTGGAATATGTGAGATCATTTGATAACTCCTGTGGAATATGTGGGATCATTTGCCCTACCCAAAACAATTTTTTTGGGTGCTAATACACTTGTGTCATTATTTGTTGTGTTTGAAAAGTTAATGTTCTTCAGAATGGTCCTTCTGTGTTCTCTTGTCCTCCAATATTTGGATTTTGCCTTCTAGTGCACCTGGGGGGAGCATCTTTCTTGTGCTTGGTATTTTATTATTGGCACTTTCAGCATCAACCCTAAAAGAAGATGGTTAGATAAGCCAATTTAAAGGACACCTTTACACTTATGACCATGAATCCTAATCCAAATAATCGGAATTGGGACCTTCACCTTCCCTGAAGCTGTGTTTTTGGACTTCTTTGCATTTGGAGCCAATTTCTCTTACATTTAATGGTTTTGTGAAGGTGGTAACAGAAAAGGTATAAACAATCCCCAGTTGTGTATCTTTTGCATACATATAGGAGCTCCCAAAATGTAAGGTTGTAGAATGGAATGCTAGCATTCTTTGCTTATCAGGGTTTGGTATTTTGAGATTGGTTTGTCAAACCTCCTCGCGTGCTTGCACCTTATTTTTTAAGGCAAGAGGGGGCAAATAGAATCATTTGTTTTTTTACTGGTGGTATGGCTTTTTATGCCCCCCATGGGGAGGGACTAGGTAGACTATGAGCAGGCCCCCTACTGTTTTTTGATTTCCCCATGTACCCTTGGGAGTGCCAATATTGGCAGTTTGCTAATTCAGTGGGTACTGAACTGCAATTTGCTGGTGCAAACGATATAAGGACGAGAAATTTTCTGTTTAATGGTGATTTCTTCTAATTTTATCTTTCCATTTGAGTTTGCAGCTTTATTGCACTGAGAAATCTTGTAGATACACAACGCTAATTGCACAGTATTAGATGAACGGCATATTAATCTTTTGCTGCAATTCTTTTTGGCTTCCAACGTGATGTGTTTTTTTTAATTATGTTTCAGGTTTATTTTTGAGCGAGTGTTTCTTTATTCTCTCTGTTTTATCCAAAGAAATGTCGATAACATTTAAAAAAACTCCTTTTGTTTGTGCAGATGACCCTTCGAGATCTGCCAAAGGTTCCTGCTACAGTCCCATCTCCTGAGGAACAGGAAGAAATGTTGGACCTTCCTGATGTGCCAACCAAAGCACCGACTGCTACTGAGGTGGTTGCAGATGATGCTCAAGTCACTTCAGCTGCGAAGAAAGGTCACTCTCTCTCTCTCTCTCTCTTTCTCTCTTCAAATCACTTATCTTTTTTTTTCCTTTCTCAATTACACAGTTATGGAGGAGCCATTACCTGCCTGATGCAGAAAGCTTCTGGCACTGGTTATATGACTTATCACTGGTGCCATTGGAATATGATATTCACACTGCCATAGCTGTCCATGATTCCCAAAAAAAAAAGGAAAAAACCACTCCGGTTGCAGCCCGCATTGCACTTGTAATTTTTCACTGTTTGACTTCATCATATTTTGTTTGGTTGGATTCTGTGATAATGTGCATCTTGGTCCGACTTTTGTGATCTGTAACATTTGCTTCTACATGTATAGAATTGGTATTATTNGGAAAAAACCACTCCGGTTGCAGCCTGCATTGCACTTGTAATTTTTCACTGTTTGACTTCATTATGTTTTGTTTGGTTGGATTCTGTGATAATGTGCATCTTGGTCCGACTTTTGTGATCTGTAACATTTGCTTCTACATGTATAGAATTGGTATTATTGCTTTGTGTGTTACATACCACCCCATCTTTTTATTGTTCAAAATGACTCCTCTTTTGGCAGACACTATGATTGCATCGACAGAGCACAGATGCATGCAGGTTTGATTTTCAAGTAGGAACCACCATGACTACCCTTTTNGTGTGTTACATACCACCCCATCTTTTTATTGTTCAAAATGACTCCTCTTTTGGCAGACACTATGATTGCATCGACGGAGCACAGATGCATGCAGGTTTGATTTTCAAGTAGGAACCACCATGACTACCCTTTTGTCTGGGTCTTAAACTTAGCACCCGACTGTTAATATATTCTTTTGCTCTAAGTACTTATGAGCCTTATTCTGGTGGGTTGTTTTGTGTTTCACGAACAGTCTTGGGAGATGTGGATGATGCATGTGAGTCAATGAAGCCTAAATCTCTTCTATCCTCAACAACCTTCCCTATAGCGAGCANTATTCTGGTGGTTTATTTTGTGTTTCACGAACAGTCTTGGGAGATGTGGATGATGCATGTGAGTCAATGAAGCCTAAATCTCTTCTATCCTCAACAACCTTCCCTATAGCGAGCAATTTTACCTACATTATCTTGTTGGTTTTCTGAAATAAGCCAATACCTGCTTATAATTTTGCAATGATTTGACAATTACTCAGTATCATTCCATCCTATGTATTACCAGACCCGACTACTGTGAAGCCTGCTGGTGTGATGCTGCGNCCCTGCTTATAATTTTGCAATGATTTGGCAATTACTCAGTATCACTCCATCCTATGTATTACCAGACCCGACTACTGTGAAGCCTGCTGGTGTGATGCTGCGACAGGAAGAAACTCGTTTACTGATGATTCAAAAATCCACACCCATATGNAGACCCGACTACTGTGAAGCCTGCTGGTGTGATGCTGCGACAGGAAGAAACTCGTTTACTGATGATTCAAAAATCCACACCCATATGCAGGTTTGCTTTTTATAGTTTTTAAATCTCATCTTTCTGCTCAGCTGAGAAAGACTTTGCTGCCCAACTGGTGAAAAAATTTGCCCTTTCTCTAAATTTGGACCCGCCCAAGAATTGAAATTTTGTTTCGATGCATGCTTTTGATCAATTTGAAAAGGAATATTTTAGAAATGTTTTGGAAATATTTTGAAACCCGAATGGTGGGACCTACCAAGCGTCGGCATTTATACATTTAATGGCAGTTGTCCTGTAGAACTCACAGAGACATCAACTTTAACTTCAAATCACCTTCAGTGAGAGAAGGGAAAAATAAGTCCAACCACAAGAGCTTACTTCATATTTAATTTACTTTTTTGGCATGTGTTTCTGTGGGTATTTTTTGTTTGGTCTGTGGTAAATGCTTGGTATATTAATCTTGAGAGTTTCCAATGGTTCTTTAAGGCTCATTTGGTTGCTGTATCAAAAATGGATGGATTAGATAAGAGTAATCCAATCTAATATAATACAGAAGGACACAAAACAAGATTAAATAATATGATAGAATAATACGCAATTTTATCTAGTGTTTGACAATACACAATATAATCGGTTGTTTGGTTAGAGAATTATTTCATCATATTAATGTTGAATTAACAAAAATACCTTCAATCATTGTTTGTTACATTGATGACAACTTGAATTTATCATTTGAGGGGTTATAATAGTAAATGTGTAGAATAATACATTTGACTTGGATTATAATACCACATCTTTTGGTGGTACTAAAAAACTTCCATAATACAAGTCTATCGTATAAAAAATATATGATAAGTATACGTTTTTGAAATTAATACGATATCAAATTTGTTTACCAAACAAAGTATTAAGCTCGATTAAATAAAAAATAAAATAATTTAATATTTAATCCCCTCATAATACGACTACCAAACGAGCCCTAAGTGTATAAGAAAAAACCTATACAATGCTCACTACCAAACAAAATGAAAAATGGATTGTTCTCTCTCTCTCTCTCTCACACACACACTTGGTTTTGTTTAATATTATTATAAATCATTTTTATACGTCTTAAAAAATTCAAACACCCACATGAAGCTTTTGCAAATAATTAGCAGCAGTATCCTCTTAGAATCATTTGCTTTTGAAAAAATTCACAAACACGCAAAACCGTAAAGTCGTACAAAATTTGATAATAAACCAATAAGTTTTACTTTTCACAGATAATTCTAACTGAATACAATTCACTAGAATTCCTATTTTACATGTAGAGAAGAAATTAGATTGTTAAGTCTAACCATATCATAAAGGGCAATGCTACATGAACATAATTTAGAGATCTTATTAATAACCTAATTTAGATCTCCAAATTAAAATAGGAAGCTCCTCACGTATCAATGCATAATAACGGTCTAGATTTTATGTATATTCAACGATTTATATTTTAACCATAATAAATTTGTCTATTTATATTTAGCATTTTAATCATGGTAAACATTCTAACTAGGGTAAATATTTTAACCATACTTATTGATGAGACATTTTCGAAATACTCCNCTTTTAATCATAGTAAACATTCTAACTAGGGTAAATATTTTAACCATACTTATTGATGGGACATTTTCGAAATATTCCAAGATGAAGACACGTGTTCTCAGTGTCACTAATCCTTGTTATTAAGATCACGTACCCATCGGTTCACAAGTCCCTCTCCCCCGAGGTATTTGTCATAGGGATCAAGTGACATCCAGTATGTTTACGTACCGACACGTATCCCTCGGTCTGATATGGGTACATCGGTCGCTATATGTACCAATCCCCCCTCGGTACCGATATGTACCAATGTCCAGGATGACATTCTCTTCTCCTGCAGAGCTACTGATGTATAGGTCATTGGCCTAGGTTAGGCTAGATTAGCTATCATGACCTCGTCTTACACAATTGGTGTCAGAAGGCACAGGAAGGCAGGGCCACAGCCAATGGGGAATGGACGCGTGGCATATTGTGTCACATCAGAGACCGCATGCCCTTGCTGACACACGACTTGGGAAAGCAAGCTTTTAATTATACCATTCCCTTGATGAGACTGCATTCAATGCGGTAAGGCTCGGAAGTGAAAGGCAATAAATGTCTCTAAGGCTGGACATTTATTGCATCCTCCCCGAGAGGAGCTCATTGAACAGTCGGCATGCCGATGACACGGCCTTGATTGCTTGGGATCCCGAGCAGTTAAAAGAGAAGACATTCCTCGTAGGAATCAGTGCGCACGTTGCCTGTATCTAATGATCACCTACTGACCACACTGACAGCAATCATGAATATTTGAGGTATAAATACTCCTCGCAAAAGGTGAGGTAAGGGAGAATAAAAAACCTTGGCTACAAATTATACTCAGTGTTTTCTTCTTCCTCTTTCTCAAAATTGACTTGATCGTCGGAGGGGATACGTCGAAAAACACTCCGGCG
Organism: Ilex paraguariensis; assembly: GCA_963454935.2. Taxonomy (NCBI): domain Eukaryota; kingdom Viridiplantae; phylum Streptophyta; class Magnoliopsida; order Aquifoliales; family Aquifoliaceae; genus Ilex; species Ilex paraguariensis. The sequence continues at coordinate 1,295,314 of CAUOFW020009835.1, forward strand.
CCCTTCTAACTTGTCTTTCTTTGTTCCAGGCACCTTCCTCAGCTTTACAGGATCGTTCCATTGACCCACGAGGGTCTCTTGTTACCATTCCAGGTTACCACCGGACCTCACAGGCTGTCCTAGACAGTAGGGTTGACCATTCGACTGACTCACTCGAGTTCACCAAGGGAGAGATCTGTTCTCGTGTTTATATTGTGCAAGATCCAGCACGCACAATCTGACGCCGTCTGTGGGAAACGACTAGTTTTTTTCTAGTTTCTTCTCTATAAAAAACAGTGACCATGGTGAATACTCGACAAAAAGGGAAAGGTCCCCAACAAAGAAGTCTCGAATTACAAGCTCCATGTCACCATGGAGGGAGGGATTACACTGATGGGAATAGAAATGTCTCTATTCAGTCAAGAGGGCCTACTCCTCAGACCAGTATGGGCATCAGGTCAGGAGGAACCGCCCCCTTGGCTTGCCAACTAGCGGAGGTGATCGAAGAAAAGTTTGGAGATCGATTACGACAGTTGGAAAAGGACAATGTGAACGTCCTAAGCTGGCTCAACGAATTCGCCGCCTCCGATGAAGGGTCGAGGGACTCATTCCTTTCTCGTGGGCTCCCCGCCCAGGAGGCGAAAATGAAGGATCTAAGGAATCATTTAAACAACAAGACAGAAAGCTCCAAGGTCCCAAAGCGACCAAGAGCCAACAAGCGCCCTCTTAACGACCATTCCAAGAAGGCAAGACCTTTAGCCCTGGACGACCTCCGACGAGGACTGTCAAGATGGAGGAAGAGAGATGGGTCTGAGGAGGATTCAACCTTATCCACGCGACGCCCAGGAAATGGGGGACCCATGGACGAACTCGGAGACTTCAAAAGACACCCCGTTAGGGAGAAAATTGATCTCAAGGCTCGGTTGGAATCCAGGAGAAATGACAAGACTGTCTAGGATGATGCCGAAGACGAGGTCATGCAATCACTCTTTACCAGGGGTATCACAGAGATGGATGTTCTGAAAAAATTCGTTGTGCCGAGGTTCAAAATTTATAACGGACGGTCCGATCCCGAAACCCACTTCAGGCAGTACAGGCAAATGATGTCCCTATATCATTCAGACCAACGGTTCCTCTGCTGAGTGTTTCCCATGAGCTTGGGGGACTCCACGATGAAGTGGTTCGAGGCTCTTCCCCCGAACAACATTGAATCATGGAAGGAGCTTACGAGACAGTTCCTAGCCCGATTCATTATGGGGAGTAAGTGGCCTAAAGACATCGGATCATTACTGACGCTCAGACGGAAGGAATCCGAGACCTTTCGCCAATACACCATTCGGTACTGGAAAGAGGTTAATGAGGTAGAGGGCTGCTCGAAAGTCATGACAGCAGCGTCTTTTAGGCTCGGCTTGGCTAAGGACACAGACCTGTACCGATCCCTGACCAAGAAGACTCCCTCGGATATGGGCGAGCTGATGGCCCAGATAAACAAGTACTCAAGGATCGAGGACGAGATTGGAAGCAACAGAGGCCGAACCCTCCAATCTAAGAGAAAAGAGAGGGAGCGGGAGGATACTCCCCGAAAGGGACTACTACCCCCTCCGCGGGGGTCGTTCAAAGGAGTTCACACTATGTTCAAGGAATCTATCTTCTAGTTGCTCCATAAGATAAAGCATGAGTCATTCTTTAAGTGGCCGCCCAGGATGCAGAACGATCCCTCCACCCGTGATCAAAAGGTTAGGTGTTCCTATCACCGGAATTTCGGACATCGCACCGAAAGCTGCAGGGTATACAAATCGTTCTTGGAAAGATTGGTCCGAGATGGATACTTGAAAGAATACATAGAGCCTAGGACGGTAGAGAGACAAACCCCTGCCCCGACCGATGAGCCAGACAACGTCATAGATGTCATCCATGTATGTCCGCTAGATCGCCCCACGTCCAAGGAACTCGAGTCCGATCTCAAGAGGGTAGCTTTTAAAAGGAAGATAGCCGAGGATGGTGGGGGGCCACCCTGTAAAAGGGCCAGGACTGGGGAGCCCAGCATCACGTTCTCCGACGTGGACTTGACAGGTGTGGTGACTCCTCATAACGACGCCCTTGTTTTAACCCTGAAGATAGGTAAGTTCGACGTCAAGAGGGTGTTGATAGACTCCAGAAGTTCCTCGGAAGTGATGTACTCTGACACTTTAAAACGGATGGGTCTTGGCCTCAAGGACCTCACCAAGGTCAGGACACCCCTCATCGATTTCAACGGCTCGTTCGCCCTGCCCATAGGCAAAATCACATTGCCAGTTGTCATAGGTCCTTTCATCATCAACACCGAGTTTGTCGTGATTGATGCGGACTCTCCCTACAATGTGATCATGGGATGAGCATGACTGCATGCACTGGGAGCGATGCACTCCACTTATCACCAAAAACTAAAATTCGCCACGCCAGAGAGGATCATGGAGATCCGAGGGGACCAAGCGTCCGCAAAAAATTATTTTTATTCTGCTGTTAGAACCGGGGCTTTCACCCAAGAAAAGGGGCGAACTCTGGAAGAGATCATAGAAAAATAGCAATTATAGTCCGGGCGTCCAGGAATGGATGACCCCCGGATTGAACCAACAGAACGGTCGGTGGAGGACCTCCGGAAGGTGCCCTTGGTGGAGGAAGAAGTAGAAAGATACTTCTTAGTTGGAACCGCGATGCCCGTAGCTGAACAGGAGGAGATGATTGAGTTCCTAAGGAGAAATGTAGACGTGTTCGCTTGGAACGCAATGAAAATGACGGGAGTAGACCCCGAGATAATCACGTACAAGCTGCATGTTGACCCGGCGCACAAGCCAGTAAAACAAAAGCCACGACGCATAGCCCCGCATCACGCCTGCGCGGTCAACAAAGAAATCGACAAACTCCTGATGGCCAACGTTATTCGGGATATACAGTTTCCAGAATGGCTGTCTAACACGATTTGCGCGAAGAAGAAGGGGGAAAATGGCGTGTCTGCGTAGACTTCACAGATCTAAATAAGGCNAGTTTGCGCAAAGAAGAAGGGGGAAAAATGGCGTATCTGCGTAGACTTCACAGATCTAAATAAGGCATGTCCCAAGGACGACTACCCCCTACCAAAGGTGGACCAGCTAGTGGATGCCACTGCCGGATATGAACGCATGGACTTCCTGGATGCCCGAGTAGGATATCACCAGATCCTTCTCCATCCCCCAGATCAGGAAAAAATGGCGTTTATCACTCTAAGGAGAGTTTACTGTTACAAAGTGATGCCGTTTGGACTAAAGAACGTCGGGACAACATACCAAAGACTGATGAATCGGATGTTCAAAAGGCAGATCGACAACACCATGGAGGTCTACATTGACGATATGCTGGTGAAGAGCAAACAAAGCTGTGATCATTTGGTAGATTTGGCAGATACCTTCTCCACCCTCAGGGAGTACGGGCTGAAGCTGAACGCAGCAAAGTGTGTTTTCGGAGTGGAGTCGGGTAAATTTTTCGGATATCTGGTCAGTCAACGAGGAATCAAAGCTAACCCGGATCAAATTCAAGCGATCCTGGACATCCGGAGCCCCCAAACTGTCCTAGAAGTCCAAAAGCTCACGGGGATGCTGACAGCACTTAACCGGTTCGTCTCACGCTCCTCAGACAAATGCAAACCCTTCTTCGGAGCCATCAAGAGCGCTGGGAAGGATATGTGGAGCCAGGGGTGCGAAGATGCCCTGGCTGGAATCAAGNAATGCAAACCCTTCTTCGGAGCCATCAAGAGCGTTGGGAAGGATATGTGGAGCCAGGGGTACGAAGATGCCCTGGCTAGAATCAAGGAATACCTCAGGACTCTCCTGACCTTATCCGTCCCTATCCAGGGGGAAATGCTCTTCTTGTACTTATCCGTATCCGAATTTGTGAGCATGTGCACCGCCAGAAGCCGATTTATTACATAAGCAAGGCGCTCCTGGACGCGGAGACAAGATACCTGCCCCTAGAGAAACTGGCTCTATCCCTGGTCACAACTGCAAGAAAACTAAGGCATTATTTCCAGGCGCACCCAATTATCGTCCTTACCGATCAGCCCTTAAAGGCCATTTTGAGGAAAGCGGAACTCTCCGGAAGGATTTTCAAGTGGGCAGTGGAGCTGGGGGAACACGACATTCATTTCAAACCTCGAACCG
>CAUOFW020009835.1:1310644-1329941 GCA_963454935.2 Ilex paraguariensis
ATTTTTTTTTTTTTTTTTTTTTTTTTTTTTTTTTGGGGGGGGGGGGGGGGGAAGGAGGGGTTGTGGGTGTATTTTGTGTTATGACAATTTTGATTTTTGTTTGAAGTTTTTTTTTATTTAATAGGTACAATTTTATTTTTTTTAAGTATTAATTGTATTGAATCATGTTCTTTTGACTTGACTAATATTGATTTAGGGAATATTTAATTTCAATTTGAATTTGTTTACCATCGGAATTGGTGGTCTAGTTGTAAGGCAGGGTCGTACCTGACTCTCACGAGGTTAGAAAATAGTGTTCAATCCACGGGCCCCCCTGTGTTGCTCGCTAGTGCTTCGGTGGTAGTGTGGTGACGTGCTACTCCAAAGGTGTCTATAGCTATAACTAACTGAACATTCCACAATGGGGGAGGCTCTCATGGTCACGCCCAGGGGGGTCACTACCTGCTGGTCGTTCTCCCATTTTATCTTTCAAAAAAAAAAAAATTGAATTTGTTTGCCTATTATAGAATTTTATATTATGTTTTAGTATCACAAATTGTATTCCCAATTAAATTTAAATTGAGTGCATGTATGCCTATGCTATTGTTAGAGTTTAAAAAATAATACATTTGTATTGAAGACTTGATACACATAGTAGATATGATTTATGTGATTCTTGCGAGTTTTTGAGCTAATCTTTCTTGAAGTGATATTGACATTTACTCAAACAAGGATAATTTTATTCAGCAAATTCTATTAAATAATCTCATTATTTTTGTTTTGATCAATACTAATATTGTGAATAACTATTATATTTCTGAATTGTTTTCACTTGAAGTGAGTTTGCCAATAATACTTGAGACATGATTATAGACCATTTTAGATTTAATTTGAGCCTTAACCTTATTCTTTTTTTTTTAATTATCACTAGAAGTCATGATTGAGCTTCTTTATATGAATTTGTATTCTTAAGTCCAATATAATAACCAAGCTAAAAATATAATGGCGGCTTATGAAAAAGGGAAAAAAATGGATAGAAAAGTGAAGTTCTCATGCTTATGCTATCAAAAGAACATATATATGTAGAATGTTGAGTTTGAAGGAAAAAAAAAAGGTATTGTTGTTGAAAAAGAAGAAAAAGAAAAAAAAATTGTTTATGAAAAAAAGAAAAAGAAGAGAGGATGAGTACGAGATTGTGCTATTAAATTGTGTTTCTTAATGATGAAAAAAGAAAAGAAGGAAAAACAGTTGAAAAATATATTTGACAAAAGTAATGTTCTCTCGAGATAATATTTTAAATTCCTAAATATCCCTTATTTTAGAAGCTCTTATCCCAAGGCCCCATTACAACTATAAAAAAAATATTTATTTGATCTCAAGAGTGTGTTGGTTGATACATGACTTATGTGAATAAGGAGAAGATTGGTGATTATTTTGTAATCTATGTTATTGATTCCCTTTCATGAGATTATATCAAACTCTTTCATTGAAATAATGGTCATTTGATATGAATGCTTATGAGTAATCTATTCTTTTGTTTTTCATTAATTCTACTCACATACAATATTATAAAGTGTGAATAATCATTGTAATTAGAGTGAATTCTTTGCTGAGTGTATACATTGGTAACGTTTGTATCAAAGCTAGCCGTTAATGGTTAAATGGGTGAAGTATTATTGACTAAATTTCTAATCTTACATAGTTGTTTTACGCCACACTCGAGCTTGAATGGGAATTCTATATTTGAATATTATTATATTGCATTTAGTCATATGAAGTGACTTTGCTTGACCTATTTGTGTTACAATTGGATGTTTTCTTGGTTTAATGGTTGATTTAAGTTATATGTATGATTCAAATAATTAATAAATTAAATAAAGTTTCTAGGTATTTTTTCTGAAAACATTCACGAGATTATAACTCATCTACTAGGAGCAACCTAGGAGTTTAAATGTTTATTACATATGTTAAATTCAATCGTGAGTCCTACGAAAATGAATTTGTATTTTATTTTATTTTTTTTGAAATTTATATATTACTAGAGACTAGTAATATTTAGGTTGAGAGGGTGTGCTTAACCATAAAAAATGTTACTTTATTATATTTAATGATTGATTAATTAATATTATTTGAGATTAAATACATTAAATTTCTTAATTTTCCAACTTAATACTTATTATAGTTATTTGATTTATTTTTTAGATAATTTGATTGATTTAAAGTAATAATAGACAAGACAAATGAAACAAACATTAGAGAAAAGGTCATAGTGGGAAAGCAATTTGATAAGGATTAAAAGATCAAGATTAAAAAATGAAGATTTGAAGATAATATATTAATTTAAGTCTTGTGGGAGTCCAAATTAGTAGAACTCTCATTTAGAATTAAATTAGAAAAAGATTTTAAAAGATAAAGTTTTGACACATCTTTAGAATGTTGGTTATAATTTTTGACTTTAATGTTCGATTGACATGTTGTATATGACATTGGAAAGAGGATCCCAAAAATCACAAAAACATGTTTCATGAAACTTTCGTGAATAGACCTCTAATCATGTTATCCAGGACGAGCCTTCAAGATATGATGCATGTGTTTTGACCTAAATGTACTATTTTTTTTTTTTTTTTTTGGCAAGGACTTATTCCAAGGTCAACCTTAACCTCCATAGTATAAATATAGACTATTTCTATTTAGAGAGAATAATTCTAGATCTCATCTACTACATTTTTTTTTATTTTTTTATTTTTAGATCTACCTATGACCAATGAGTAGTACTCTTTGTACGTTTTAGCCTGGAGTATGGATTTGTGATTGTTTATTAAGATATTTTGTTTATGCAATTCTTTTTTTTTTTGAATTTAATATTAAATATTTATTTTTTCAAGATTAATTGAATGTTTTAGCAAAGTTTTATACTCTATATAATTGTTTGATTTGTTTGTTAACAATATTGAGTTATTGGTATATTCAATGCTCAAGAGAGTTCCGATATGTAAGAAATTATTAATGATTCGTATATGAAATTTAGAACACCTACATTTCAAGGTTTAGAATATACATATGTGAGTCATGATACTCGATTTCTTGATTTCTTTCTCGAAAGGACAAAGTGTTCCTCTTCTTCTTCAAAGCAATAGACATCTCCCAATGTAACAAACCAAAAAATTAGGTTATAAAGTGGAGAGAGCAAGTCCTCTACTATTTATAATGAATTTAATGGGCTCTCCCATTACGGGCCACAAGTAGATTAAGACATATATTTAACCGTCTCAACTATATTAGTTAAAGAAATGTACNACTATTTATAATGAATTTAATGGGCTCTCCCATTACGGGCCACAAGTAGATTAAGACATATATTTAACCGTCTCAACTATATTAGTTAAAGAAATGTACATAAGCCCATCAAAATAGACTACTTAACAATATCGGGTTCATCTCATTGAACTATAAATTCAGTCTATTTTTCACAAACTCAAATTAACTATTAATTAATGGAAGTCTAATATGGAAAAAATTTCAACATTTTTTTACTTAGGCAACATTAATTATAGTCATTTAAAAATAAAAAATATTTTAAAAAAAAATTGACTCTTGGTCTAAACAAACAAAAAACTCAATGGGATTACAAAACAAATATGGTTCTGAGACGATATCTCAAACAAAATCTGTGCAATAAAACTACTATTTTTGAACCATGATAGTATTTACATCCTTTATTTATATAGGATCAATCTATGATTACAAAAAATAATAATCATATTAACATGGACCAAAATGTAGTAATATAACAAGAAAATAATATCTCAATATATGATCTGATAAACATGTTATTTTCATTGTCAATCCTCGAAATGATTTTTTCTTTAATAACTTGCCTCAATAATAAGCTAGAGAAATTTATCAGCTTCAACAATAAGCTCGAATGTCTTCAACTTAAAATTTCAAGATTTTCTCAAATAGTGTAATCAGAAACATACTCCATTAACAAAACAGTCATACATAAAACACATACAAATCTTTAAAATTTTGTATAAAATGACATGTCATAAAGGTATACAATTTTTTTGTTTACAAAATTGATGTGACTAACTATGATTGGACGTACGTAAACTCCATAATTTGCAATTCGTTTGTAAAGAATTTAATCACTATGGTTATGTTTGGTTTTAAGTATTAGGGATGATCGGATTAGATGAACTCATCTATCCTTTACCCATCCAATCGGGAAAAAAAAAAAATCTAAAATCTATTCCCCTTATTATTTGTTTGGTTTAAGTATTAAAAAGTTGTGAGCCCACCCGTATTCCATTCAACCCTTTGTTTGGATAGAGTATAACTATTAAAATTATCAAGAACCCTAACTTAGTTCAATCCATCCACATGTTTGGTATTTATATTTGAATTTACCAGAAGTAAAAATATATTTTATACAAATACTTCCCAACTAGAGGATTTTAACCTATCGAATAGGTGAGTTTATTTGAGAAGATTTTTATGGTATTAAATATAATGTTCATTCGGGCCTTGAACTATTTATAGTGATAATACCGAATCTAAAATATATATCTAAACATGGGTATAAGTGAGAAAAGATAGACTTATACATTATTTATCCAATCCCGCTTTCCATGCAAACGCAAACGCACCCTATATGTTATCTTTAATTTCTTTTATAGTGAATAAAAATTAGGGTTAATTACAATTGAGGTCTCCAAAGTATGAGATTTGTTTTATTTTAATTCTCAATATTTCAATTGCATCATTTTTATCTCTGAAGTATTGAATATATTTATATGTGGTCCCTTAAGCAGACAACGCCCAGATTGCTAATATTTTTTTGATTATAAACTTATCACGTGATACCTAAATATGAGAAAAAAATAATTTGGATAATACTTGACCAAATTTTTACCCAAACTTTGGTTAAAAAGCTATCTAAATTACACAGTTTTGATTATATGGTATCCAAATTTTGGTTAAGAGCTACTTATATTACATGTTTTTGGTCAAGAACTAATCAAATTATTTTTTTGTCTATATTTATGTATCACGTGACAATTTTTATGATAAAAAATCGTTAACAATTTGGATGTTATTTGCTTGAAGGACCACATCAAAACATATTTAATACTTCAGAGACCAAAATGATACAATTAAAATATTAAAGATCAAAATAAGACAAATCCTATACTTTAGGGACTTTCAATGTAATTAACCCTAAAAATTAAGTCGAATGAATTTTACATAAATGATATGTTTTGGATCCAAATACCTCCAAATATATTAACAAAAGAGAAAAAGCATTTTATTTTATTTTCCAAAAAATAGTGTTATTGGCGAAGGAGAGGAGAATTTAGAAGGAATCCAGCATGACAAGAAGAAGTTTCTTTTTTCGTTTTTATATTACACAATTACGCCACCACCAACAGTAAGTGATTATTCTATTTTTTTTTTCTCTCTTTCCCTGTCACGTCCTCTACCTAAACAAAGAGAAAAAAATGCTCTGTGGAGACACAAAGCATCAGCAGTCAGGTTAGGGTTCCTTGCGGACAGTATTCTCAGATTCCTGAATAGGAGTCAGATCAAATTCCTGCAGATAGTGGTATGGAAGCTTCACTTCCAGGTTTTCATTTGTATGCGTTTTTTTTAATCATGCTGTTAGTTTATAGATTTGTGGGAATTTCGAATAAATATGAAGGGACCGAGTGAACTGATGATAATTCGGCTCTTGGGTTGACTTTTGATTTGGGAAGAAGAGCAAAAAATTAGACTTTTTTGGGCTGAAGACTTTTGAATTTATTCTGTGACTATTTGGTGTTCTAATTTGTTAGATTGGAGTTATAGGTTGGATATTTTAGATCCATTTGTTGTTGGGTATTTCTTAGTTTCAGTTGAAGAAACAAGAGCTGAATTATCTTTTCTATATATATAGTGGTCTCTTTTTATGAGATTTGGTTTTGCTTAGAATTTGGTTCAAAAGTAGGAGGTGAAAGATTGTTGTTTGATGTTTTCCTGTTTTTGCTTTGATTCTTGGGAAAAGGTGATGGTAAATCTGGGAATTTTTTGATCAGATTGTTGGTGGTTTTTTTTCTTAGATCTCGATATCAATCTCTTGTTGAAGCATTAGAGTGGTGGGGTTGTAGTGGGTATTTGGAACTGCAGTTATCAGTAATGGAGCAACTAACAGTTCTTGGTAATGGGTCTTCTGCTAATTTGGCTAAAGAAGGGAAAATAGAAGATGATGAAGAAGAGTTTCGCAGCTGTTGTGAAGATGAGGAGGAATTGATAGAGAGAGAAGAATTAACTAAGGAAGGTCCAAAAGATGAGCTGGACGAATTTTCTGCAAATATATTCTTTAAGGGTGTATCCATAGCTGAACCTGGTCTCTCTGGAATTGGGGTGATTATGGAAAGATCCACTATTTCTCCTGTTATTCAAGTGCAGAAAAAGCTTGATTTCTATGTGGAGGAATGTGTGGCTGATTATTTTGCTTTGATGGATGGCCTGTTAGAGGCTCAGCAGAATAATGTTAGGCGAGTATTCGCTTTTACCAACTCTGAGATCTTATATGATCAGGTAAGAAATCCCACATTCCAAGAGAAATGTTACTTATTTATACATTTTTATCTGCTTTGAGTATTGATGGCTACAATTTGTTGTGCTGCTGGAGCTTTGGTTTCACAAGATAAGAGTTGCTCACTATTTATGAATGATAAAGTCTTTTGTACTATGCATTGTTTTGTTTCTAGTGCCTTAAAATGATGTTTTGATTGTCTTCTCATTTGTTTGTTGGTCTTTCTTGATCTACTGGAGTTTTTGGGCGGGATATCTTTTGTTATTTCATCTTTTGGTATCAAAGGATAAATATTTGTGAGATCACATTATGAGAAAAGAAAATTTGAACATCTTACTTCTTTATGTTGTACTTATGTCAGCTCAATGTGATTGAAATACCAATCTTATTGAGTTCCATTGTTTCATAATGCACACTTGCATGGATAATTTTTTTTTTTGATCAATTGCTTTCAAATCGATATTTGATGTTAACTACTTAAATTTTAAGGATATATTTTCCTGTAATAGTTCATACATCTTAGCATGGTGGCACTTCATTTTGCACATGGACTTCTTGTATGTTTCATTGTTTCATACTTTTCAAGGTGATATGAACATCTTTCAGATAACACTTGAGGAGAGACTTGATAGTCCGCTTCTCATGGCATTGAGGCAAAGGGTCCTAGAACATGCCAGTGCTTTGGAAGCCTTTGTTCTGAAATTTGTCCCCAATATCAATGTTGAGAGGGCATTGCAGTTGGCCCAAGTGGCAGTTGGGATTGTCTCTCCTTCTGCCAAGAGTAGTGAATCAGTTGAAACCTGTTCAATCTGTTGCGAGGAGAAGCCAATTTCAATGATGATCACAATTAAATGTTCCCACAAGTTCTGTTCCCATTGTCTGAAAACATATGTCGATGGGAAAGTACAGTCCTCTCAAGTGCCCACTAGATGCCCTCAGTTGAGATGCAAGTACTATATTTCCACCACAGAGTGCAAGTCTTTTCTGCCAGTTATCTCTTATGAATCATTGGAGAGAGCCCTTGCAGAGGCGAATGTTCTCGACTCGGATAAAATGTACTGTCCCTTTCCTAATTGTTCAGTTCTGCTTGATCCACGTCAATGCTTGTCCACCAGGGCAAGCTCATCAATTCATTCAGACAATAGTTGTGTGGAGTGCCCAGTTTGCCAAAGATTCATCTGCGTGGAATGTGAGGTCCCTTGGCATTCTTCGATGAGCTGTGAAGAGTATCAAAACCTCCCATTGGACGAGAGAGATGCTGGCAACATGACTTTGCATCGGCTGGCACAAAATAAAAGATGGAAGCGTTGCCAACTGTGCCGGAGGATGATTGAGCTTACCCATGGTTGCTACCGCATGACCTGCGGGTAAGATCATTTTCTTATGATATGCTTACATGCTTACTGTTTAAAAGCCTTTAGAAGCTTGCTTGATGGCTTATCTGGGGTAGCAGCCCTAAACACCGGGGATGCTTCAAATTTAGAGAAGGGTTTTATTTGAGGCTTCAAACATAATGAGCCAAGGCAAAGTTAGAAGCACTTTATGCAATCTTTTGTGCCCGTGTTTACAAAGTGTATGCTGTCATTTTGTTGTTGACAATCATATTTTCTGAATTAGAATTGAATGTTCCCGTCATTCTGTCAGAGTTTATTTTCTTTTTCCTTTTCTGATTTTGGAGGTTGGAGTGGTGTGAGTGGAGGATGGGGAGTAAACTGTCATTTATTAAGAGAAAGCTATGCATGCAACACAGAGTAAGGAAGCTGCCCCCATTTTATGCGTAATGTAGTTTGAAACATGATTAGTAAGCAGACGCTGCCAGAGCGACTTTATTACCAAGGGGCTTATGGCCCCCTAAGTTTTTTATAAGTGTCTTTTAACATTTTATGTTATGTTATTTATTCAAAAATTACTACGCTCACCACCTCTTGTTTTGCATATTTTCAGTATGGCCCTAACTATCCTTTACTAACCCAACTCGTAGTTGGCACACCCACTTGGGAAATTGTAGCTCCTCTCCTGTTAGCAGATACCACTGGTTCAATCAGATATATCTGAATCCTCGCAATATTCAACTATGAAAATTGATTTAGAAGGTTCTATATTATATGTGTGGTTTATGTATAGAAATAATATAGGGACAGTGGCTGTTAATTCTGTCTTGGGCAATGTGTTATTAAGTTGTAGGTCTCTGTAAATATTAGGAACTTTGCTGCTGATCTACTCCATTAAAAGGAGATATACTGCCATCCGTTACCTGTTAATACATCTCATCAAAGTAGAAAAAAGTTCAACGGAGTGCTCAAAATCTCTTGATCATCTTCCTTGGCTATATTTTAAATGTCATATTTAGTTTGATAACCTGTACGAAAAGGCTTAATTCTCCATTCATAGTTGCAAAAGAATAGTTAGTTGTGTATTTTGTATGTTTTGATTGTCATTTGTTAAGAATTTTTTGGCCTAAAGAAAACACCCCCTGGTCTCAACCAAGAAAAGTTACAGTCTGAAAGAAAAAAGGCAACCAAGAAGAGTCACGAGGCAATTTGTCCTCTACCAGTGCAGATGGGTTTGAGGAAATCTTGTGTTAGAAAACAGTATATGAAAGTGTTCTGGTGTAAATGATCTGCACAGTGATGCAAAGCTCTTCTATCGCTTGATTTGCATTGGGGGAAGGAATAATATGCAAATTTATGCAATAAAGAAAGGATTAAATTATTCCAAACATACAGAACTAGCTAAGGAGCGCCTTCAAATCTTTTTTTTGCCAAGAGCTTGACTGAGTGAGCCATCTGATGAAATTACATTTTGAAGGAATATTTATCAAATTACGGAAGTGTTCCTATATGTTGATACAGTCTGATACTTACAATGTGTGTACTATGTGCACCCATGATTGGGTGCTTGTATGAATTCCTGTATATATGAAATCTTGATAGCACTGATAATGTGTAAGTTTTGGCCTCTGAATGAAAGATTGATCAAATCTCTTTTTAGTGTTCTTGTAAGTTTTGATATTCTTAATATGTGCATTCTGCATACTGTCTCTGTGCTTGCATGCATACTTTGTTTGAGCTTGCATACGAGTTCTCTTATAAGTTATTTCCAAAATTTGGATGTAGAATATAACTCGTGAATATTCAATATTTCGAAAAATGTCTGAAGACTTAGGATTATGAAACCCTGATGCCTCTTTTCCACATTTCTTGTGTTACACTGACATCTGTTTAAAGTTCTTAATTGTGACTTTCTTATGTGCTTCTCATCCGCAGGTGTGGGCACAAATTTTGTTATTCCTGTGGTGCAGAGTACAGGGATGGCGAACAAACTTGTCAATGTACATTCTGGGATGAAGAATATTCCCAAGATTTGGTCAGTCAACCTACCCAACAATACGAACAATGGGCTTGGGACTCCTTTGACTTGCTCCCCATGATGATGGATGCCTACTCAGACCAAGAGAGATCACAACTGGCATTGATCCAGAGGTTTCTTGCTGGGGGTTTCGGTCTGAGTGACCACTATCCTTGCCAATCCCCGCCCCGATGTACAGACTCTTATGTGGATGCAATGAAGGATCTCCATCAACTTCCCTGGCTTGAAAGGTTTGTCTCTCTGATAAATGATGATTACTATGAAGATTATATCCAGTGAAGCAAACACTGAAATGAATTAGGAACGAAGCTGATTAGCTTCCCAGAAAATGTTTGATATGGGGACGTGAAGAGTCTCTCGCTCTCCCGATCCATTTTCAACTTTAGCCAGGTAACAAAATAGGCAATTGTCTTACCTAGTTCTTATTAATCACAGTGCTGAAGGACTTGTGAGCCTGAATTTCCTCGAGGGCTAGGAAATCATGCATGATAATTGCTTTCTTCTTGAAAGAAAAGAGGAATGCAAACGAGAAACACAAAAAAATATGTATATGCTAGAGATTCAAGTCATTGAAACAGACATGTCAATCTATACTCTCTCTTGCTTTCTCTCACTCCTCTTGTGTATGTGTGTGTCATCCTCTGTATAATTGGAGGGATTATTCTGCAAACCAGAGGGAGTGAAATGATATGCTGTTTCCTAGAATGAGTAAAGGGGTTAATCAGTCTGTGCAAGAACAAAAGGCATAGATCCCATACGCCCACTGGCTTCTTCATCAAAGCTACTGGGATTTATTGAGTTTTTGAACATATTACTGCCCTTTTCCAATTATATATCTTTTTTTGCACTTGTTTCTAAGTAATTTACCACTCTACTGATGTTTACTGAAAACATTAAACCCACGTTTACTGTAGCTTCATGTTTTGAAAGCCTTTTAAACTCATTTTCATATTGAAAAGCGTCAGGTTAAACCACGCTTTCATGAAAACAATTGTTGGAGAAAATGAAGTTGGAAAAACACCGCAACATTGTTATTGTTTGGAGATATGTTCTTCATGGGGTAGGAGTGGACAAATTATCAAACCACAAATTGGAGAACATCCCTGTTTGATATGAAAATTAAGGACAATGACTGAATGTTTTTGTTGAAAATAGTTGAAGGCATGTCCCTAACTCTTTTGTAGAACAGAGAAATCTCCAAGCTCCTGGCCTACTAAAAGCTAAAAGCTAAAAGCTCAAATGCTTTGGGTGCCCATTTAGGTACCAAAAACATGAACCGTCCTTGATTTGAGATATTGATAAGGTGAATATGTAGTCTATTTAATACTAGGCATAACGAGTATAAGGACTTCAAAGAAAATATATTTTTATCCTATGAACGGTTCGGATGGACTTCACCGTTCTTTCCCGACTATAAAGAAAAAAAGTTGTATCCCATCAAGATATCGATTCGTTTTCCGACATCAATGAGATGGAACTTTTGTAACCCCTTATTCATAATTTTTGGAACGGGCTAATCCTACAATTGATATAGTATTGTGTGTATTTAGAATTTGTATTATAGTCAATGCGGTCCAATGACACATGAAGATAGTTGAACATTCCAAACCTGAGTTTATTTTTGATTTCATCTAACTTGGACTAGTAAAAAGGATTTGTCTATTTTTATCATGTGTTGAACACATTTTCAAATTTATCATTTTTTAAATGAAGGAATATTTTAAACTCGTGCTTTTTTCAACATGTTTTGTATGCAAGTTTTTGCATAGAAATACATGGACCTAAATCACATTTTCATATAAATAGCATTAAATTGTAAAATTACTGAGGAAATAAAAGAGTAATGTTACATAAACTTAAAAATTAGACTTAAAAAATAAACTTGATAATCACATTTATTGAATAGATAGTAAGTTTCAATAAATGTTGGAATTTACAGTGAAATCAATAATTGTAATTATGAAATTTACTTTTTAAGTTCATGTAACATTGCTCACTAAGTATTAGGGCTCATGTGGGCATATGAATGGTCCCGATTAGGATTGATAATCAAGTTGACCCTGTCGAGCTTGTTTTCTAAATGAGTTTAAAAAATTATAAACGAGCTGTGTCCAAATTGAGTCAACTTTGAGTATCTTGAATATTTTATATATAAACAAGCTGAACGTTTAGGATAAAAAATTGTTCAAGCTAAGCTAGAAAATAAATCGAGCTCCAATCGAGTTGAAAATGAGTCAAACTTGAGTTGAGTAGCTCGATTCGATTATTAGCCTTACTCCCAAAGTCCCAACAAGCAACCTGGTGTGCTTGTTTTTGCTTTTTTTTTTAAGGAGATATATATATATATATATATATATAGAGAGAGAGAGAGAGAGAGAGAGAGCACAAAGTTGCTTTTTTTTATTAACAAAATTTCTTTTTATGAATACACAAAAGAGAATATGTGCATATTTTGAATATATTTTTGCCAACATTATACCAAATTCTTAAAAATCTAAGAAGACAATAAGTCCAAATCCAAATACCATCTCTAAAAAACCTGTCCTTTAAAAAAGCGGATAAAAACGTACCAATTAATTTGTACTTTTTATCGCAATCTCTTACCATATCTAAAAGGCTCCCTGTTTATCGTAAGCACCTATCAAAATTAGACACGATATGATTAATTGATACAAATTGACACGAATTAAATGAGTTTGAGTGAGATCTAACGGGTTTGAATGGTAAACGGGTTGATCCGTTAGACATGTTTAATAAATTGGTTGTGTTCTGGTGAATCTTGTCAACTCATTTATCACTCGTTTAAATAAAATTAATATAATAATAAATTAATAATTATTTTAAAATTTTAGACATTTTTTTTAGTGACAGCCACATAAAAAATATATATATTATTTTTAGTAATAGCCACATTTTTCTTTTGCTGCCACAAAAATATATAAATAAATTAATAATAAATTAAAATTAAGTGGGTTAAACAAATCGTGTCGTATTACCTGTTTATCAAATGATTCGTGTTCGTGTTGAGACTTTTCACCGATTTATTAAACGGGTCATATATGAGTTTATATGTTTTTTATCCGTCATCCGTTTAATCCGATACATAATTATTTAATCTAATATATAACTGATTAACCCGACACATTTGACGCTCTAGGCATAATAAACCAAAAGTCTACGTTCCATGCCAGCCTAAGGCCACTGTATACTGCCCATTGGGTCACGATAACCCATCTACCAAATCAATTCTACCTCCACGTAGAGTACACAATATCCTTGGAGAAGCAAATAATCATTTTTAATCATTCGATAAATTTTATTTTGATCATATATATTTAAATTTGATAACAATCAAACATTCGATCCGAATATCCAATTCCGTTTGAGTAGCTTAATTAATGCTGAATTTTAATAAATTACACATAGATTTCAACAGAGTTTCCATACGNATCAAATATTCGATCCGAATATCCAATTCCGTTTGAGTAGCTTAATTAATGCTGAATTTTAATAAATTACACATAGATTTCAACAGAGTTTCATTTGATAAATACATAAAATTCATAATCTATTCATGTATAATTTAGATCAAATCATAGTCAAGTATATTAAAATCTAAATTTGTGAAAAATGGTATAATAGGTTTGTATTCGGACTAAATAATCGATCAAAATATTAATATATATCTGGGTAGTCAAATTCATTTCCAAATAAAAATTGTATCAAAATCTGATCAGTATTATGGTGGATGACACGATTGACACCCCTAACTAGATAGGTGTTATGAAAAATATGTATATAATTAAATTATATTAAACTGTATAAAGTCTAACTTATGCACTAATCTAAACAAAATATATAGAAATCAAATCACTCCATTTACATTAACGCAGAATAATACGAATAGTAAAATTCAAAAAATCAGAAATCTAGAAATCCAATAAAAAAAATAATTATCCGAGTCCTGTGTAATCACAGTTTTCTTAAGACATATTTACTTCTTCTCGGTGCTTAAGGTTAATAAACAACTGTCTCCTAAGATAGAACGCATTTTGTTCTTGAATATACAATACTTAAATCTCCAAGACTCCAACGAATAC
Source organism: Ilex paraguariensis (assembly GCA_963454935.2). Taxonomy (NCBI): domain Eukaryota; kingdom Viridiplantae; phylum Streptophyta; class Magnoliopsida; order Aquifoliales; family Aquifoliaceae; genus Ilex; species Ilex paraguariensis. Next base: position 1,324,670 of record CAUOFW020009835.1, read on the forward strand.
AATTTTCTATTTATACTTGTACCGAACTTGAAATAATAATGTAGCAAAATGTAGAGAGAGAGAAAAAAAAAAGAAAGATTGAATACTTCATTCAGTATTTTGGATAACTGAGAGAACTAGAATGAGAAATGAATTCTTGAATTGTTTGATGGTATGTTTTGAGAGTACAAGGAATCACATAATTATAAATTCACATGTGCCCTTTCATAAAGGGTACTTTTTAGTTCAACGTGTATCAATGGTGAATTTATGAAAAATTGTGATTATTTGTAATAATATTTGTTAACCAAAAAATATTAATAGCTACTTTATGAAAAGATGTAACTATTTGAATTTGTATCTTTAACTAAAAGTTACCAATTTTGAATTAGTAGTTTTTCATGTTATATTTATTTCAGATCTTTTCAATTGCTCCCAAAAGTCACAAAAACTTTAATAATTTCTCCTTCACTACTTAATAATTTTTTTAAAAATAAATATACCATTATTTCCAACAATAGGTTCCTAATCTCTCTAGGGCAAAGGGTATACCCTATCTCATACCCTCCTAAATCCAACAAACCCATAGATTCTGGCACCACCGAGGCAAAGTACTAACATTTTATTCATTTCCAGCCAAAAAACTAAGCTTCCGTGTAACGGCCTTGACCTCCCATGTTCCCCAGTCTCCTCCCACACCTACTATTCTCTTACCCCCACATCCACATTATTAAATTTAGATCTTTGTTAATATTTTTTTCATTATTATTAATTTATAAGAAACCTACTTATAAAATGATGTTTTCATTATTATTACTCAATTATAAATTTATTAATAATATTTCTTGATTGTTTATTTAATTTTAACCATTTATAATCTCTTAGTAATTATTAGTATTCAATTATAGCATCTCAAATAAACTCTTTATTTTAAGAGTCAATTACCAAAAATCATGCTTCAATAGACTCTCTATTTAGACTAGCTAAAATAAAGAGTCTAATTTGGCTCTCTAAATGTGGAGATTTCAACTTACTCTCTATTCTATTTTTACAACATCTCTAATAGTGTTCTCCATTTTATCGAGCATTTTTTTTTAAAAATTGAGAGTATCTTTGATGAAATTTTGAAATAAAGATTGAGATTTTTTGCACAACTCAATTGGACTCTTGATTCTAGTAGAAAAATAGTCTAATAGTCAAAACATTTAATCAAGAATATATATGTGTCATCTTTCTATTCATTAAAAATAGAATAGAGATTGTACTAGGCTCTCCGAATGTGGAGAGCCAATTTAGATTCTCTATATTATTAAGGCAACTCCAACCCATTAGCTAAATCTCCATTCTTAGCTATTTTGGCAAGACAAGCTCCAAAAATCTACTCCAACCGACTAGCTAGTTTGCTCGCTTAAATCTAGGAGACCCTTCATGCTCGCCAGATTTGGAGAGGGAGAAGAAGCTCGCCAGACTTCTTGCTGGCGTTTTCTTCTTCTTCATCTTCTCTAACTGCAGCCTTTGTCTACTCCAAGTGTTGCTGCCAGGTACATCTTCTTCATCCCTCACCCCCAAGCTATAGATTCCCCCCTCCACCCATTCTGAAACGCACATCCCCCCACCTATTTTGCAACCTACCTCCCCCCCATTCTACATCCGAAACCTCCCCCTATTCCGAAACCCACCTCCCTCTCACCCATTATGCATCTGAAACATCCCCTCAATTCTGACCTCCCAATCTGAAAACCCTCTAAATTTTATGTATAATGGAATATTTACATTTAGACCCTATGAAATATTAATGTAATTATTTGTGAAAATCTTAGATTTATTAGACATGTATTGTGCAATTGGTTTTTGTTATTTGAAATGGATGGGTGTTAAACTGCAATTAGGGTGTATTATATAAAGTTTGATTAGAATTATTGTTATGGTTGGTTTATGATTATACATGCTTTGAGTTGAATTTTTGAATTATATTATTAAAAGTTAATTAAAATTAGTTGAAATAGTTAGCTAAAATAGAGAGCATGATTGGAGTGAACTTGTAAAGTGGCTAACTAAAGTAGAGAATGTAATATTTAAATATATTTTGGCTAGCCATTTTGGAGAGTTGGGTTGGTTTTTAAGGAATAGGGATAAATGCTTAGATTGAGAGCCGTTTTGTTACTTTATAAAAAAAATTCGAAGTTATGAATAGATGAATATTCTGTTTTTTAATGCAAGAACACATTTTCTTCCTATTGGCAAAGAACACGGTGCTCTAGCAGCAGAAGATGCGATTCATCGTGTTGGTGATATGGGAAATGCTATAGTTGGTAAGGTCATTGATGGGACATTTTCGAAGATTAATGGTGAGATAACACGTGTCCTCGACACTATGGCCTTGGAACTTCCATAGAGTGACACGTGTCCTCGGCATGAGTGCCCTATAACTGACATGTGTCCTCGGAGTGTTTGTCCCCTAGAGTGTTCCCTGCTTGACATGTGTCCTTGGTGTGCATGTCCCCCAGAGCGTTCCTTGCTTGACATGTGTCCTCGACACTTAGGTCTCGAGGTAGCCAGCTGCTTGACACGTGTCCTCAGTGTGAAGTCATTCACTCTGGCGGAGCATGAGTAGTTGTTTCAATGGTTGCATCTTGCTAAATGATTATGTTAAATTCCTAAAGACAAAGGGGAGGTGAGCTAATGCAAACTTGTCCATGATCGAGGTAAAGGAGAGAATCATTAGTTGGGAGTGGGATTGACTATCAATCATTAATTACCTTTCCCAAGGAAGTCAGAATGGTTAAAACTACAGTTTAGCAACCAATGAGAAAGGCGTACGGAGTATCAAACTTGTAATTCCTCACCTCTTGGGGGATGATGGACAAAAGTGCCCTTGTGCATGCGTCACAACTAAGGCACATTAAATGACCCCACAGAAGGATGATACATATTTATTGCTCGATGAAGTTCGAAAAGCGAGCAATAAATGCTCAGGGTAAGCATTAAATGCAGAAGCTTTTGCCACGTGAAAAGGGAGATACCTTGCTTAAGGACGGTACACCACATGTTGCCCTCCATGTGAGCCAATGAGGAGTCTTCCCTCGAAGGGACCTAGCTGTTTGCAATAGTTAGCCCTTGAGAGGTATAAGTAACATTCTTGAACTCAAGTCTAAGGTATGCAACCCCCGACCCAAGCAGTAGAATAGTGTTTTTCCAAACTCTCTCAAATACTGATTTGATAGTCGGAGGGGTCATGCTAGACAATACTTCAGCACCCTTCTAATTATTCTTTTTGAGTGACAGGACTATGTTCGAAAGGCTACGAGTGAGCATATCGTTTGTAAAAGAGTTCCATCACCGTTCATCGTGTTCAACTTACTGTGGGATATTCAACTTTCTAGGCAAGCTCGAACTCACCAAGGAAAAGATCTATGATCTTATTCATTGTGCTAGAATCACCCCATAGTCATGTTGGAATTCTTCATTTTTCTTTTTCCCCTTGATATTGATGTGGGCAGACTCAATATTAGTTTTTATGAGTGTGGAAAGTGCAAAGCTATAGGCCTCTAAAGCATCGAACAACATTGGAGGTGGGCTGCATTTATATTTTTGGCTTCTTTGTTTGAACATATGAAAACCCAAGTCAATATAAAATTAGTTGGTGTTTGGTTTGTGTCCCAAAACTAATTTTTTGTTCTCAAAACACAAAATCTGGTGAGATGTTGTTTGGTTAGCATTTTTTAAAAACAAATTTTCAAAAAAAAGTGGGAAATGAGAACAAAAAATAGAGAACATATAAATGATGTTTTTTGAGTTTTCAAGCCAAAATAGAAAATAAGGGAAACATAAGTGGAAAGATTTTTTTCGTTGACGTATAAAAGCCTTCCACTTATNATGTTTTTTGAGTTTTCAAGCCAAAATAGAAAATAAGGGAAACATAAGTGGAAAGAATTTTTTCGTTGACGTATAAAAGCCTTCCACTTATGTTTTCTCCATCTCCATCTCCTCTCTCTCTCTCTCTCTCTCTGCAATGATCATTGTGCAACAAAGATCGGAGCAACGAAGATCGCTGCTCTATCGCTGGANGTTGACGTATAAAAGCCTTCCACTTATGTTTTCTCCATCTCCATCTCCTCTCTCTCTCTCTCTCTCTCTCTCTCTCTCTCTCTGCAATGATCATTGTGCAACAAAGATCGGAGCAACGAAGATCACTGCTCTATCGCTGAAATTTCTCTCTCCACTTCGGCAAATTCAGACGAAACACACACACACGATTTAGGTTCAAGAACTCCAATGATCTCTGGCGTCTTCTTCGTCCTCTCTAGTGTCTTTTTTTTCTACATCTGGGTTCAAGACACACACACATAGATCTCCGGCATCTTCTCTGTTCTCTATCTGGGTGCTCAGATATGCGTCTTTTATCTCTTTGGCAACAATTGAAGCTTTAGATTTGTATATATACATAGATCTGTGTGTGTGTGCGTGCGTGCGTGTGTGTGTGCGTGCGTGTGTGTGTGTGTATGTTTGTCTGTGTGCATGTGTGTGTGTTTTGTGAAGATAGAGAGAGGGGAAAAAAAGATAAATGTGGGAATTGTGAGTTTTGTAGATTATTGTGCAAACAGATTTTATAATTTTTTGTTCTTTAAAATTATTTTCAAAAATATATAACCANATAGATCTGTGTGTGTGTGCGTGCGTGCGTGTGTGTGTGCGTGCGTGTGTGTGTGTATGTTTGTCTTTGTGCATGTGTGTGTGTTTTGTGAAGACAGAGAGAGGGGAAAAAAAGATAAATGTGGGAATTGTGAGTTTTGTGGATTATTGTACAAACATATTTTACAATTTTTTGTTCTTTAAAATTATTTTCAAAAATATATAACTAAACATGTTTTACAATCTAAAATTTTAAAAAATACTTTCTTATAATTTTTCTCAAAAATTATATTTGGACACTGTTTTTTTCATGCAAACCAAACAGGTTTTTTTTCTTGCTTCAAGTAGGATATCAGTAAGTCGTTTCCTTGGCTTTTCATTGTAGGATAACCAATGCTTTGATTGATGTAGACAGGTGTAAAATCCAGAAAAAATAACAACGCAAGTATAACATTGGCTTGCTCATCTCTCTCTCTCTCTCTCTGTCTCTCTTTCTCTCTTTTTTCGGTTTTGGTTGATGCAAATTCACAAAAAGGCCAACACTGAAAGTGGTTTACATTTATTTTTATTTTTATTGATCTTCTTCTATTTATTTTTATCATTACATAACTAATTGTCCAACATTCTTATCCAAAAAGGTGTTTGGGGGGGGGGGGGGGGG
>CAUOFW020009835.1:1337902-1359981 GCA_963454935.2 Ilex paraguariensis
AGCACTCTTGATTGCTCCAAAGAAGGGTTTGCATTTATCCGAGGAGCGTGAGACGAAACGGTTAAGTGCAGCCAGCATCCCTGTGAGTTTCTGGACTTCTCGGACAGTGCGAGGGCTTCGGATGTCCAGGATTGCTTTAATCTGATCCGGGTTGGCTTCAATTCCTCGTTGACTAACCAGATATCCGAGGAATTTGCCGAACTCCACTCCGANTTCTGATCCGGAGAGACCCAAAATCTTGGGGCTTTGAGTTTTATCTTCCTTGCTTTCTTTGAACACTTCGGGAGATCTCCTGTTGTTAGGAACCTGACAAAGGGATCAATCCAACTGGGCGGCTTGTGTGCGTCCCGGATAANTCCCTGAGGGTGGAGAAGGTATCCGCCAAATCTGTCAGATGATCACAACTCCGTTTGCTCTTCACCAGCATATCGTCTATGTAGACCTCCATGATGTTGCTGATCTGTTTTTTGAACATCCGATTCATCAGCCTTTGGTATGTTGCCCTGNGTTAGGAACCTGACAAAGGGATCAATCCAACTGGGCGGCTTGTGTGCGTCCCGGATAACCATCGTCTCGGGAGCATGGTCTATGCAGGATGTGGGAAGGTATTCAATGGTGATCTTGCGCGNTGTTGCTGATCTGTTTTTTGAACATCCGATTCATCAGCCTTTGGTATGTTGCCCTGGCGTTCTTCAGTCCAAATGGCATCACTTTGTAACAATAAACTCCCTTCGGAGTGATAAATGCCATCTTTTTCTAANTAGACAAGCCAGGGCGTCGGCATGTGTGTTCTTGTCTCGGGGTACTTGTTTGATTTAGATCCGGCTGAACCTTTGGATTATGGTCGTCGCCTGGTGATGGTACGCCTTTATCCTAGGGTCCCTCGTTTCGAACTCTCCGTTAACTTGATTGACCACCAGCATAGAATCGCAATGCACGATCAAATCGGTAACTCCAGTCGCCTCAGCTAACCGAAGTCCTGAGATGAGTGCCTCGTACTCAGCTTCATTATTCGAAGCCTTGAATCCCAGCCGAACGGCCTGCTCCGCAATAATCCCATCTGGAGAGGTCAGCAAGACACCGATTCCGGACCCCTTACTATTTGACGAACCGTCCACACACAAAAGCCATGACGATCCTTCAAAATTTGTTGGAGACGCTAAGTCGGGAGGAGGCGGTCCTTCTAGAACAGGATGCTCCCCCCGAAAACTCAACTATGAAGTCTGTCAATATTTGACCTTTTATCGCAGTTCGGGGTTTGAAATGAATGTCGTGCTCCCCCAACTCTACTGCCCACTTGGAAATCCTTCCGGAGAGTTCCGCTTTCCTCAAGATCGCTTTCAAGGGCTGATCGGTAAGGACAGTGATTGGGTGCGCCTGGAAATAATGCCGCAGTTTCCTTGCAGTGGTGACCAGGGATAGAGCCAGTTTCTCTAGGGGTAGATATCTTGTCTCTGCGTCCAGGAGCGCCTTGCTTATATAATAAATCGGCTTCTGGCGGTGCTCATGCTCACGGATAAGTACCCCGCTTACCGCAAACTCAGATACTGCCAGGTACAAGAACAACATCTCCCCCTGGATGGGGACGGACAAGGTTGGAAGAGTCCTTAGGTATTCCTTGATTCCAGCCAGGGCGTCCTCGCACCCCTGGCTCCACATATTCTTCCCAGCACTCTTGATTGCTCCGAAAAAGGGTTTGCATTTGTCCGAGGAGCGTGAGACGAAACGGTTAAGTGCAGCCAGCATCCCTGTGAGTTTCTGGACTTCTCGGACAGTGCGGGGGCTCCGGATGTCCAGGATCGCTTGAATCTGATCTGGGTTGGCTTCGATTCCTCGTTGACTAACCAGGTATCCGAGGAATTTACCTGATTCCACTCCGAAAACGCACTTTGCCGCATTCAGCTTCAGCCCATACTCCCTGAGGGTGGAGAAGGTATCCGCCAAATCTGTCAGATGATCACAACTCCGTTTGCTCTTCACCAGCATATCGTCTATGTAGACCTCCATGGTGTTGCCGATCTGCTTTTTGAACATCCGATTCATCAGTCTTTGGTATGTTGCCCCGGCGTTCTTTAGTCCAAACGGCATCACTTTGTAACAGTAAACTCCCTTCGGAGTGATAAACGCCGTCTTTTCCTGATCCGGGGCATAGAGAGGGATCTGATGATATCCTGCTCGGGCATCCAGGAAGTCCATTCGTTCATATCCGGCAGTGGCATCTACCAGCTGGTCCACCTTTGGCAGGGGGTAGTCGTCCTTGGGACATGCCTTGTTTAGATCTGTAAAGTCTACGCAGACACGCCATTTCCCCCCTTTCTTCTTTGCGCACACCGTATTAGACAGCCATTCTGGGAACTGTATCTCTCGAATGGCGTCGGCCTTCAGGAGTTTGTCGATTTCCTCGTTGACCGCGCTGGTGTGATGCGGGGCCATGCGTCGTGGCCTCTGTTTGACTGGCTTGTGCGACGGGTCAACATGCAGCCTGTGTGTGATTATCTCGGGGTCTACCCCCGTCATTTCCATTTCGTTCCACGCGAACACGTCTGTATTTCCCCTTAGGAACTCGATCATCTCCTCCTGTTCGGCTGTGGGCATCGAGGTCCCAACTAAGAAATACCTCTCTTCTTCTCCCTCCACCAAGGGTACCTTCCGGAGGTCTTCTACCGACCGCTCAGTTGGGTCTATCCGGGGGTCATCCATTCCTGGACGCCCGGACTGTAATTGCTATTTTTCCATAATCTCTTCCGGTGCTCGCCCCTTCTCCTGGCTGAACGCCCCGGCTCGAACGGCTGAATAAAAACAATTTTTCGCGGACGCTTGGTCCCCCCGGATCTCCATGATACCCTCTGGCGTGGCGAATTTTAATTTCTGGTGGAAAGTGGAGTGCACCGCACCCAACGCATGCAGCCATGTTCGCCCCATAATCACGTTGTAGGGAGAGTCCGTATCGATCACAACAAACTCTGTGTCGATGATAAAGGGACCAGTGGCAACTGGCAATGTGATTTTCCCCACGGGCAAGGCGAATGAGCTGTTGAACCCGATGAGGGGTGTCCTGACTTTGGTGAGGTCTTTGGGGCCAAAGCCCATCCGTTTCAAAGTTTCGAAGTACATCACCTCCGAGGAGCTTCCAGAGTCTATCAAAATTCTCTTGACATCGAATTTTCCTATCCTTAGGGTCAAGACAAGGGCGTCATTATGGGGGGTCACTACGCCTGTCAAATCTGCGTCGGAGAATGTAATGGCAAGCTCACTCGTCCTGACCCTTTTACTTGATGGCCCTACATCACCCTCGGCTACCTTCCTCATAAAAGTTACCCTCTTGAGGTCGGACTCGAGTTTCNAATCGGGTTCTGAGATCAACTTCTTCCCTGGCGGGATGCCTTCTGAAGTCCTTCAGTTTGTCGGTAAGCCCCTCATTTCCCGGGTGTCGTGTGGATTGGGTTGAGTACNTCCTGGACGTGGGGCGATCCAGGGGACATATATGAATGACGTCTATGATGTTGTCCGGTTCCTCGGTCGGGGCAAGGGTTCGTCTCTCTTCTGGCCTGGGCTCGATGTACTCTTTCAAATGTCCGTCTCGGACCAAGCTTTTCNTGAGAGGTTGTCATGATGATGCTCGCCGGCTCTAGGTCGCTTTGGGGCCCTAGAGCTTTCTGCTTTGTTGTTTAGATGGTTTCTTAGGTCCTTCGTTTCCTCCTCTCGGGCGGGAAGTCCACGGGAAAGGAATGAATCCCTAGACCCCCCGCCAGAGGCGGCAAACTCGTCGAGCCGGCTTAGGACGTTTACATTGTCCTTTTCCAGCTGACGTAATCTATCACCAAATTTTTCTTCAATCACCTCCGCCAGCTGACGAGCCAAAGGGGCTGATCCCCTTGACCTGATTCCCATGCTGGTTTGAGGGATAACCCCTCTTGACCGAGTAGAGACACTTTTATTCGTGTTGGTGTGATCCCTTCCTCCGTGATGACAGGGAGCTTGTAACTCGAGACTCCTTTGGTGGGGTCCTTTACCTTTTTGTCGAGTGTTCACCATGGTCACTGTTCTTTATAGAGAAAAAACTAGGAAAACTAGTCGTTTCCCACAGACGGCGCCAGATTGTGCGTGCAAGATCCTGCACAATATAAAAAACGAGAACAGATCTCTCCCTTGGTGAACTCGAGTGAGCCGGTTGAGTGACCAAACACGCTGCTTGGGACAGCCTGCAAGGTACGGTGGTAACCTGGAACGGCAACGGGAGACCCTGGGAACGGAAGAACGATCCAGTAAGGCTGAAAGAGGTTCCTGGAACAAAGAAGAACAAGTTAGAAGGGCGCCGGAGTGTTTTTCGGCGTATCCCCTCCGACGATCTAGTCAGTCTTTGAAAAAGAGAGGAAGGAGAAAACACTGAGTGTGTATTGTAGTAGAGAGTTTGTTGTTGCATACCCGCTTTGCCTTTTGCAAGGAGTATTTATACCTTAAAAGCTCATGATTGCTGTCAGTGTGGTCAGTAGGTGATCATTAGGCACAGGTAGCGTGTGCATTGATTCTGATGAGGAATGTCTTCTCTAATTAACTGCTCGGGGTCCCGAGCAATCAATGCTGGGTCGTCGGGATGCCGACGGTACAATGTGCTCCTCTCGGGGAGGATGCAATAAATGCTCTGTAATAGGAGCATTTATTGCCTTTCATTTCCGAGCCTTACCGCATTGAATGCGGTCTCATCAAGGGAATGGTGCAATTAATTGTTTGCTTTCCCAAGTCGCGTGTCAGCAACGGCATGCGGTTTGTCTGTCTTTGATGTGATATCATATGCCACGCGTCCATCCCCTATTGGCTGTGACCTCTGTATTCCAGTACGTTCTGACATTACTTGTGTAAGACGAGGTCATGATGAATAGCCTAGACTAGCCTAGGCTAATGACCTGTACGTCAATAGCTTATCCTGGAGTAGAGGAAGCATCCAAGACGGGGTACCTCTCGGCACCGAGGAAAGGCTCATCTCGGGGACCGAGGGAGGTATGCCGACCGAGGTACATATCAGACCGAGGCCACGTGTCGGTTGTAAAATATACTGAATGTATGATCCTATATGACGGTACCTCGGGGGCGAGGACATTCGTGCGCCGATGGTGCTTGATCTTAGCAACAGTGTTTTAGTAAAACCGAGGACACGTGTCTTCATCATAGGGTATTTCAGAAAAGTCTCATCAATTATGTTTAATCTTAACAATTCTACCCTCGTCTAAATATCACTTACAATGTAAGAACTAAATTAGAATAAAAAATTGGAAAGATTAACAACAGAAACACATTTGAGTTTCGTTATCCCTGAGTGAACCATGTTTGTAGTCAATTGTGTTGCAAACGTGACCACCATTGACAACGTACACAATCCCTATATAAAAACACATAACCAACCTTATTAATACATAAAGCAATAACTCACAACGATGTCAACTGTAAATACACTCGTATACATTCATTTTACCTTTTTTTTTTGACGTAAAGTTAAAGATGTCTAATTTTATTTTATTTTCAATTGGTCTTGTGTCAAAATAATTAGTAGAACTTGAGTTATGATAAAAAAAAAAAAAAAAAGTAGACACAGGTCAAAATTGACTGATGATCCGAGAAATCAAGTTTATGAGCCATCTTCCGATGATCAAATATTGGGTTTTTGTGGTCCGTTTTAAGCCCATCACCTGTTGAATCGAAGGTCATGGAGTCTATTATCATATCATGAAATTTGTATCTAGTTTTAATAATTTTAGATTTGGATTTTGACCATTTGAAATGAAGGGTGTCCAACTAAAAAAAACACATAACATACATTTCATGCATTGTAAGTGCACAGGCCTGTATTTTGGGGCATGTACATTGTAAATGTATATCTAACATTCAATATATTATAATGTGTGGGGTATTGTATGTTTTAGGCAAGGATGAGGCCCTAGCTCCGGTTTCTCCCTCCCGACGGTCATAGACTTGGATTTCTTGCTAGGCTCTTTTGAATAGATTTTCATATGGGAATCCGATATATCTTTATTCTTGCTTAATTATGTGATGCATGTATTTATGTTATATCAAATGTATATTTTTGATGCAATATTGATATGTTGAGTGTGTGGTGGAGCATGGATATGATTTTATACCTATCAATGTGTATTTTGGTGTTGAGACTATATTACAATGTTATAATGTTGCCTCTTGTGTCAGAGGTATATGGAAGCGGGAGTTCTATGTTGAGAGTTTCCTTGTATGCATGATTTCCCGTCCTAGGAGTTTGGACAATCTCTCTATAGATTTTGTAATTTATATGCACGATTTCCCTTCCTTTGGACTTCGGACGATTTCCTTTATGGACTTCGTGATTGACCCTTGAAATCACATACTACCCAAGTGCTATGATGATTGCCGAGGTCGCGGCCTGCCTTAACTCATGGTTGTAGAGGAAAGCAACCCATTATTATACATGTATCGTGTTGTGTTCATGCATTGTTATTTATAAAACGTATGTAGACTAGTTGTACCAATTTTGAGGGGCAATGTAAAAATGAAACTTGACCCTTTTAAAGGATGTTTATAGAAACTAGTTACCAGTATGAGTTTTGCGATTCCCGCTAGTTTGGGAATGGTTTTATGAAATATGAAAAAAAAAAGTTTTTATGCAAGGTACGTGATTATTGAGAAAAGTGTCTTTATTGTTATATATATTTTCTTTCGATAAAATGTGTCATGTGATAAATGTTTTAGAAATATTTTGTGCTAGCATGATTTAAGGCTTTACATACATTTGTATCACATGAGTTGTAGTGGACATCAACTCACCCCCACATAGACTTTTGGCTATTTTTGCAGGTACACGATCATACGTTTAGGTCGAGGTCCACTTGGTATAGTCTAGGGTACTTAGTGGGGGTTGAGCTACTAGTAGTATTTATTAGCAACATATCACAGCTCGGCATGTCTAACAACCGTGAGAGTCTATGGAGAGATAAGGATGCTCGAAATTCTTGGAGAAAAAAGGGCGAAGATTCTTACAATCTAGCCTCAATCAGTGGAGAGCCTTCAAAAAAGGAAAATCAGCATGATGATCCAACAAACTCCAACTGATGAGGGATTCTCTGTTATCAAGCAAGCTGTCCAACGTAACAAATGGAGATCATTTTGGCTGTCAAATCAGAATCAATCAAGGATCCTCTATTATCAAGCAAGTTGGATCCTCTGTTATCAAGCAAGTTGTCCAACGTAACAAATGGACATCATTTTGGCCGTGAAACTAGAACCAACCAGATTTCATGGGATTTTTTTTTAATGTAATTGTGTTTACATACTTCATTTGTATAGCCTAAGTGTTCACGTTGAAATTTAATGCAAAACTCTTCCAATATTATTTTCAAAACAAATTCTCTATTCTATTTTTTTTCGTCACAAAACTAGTGTCAAAAGCAGCTCTTCATTATTTCCACAACAAACTTTATCTTCAGCCCTGGCAAAGTTTTCGGGAGGGTATTAGCAACATATCACAGCTCGGCATGTCTATCAACCGTGACAGTCTATGAAGAGATAAGGATGCTTGAAATTCTTCGAGAAAAAAGGGTGAAGACTCTCACAATCTAGCCTTAATCAGTGGGGAGCCTTCAAAAAAGGAAAATCAGCATCATGGTCCAACAAACTCCAACTGATGAGGGAATATCTGTTATCAAGGATCCTATGTTATCAAGCAAGCTGTCCAACGTAACACATTGAGATCATTTTGGCTGTCATACTAGAATCAATCAAGGATCCTTTATTATCAAGCAAGTTTTCCAATGTAACAAATGAAGATTATTTTGGCTGTCAACCAGAACCAACCAAATTTCATGGGTTTTTTTTTCAATTTAATTGTCATAGGTCTTGACACAAGGTTAGAATTCTATCTCTTCTAGAGTGGTATCTCACTGATGACTTGGCCCCCTGGAAGGAGGCTTTCTTCCCAACCAGATTTCATGGGATTTTTTTTTCAATGTAATTGTGTTTAAATACTTTATTTGTATAGCCTAAGTGTTCATGTTGAAATATAATACAAAACTCTTCCAGTATTATTTTCAGAACAAATTCTCTCTGCTATTTTTTTTCCTTTAGTATTTTGTCTTCCGCTGTGTGTTTGGGACTGTCATTTTTGTCTGCATGCCATGTATATACATTTCGCTATGGTGCCTAGGAGGGTTGTCCCAGCTTTGATCTGGAAATGTTTCTCTTATATTACATTTTTTATTGCTATTTTTTTCCTGATGTTATTATGATGAGGGTTGATGTTAGAGTATGAAAACCCTTAGTCAGCGCACCCAAGTCCAACGGCCCGTGCATTATGCCTCAGGTTAGTGGATCGGGGCATGAAAGAGAGTGTGGATTTCACTGGAATGAAGAAACAAATCTCACCAGTTAAGTTGAGTAGGAAGTGCTCGAGCCATCGTTAGACCGCTCGAGCAGTCTACAGGCCGGGTGCATCTAATTGTGAATTTATGCATGCACACCTACCCGGGTGTCACACAAGTGTTGCTATATCATATGAACACATCCACACTCTTCTGTCATGTGTAGATTTTTTTATGTTAAATAATACTAATAGGTCTTTGGTCTAATGATACTCCTTATCTTGTAAAAATTTTACTTTCTTGAGGTAAAGGGTTCAAGAACTCTTTCCTCTTCCCGTTCCCCTTCCCACTCCCCACCCCCCAAAAAAAATATATATATATATATATATATCACTTTTACTAATATTAATTAACCAGGCTTTTGTCTTTTGATGAAATTGATTTTTTGCTCAACTGAAAATACTTGAAAAAAAGTGTAGCTAAGGATCATTTAAATTTTTGAGTGGTTCTACTCTTGTTTCACAAGTCTATACTCTCACCCTTTTAAACTCTCAACCATAAATAACTAAGTTTACCTTTTTTATACCCACCCCACTAATTACTAAACTAATCTCAATCTTCATCTTTAGGATTTTTTTTTGGTGTTAATTGTATTGGATGTCTCTAAAGTATGAAGTTTGTCTCATTTTGATTTTCAATATTTTAATTGTATCATTTTAGCCCCTGCAGTATTGAATATATTTTTATGTGTTCCATTATATAAACATTGTTTAAATTGTTAACAATTTTTTATTATAAATTTATTACGTAATACCTAAATATGGACAAAAAATAATTTAAATAACTTTTGACTAAATTTCTACAGTTAAAGAGATATTTAAATTCATTGTTCTGATCATGAATTATTCAAATTTTGGTCAAAAGATACCCAAATTATTTTTTGCCTATATTTAAGTATTACGTGACAAATTTATGATAAAAAACCATTAGCAATTTATATGTTGTCTACTTGAGGGACATCATAAAAATATGTTTAATATTTCAGGAGACCAAAATAATACAATTAAAATATTAAAGACAAAAATGAGAAAAATTCTATACTTTGAATACATCTAGTGCAATTAACCCTTTCTTTTTATACCCCATTTTACACGCCCTGTACAAAAATATACTTAGCTTATTATCTAGTATAGATCTCTCAAGTGATATTGACTAAACAAGTTTTATTTTTTTGTATGTTTTTTTTTATTAATATCAATAACTTTATTTAAGATTTGTATATAATATATACTTAACTTGTTTTTTTCTTGAAGATAAATATACAAGGCATGATTAGAATATAAAAAATATTTGAGCGAAGGTGGATCTATTTTTTTTTTTTTTAACATTAAAAAAAAGAAGATTTTTTTGTATATTTTATTTGTGATGTAATTAAGAAGAACTTTTTTATGACTTTTTTATTTTTGTTAAACATTTTCATAAGGTGGGTTTTGTCATTAATTGTGTATAGAGTGAGGTGGATTTAGTCAATACTGATGTGGTTATAGTAAGAGTGAGCTTAGTAATTTTATAATTGAGAGTTTAATGAGATAAAAAAGAATATTTATGGGATAAAAATAGCCCCTAATCCTAATTTTTGTTGTCCCACGTTGAGACTCAACCTATATATAGGTCAAAGCTCCCCATAAAAAACTACAACAAAAGATGCACGAATAAATATTACTGACATCCCTAAGGTATATCTAAAACACACTGTTTCTTGAGAAAATCTTTGAGGTTCAAGATCCATCTATAGTCAACCCCTCGCTGTTGTTAATTGATTGTTGTTTGACTGAATAGACTTTGCGTCATGATCAGTAACTTTGACGGAATACCCGGCCCAATACTACTCGAGGCCATGGCGAAAATTATAAATGTGACTTTTTAAAATTTAATATTAGTATATAAGTAATACAACTAAAATTTTATTTTAAATTTATTATTTATTATTTTTTGAGATGTAAAAGTACTAATTAACTATCCATACTTAAGTTTTATTAATATTGATGATGCATAAAGTTAATTATACACAATCAAAACAATCGAGTGTGTGATGTAATGTAATTAATAAAACAATCAATAATAAGAGACAAAGATTAAGTAGTTGAATCTAGTTGACCTAACCACTGAAAACGGTAACGGTAACCGAAGAACTCTATTAATGAGAGAACACATGGAAGTAAGAGAGAGACATCAAGAATACGTTCAAGGTGAGGTGTGTAAGATCTATTATCATGTGTGGGGAGATTTACAATTTATAGACACCGAATTTTAGTTGAGATAGTGATGTCAAGGTCAAGTTACTATTTGATAGTTATAGTTGGGGATTGACAGTATCTTGAAGTAATGACTATACTAATGATTGTTCTCCCACGTGTGACTCTTTTTGTACTCTTGAACTTCGAGCTAAACCGAGGCCATGAGCTAAACCTAGTCTGCATTTTGATGATTTGGACTTAACCCATGAATTAGACCCAAGTCTGATCTAGATTTAGGCTCGTCAAATATATCATTTTGAATATATAGTATGGCTAATTTACTCAATATTTTGTGACATAATTCAACACAAATAGGAATAGTTTTAATTTTAAAAATCAAAATTTGCAAGAGCAATTGGTCTATGTATTCTCAATACTATCGTATAAAAAATACATATATTCAGAAAAAAGCCTAATATAATAGAAAAAAAAAAGAAAAAGGCTAGTCTTTCTATACAGTTTATTGTTCTGAATGAAATATTAGTGTTTGTTTGTAAAATCATTTTACATTTTTAGCTCAGAAATAAATCTAACATATGTATATCAAAAAGCTGATCACATTTTACAAATTTATCAAGATTTTCATAATATGCATTTAAATTTGTGAGTTAACGTATAAAAATGAGATAAATTACTTGAGAGTAATGTTGTTGAGACCTACCTTCTGAAAAAATGTTGTTGAGACCTACAAATCTAATATAATTTGTTGACTTAGTAATATAGTCATATCAGTTAAACGAGACCTTATGACATAATATATCATTAAATCATCAAATTAGATCTCTTGCTCATGACTTAATAATTTGACACAAAAAACCAGATATATAAAATAGTGTTGAACTTGAAGTTATCTTACATGTCCTAAAAAGAGAAGACTTTCTATATATTATGTGGGTAAATAAAAAGAAAAGTCTAAAACAAAAAAATACTCCTATATTTATTGATGATGTAGAAATTAGTTTTACACATCACATGTCAAGAAATTAATGAATTAATGCAAATAATAAAATAGAGAGAGAAAACTCAATACAAGCAACACATAATTTAAGTGACCTATTTCATTGTGAAAGGCTGGGTGGTTTGCTATTGTAGGAGTGTAAGGAGATCAGGTGAGAACAATGAAAGTTCAGGTGGGAGTAATGAGAGCTGTGAGGTACAAGATGTGAGAGATATGAGAGTGATGCCAAAAATGATACCTTGTGTGAGATGCCCCCATGTGTAGGTGGGCTTACATTTTATAGTCGCCTTCTACCAAATTGAGACGGCTTATCAGTAACTAATAGACTAATTTGGTGGAGGTGGCGTCATTTTTGCAACAGATAAGGCTGTTGTAGGGCTTTCCTCAAGACTAGGTCTTATGATGACATGATTGACTTCCTTGCTCCTTACTCCAAGGTGGCATGGATGAGGCTCTTGGGATGGCGTTGTCTACCCTTGATGACGTGGCTCTTGGATCCTTGATGAGTTTAACTAGGAGTGGATCTTTTTTGGGTTAGTCCCATTGGGTTTCGTATAGGTGGATCCTTTATTCAAGTTGGGCCCGTAACCTGAGTTGGGTCTTGGTCCAGGCCCATCTTTTGTCCCCCAATGTCTCGAGTCCAATAAAACTTAGAGAAGAGGGCATTTAATTGGATTTGGACACTGGCTGACGAATACTCCTTTTGATTGATGACCCCTTTTCCTTCTTGACATGGTTCTTTCCCATAAGACATTCCTTGCTGCAATAACTCTACCATATTCCATAACTAAATAGGATTTTTTAAAACCCTAGGCAATAAATAGGGGGCTATAAATAGGGGCTTTTCCCTTTCTTTTAATTCCATTCACCCTTGTGGTGAGATGACCATGAGTGGAAGCAAGTTGAGTGAGGCAAGGGTGGTTACCCATGAGCTAGGTGACTAGAGACCATTGTCGGATAAAGGAGGGGAGATGCAAGAAGCTATTGACATCAGAGAGGAGGTAGGCAACAACAGAGCAAATGGCATCGAAGTTGGTGCGCAGGTAGGTGTCGGCGACGCAACAGGCGTCATCTAGGTAGGGGCCATCGCGGATGTCATGGAGGCTAGAGCCCAAGGCGGCGTTGGAGGGGCAGGGGCCCAAACGGGCATCAAAGAGGCAGTGACGCAGGGTAATGAGGGCGAGGTGCCTTGGGATGTCGAGCACACCGCGACATGCGCCATTTGAGGAGGAGCAGGCATGCCAAGGACGGCGCTGCTGGGCGAGCCCGCCAGTGGTGGTCTCGCTGGGCTCAGATGTGCGAGCACATCTGCACTGTGCGAGATAGGGGCATCGACGGGGAGAACCAATAGCGGCAGCAGTGGATGCTAGGCATGAAACTGCACAGGAATAGGAGAAAGGGACACCATGAGTTAGGCGCCAGGAGGGGGTCCATAAGGTTGGGCTCCAGTAGGGTGCGCTATAAACAAGACATGTAGAAGGGGCACCATGAGGTTGGGTGCCAGGAGTAGAGGAGCCAGTACCCAAGAATAGGTGCCAAATCTTTAGTGTTGGGAGCACACAGGCCTTGCCTGCATTAGGTGTTAAACGCAAGAGCATTGCAATAACGAGACGGTGGTGTCGGATGGCCGCAAAAATGATAAAGCCCGATTGTTGACATTCAATCTAATGTAGTCTCTTGGGTTGCAAACAACTTGAGTTTCAAGAATGTGCCTAGAGATGACAAAAATAATGTTATTTAAACATCAAAATATCCAACATGATTACATGGAGAGAGAGACAAACACATCGGGTTGTAGAGAAATAGAGGCTGCTTGCGTGAGAGTAAAGACAAAGTTTGAGGGTTTCTCGTGAGAGAGCTGCACCTCTTCAGACCGAGCTTTTGACGACCCATGAGAGAGTCATTAAGTTGGAGGTAGGCTGATTGTGAGGCTTCCCACATGAGAGTAGAGGCAGAATTTGAGGGTTACTCGTGAGAAAGTTGCACCTTTTGAGACCAAACTTTTGGCGATCCACGGAGAGTCGCTAAGCTGGAGATAGGCTGACTTTGAGGCTACCTGGTTAAGAGCAGAGGCAGAATTTGAGGGTTGCTCGTGAAAGAGCTGCACTTTTTGAGACTGAGCTTTTGCTGACCCGTGAGAGAGTCGCTAAACTGGAGGTATAGGTTGCCTGCTTGAGAGTAGAGCAGAGATTGACCAAGCTTTTGGCGAGCCGCAAAAGAGCCACTAAGCTGGAGACATAGGTTGCCAGCTTGAGAACAGAGCAGAGATAGACCAAGCTTTTGCCGACCCGCGAGAGAGTCTCTAAGTTAGAGATATAGGCTGCCTAATTGAGAGCAAACAGAGATACACCAAGCTTTTGGCAACCCGCGAGAGAGCCGCTAAGATGGAAACAAAGAAAAGATAGGCCAAACTTTTGGCGACTCACGAGAAAGCCGCTAAGTTTGAGACATAAGTAATCTGCTTGCGAGCAAAACAGAGATATACCAAACTTTTGGCAACCCACGAGAGAGCTGTTAAACTGGAGATATAGGCTGCCTGCTTAAGAGCAGGGCAGAGATAAACTAAGCTTTTGACGACCCGCAAGAGAGCCGCTAAACTGGAGACATAGACTGTTTGCTTGAGAGCAAGACAGATATAAACTAAGCTTTTGGCGACCTGCGAGAGAGCCACTAACCTGGAGACATAGGTTGTCTGCTTGGGAGCAGAGTAGAGATAGACCAAGCTTTTGGCGACCCACGAGAAGGTTCACCTCGCTTGGACCTGGTGATATCCTCAATATTCATATATTTTTGAACTTTTGCCAATAGTTCTAGCATACTTTTTGATGGTTGTTTCATTATTGAAAAGAAGAAGCGGAGGCCTCCTAGGAAGGCAGTCATGGTGACTTTGTCATTGGCCTCCCAGGAAACGTCTGCCACTACATTTGCCTTTCCTGGATGATAATGAATAGTGTAGTCGTAATCCTTTAATAACTACATCCATCTCCTCTGTCGTAAATTCAACTCTTTTTGTGTGAACAAGTACTTTAAGCTTTGATGATCAGTATAAATTTCACAAGTCTCTCCATATAGGTAATGTCTCCACAATTTCAAGGCGAACACAATTGCAGCCAACTCCAAATCATGGGTAAGGTAATTACGCTCGTGAGTTTTTAATTGTCGAGAAGCGTAGGCGATCACCCTCCCATTTTGCATTAATACACAACCCAACCCCCGATGTGAGGCATCACTGTAGACTACAAAATTCCCTCCTTCTGTTGGAATGGTTAAAACAGGTGCAGAAACCAACCTTATTTTCAAATCTTGGAAACTTTGTTCACACTTATCATCCCATTGAAATTTAACATCCTTTCTAGTGAGGCGGGTCAACAGTATTGCAATTGAGGAAAATCCTTAAGTGAATCTATGATAGTAACCCGCCAATCCTAAGAAACTTCTTACTTCTGTTACATTCCTTGGTTGCTCCCATTTTACGACGACTTCAATTTTCTTTGGATCCACTTGAATACCATCTTTTGACACCACATGTCCAAGAAATACCACGCTATCTATCCAAAATTCACATTTGCTAAATTTGGCGTACAGTTGTTTTTCTTTTAAAATTCGCAAATGTTTCTCATGTTCTACTTCATTACGAGAATACACCAAAATATCATCTATAAACACAATTACAAATGAATTCAGGTAGGGTTGAAACACCTTATGCATCAAATCCATAAAAACGGCCAGAGCATTTGTTAATCCAAATGACATAACTATAAATTCATAGTGCCCGTTCCTAGTTCGAAATGTCGTCTTTGGTACATCAGTTATCTTTACCCTTAATTGGTGATATCCAGATCTTAAATCAAATTTGGAATAGACTTTTGTTGCCTACAATTGATCAAACAAATCATCTATTCGTGGCAATAGGTATTTATTGCGAACAGTTACCTTATTAAGTTGTCGATAATCAATACATAGTCGTATAGTGTCATCTTTCTTTTTCACAAATAGCACTGGTGCTCCCCATGGTGAAGTACTCGGTTGAATAAAACCCCAATTCAATAAATATTGTAACTATTCCTTCAACTCTTTCAACTCAGTTGGTGCCATTCGCAATGGGGCGATTGATATGGGTGCAGTTCCGGGTAGTAATTCTTTCACAAATTCTACTTCCCAATCCTAGGTAATTCATCCAGAAAAACATCAAGGAAGTCCTTCACTACTGGTACCTTTGTTGGTTCAACTTTATCCTCACCCACACACCTCACATATGCCAAATAACCTTGACATCCCTTTTTAAGCAATCTTCGAGCTTTGATTGCTGATATAAGACAATTTGGAGTTACTTTTCGTTCACCTTGGAATTTAAATTCAGCATCGCCAAGTGGTTGAAAAGTAACCTCTTTTTTATAACAGTCAACCGAGGCATAATAAGCTGATAGCCAATCCATCCCCAAAATTACATCAAAGTCACACATATTGAGTGGAAGTAAATCCATGAATAATTCTCATGTGTCAATTCGAATTATGCAAGTCTTATAAATAGTGCTAACTACCACTACCTCACCTATCGGGGTTGCTATAGATAAATGACAATTCAAAGGTGTGACAGGGTATTTCCAATGCTTACTATAGGGGTGTGCAACAAAAGAGTGTGTGGATCTGGGATTAATTAAAGTTCAAACGTTTTCACCTAATACAAAA
Organism: Ilex paraguariensis; assembly: GCA_963454935.2. Classification (NCBI taxonomy): domain Eukaryota; kingdom Viridiplantae; phylum Streptophyta; class Magnoliopsida; order Aquifoliales; family Aquifoliaceae; genus Ilex; species Ilex paraguariensis. The sequence continues at coordinate 1,354,186 of CAUOFW020009835.1, forward strand.
ATTGTACCTGTAACCACATTGGGCGACGCATAAGCATCCTGCTGTGTCATAGTGAAAACCCGTCCCTGAGTCCCGGTAGCACCAACAGACCCCTTATCTGCACCTTGCATCCCTGTCGATGTTGATGTATCTCTTCTCCCCAGATTTACACTACCCACTAAAGGTGACATGACAGATTTGGTTGGACATTCATGTGATGCCCCAAAATTCGGGGGTCCATTGATTACCCATCAACCCGCGGAATACCTGTGGATACCAAGTAGCTCGATATCACACCGTTATGCCTTATTTATCGAGGTCCTTAATTTAACAAAATTCGGACAGAGTCTCCTTTGTACGGAGAGCCCTACCCAAAACACGACCTATGCAATATACATTAACATGACCCGTCCAAGGTCCCATATAACACCATGACCACACAGGGTCCATTTATAAGTAAAACTTGACCACACCGGGTCCAATCATCCATATTTATATCAAAACATGCAAGGTTAGTTTAACAATAGTCCATATAAGTTCTATTACAATTTAAAAGATTACATGCTTAAAACATTCTTTCCACAAATATTTTACATCAACACAAAATAAAGCCACATTCGGCTTTCTTCACCCTTGCGGCCTTGAATGAAAGCCGTCCACCAGCGTATATCCCGTACCTGAATTGTTTTTTGTATAGGGTGAGCCACGCCCAGTAGAGTATTTCCTACAGAGGCTACTCCCCACCTAAGTGCACATGCAATGTTCACATTTAACATTTCATATTCCCATCAACATTCCAAGTAAGAATATGCAATTCTAGGTTGAAATTCTACCATGCCATGCTATGAAATGAGATGAGACTCACTCATGCAGTTTACCCCGAGTCTCCACCGACTCCCACAACACAATGCAGTGCCACCGTCATCTATGTTACACATGAAATGACATGTTTATATAAATCCAGGGTTTTTCTTGGGGGTGGGTATTTATGGACTTACACCAACGGCACCCGACCGACACGGAATTCATGGACTACTACCAACGATTCCGCGTACACCGACACACTTTTTGGACTCTTATACCAATAGAATGCGGATCCAATTACCAGGTCTTTCACCCGAGGGATATTCGAGCCTTTCTTGCTAACCCTGACCCAATTTTCTTAAAACCATGTGACTCAGTCGAATCATCAATCCAACATTCCCAAGCCCACTCGTCATACACCAAATGAGGTGAAGACGACAACCATGAACACACACCCTCAATATGCGATGTCCCCGTGCATATGCAATGTAATGTACGATTGCATGTCAATGTCATGTCTCATGTGTAATGAATGTCACATGAACAACTTAAATCACACATTTCATCATGTATCATGGACAATTATATCATACTCATATAACCTCCACAAAAATAACTCATCACAATGTGAATATATTGTACACACATATTAACATTTTTTTTCAACACAATCCATAAGCTTGTTACTAATCATGTTACTACGCATGTTACTAAGCATGTTACTACATAATCAAGCAATAACACACTTAACTCTCAAGGCATCAAGTAAACACTTAGTATGCCCATAAAACAGCCCCAAATTAGGTCATGTAGCAGCCCAAAAACAAGCCACAAAATAGTGTACAAACAACCCCTAATTAGTATACAAAATAGCCCCTAATTAGTGCACAAAACAGCCTCAATTTCAGCACCAAAACAGTCCACAACATGACCTAAAAACAGTCCAAAATTCAGCCCCTTGGACAGCCCACATACAACCCAATTTCAGCCACTAAAAGCCACTTAAAATAAGAATAAAACCAAGGTAGGAGGGAACCCTACCTTAATAGAAGTGTAAGAACTTCTATAACACCAAAACAACCTCAAAGCTTTGATTTTCTCCAAAGTCTCCTCTTGGATCTTCGGTGAAATCTAATCTTTTTGGTACGTATGCGTAGCCCTCGTCGAGGAGATGAACTTTGGCTCTTGGTCCGAGTTGATCTGAGCGACGGAACTCCGGATATTGAAGAAGGAAGAATTGTTTTCTCTCTTTTCTCTCCTCTTTCTCTCCAACGTGTGAACCAACAGAATACAGAGATATTTCTACTGAAATATCTAATATTTAACACTATTTATAATTTCCAAGACATGGCCCGAGTGGCGCGCACGTGTCCCCCACTTGCTCGGTCCGTTTTTGCTCCGAAACGATTTAATTTCGTACCAGTTTAAGCTCAAAATATTTTATATAAAATTTATTTAAAATATTTTCCAACTTTCAAATTTTTTAAAAAAAATTTCATTTTTGGGGGTCACCGGACACCCGTCACCTCGAAAAATGTGAAAAACTCGACTATCTCGGAATTCGACAAAAATTGACAGGGCAGCTAGATTTTGCGATGTGAACCCAACAGTGAGGTCCATTTTATCACACGAGGTCTAGAAAAATACTAATTTTTCAACCCGCGCTATAATGACAAATTACCATTTTACCCTTTTTCAGAAAAAGTTAAAATTTTTCTCGAGTTTCACAATTCACGTGCAAAGTGCCCCACTTGCCCACACTCATAACATCGTCGAGCTCACTAGCTGATCTTGTTTGACAATTCTGAGCAATATGACCTTCCACTCCACATTTAAAGCAAGTAACTTGAGTGTCTGGTCCACTCGATTGTCCCCTGCCCTGAAATCCTATCGGGGGTTTAAAGGAAGCATAATTCCGTGAACCACTAGATTTTCGAGAATTTTCAACACCTTGTGTTTGTGAGAACCTCGATCCTTGCCCTTTTTGTCCTGAAGTCTGACCCCCAGATAGAGATCCCATACCAAGAACGGTGTCAAACTTTCTCCTCTTGAATTGTTCCCATTGCCCCTTTGATTCTTTTATATCTTTCTCAACAACTAAAGCTTTATTAACCAAGGTCACATAACTTGTTCACTCAAAGGCCGAAAGTCGACTTCGTATTGGGTAAGCTAATCCCCACTGAAACTTCTTGCACAGAGCCTCATCAATTTGAACAAAAGCCTTTGCAAAACGTGACAATGTAGTGAATTTCTTTTCATACTCTGCCACCGACATCCTTCCTTGAGTCAGAGTCATAAATGCTATCTCCTGCTCATACCGATAAGACTCAGAAAAATACTTGTCATTGAACACTTTCACGAATTGATCCCAAGTAATATGCAGTGGTGCTGGAACCACATTATCGACTACTTGACCTTCAACTCCTATGACCGGTGCATCCAACAATCGCCTAGCAGCCTCCCACCAAAATCGTGCTTCCTCCTTAAGCATAAAGGATGCAAGTGTCACTCGTTGATCATCATCATAGAGTTGCATAACTTCAAAATTTGATTACATCCGCTTTCAACCAGTCCTCTGCCTCCGATGGATTAATTGTCCTTGCAAACATCAGAGGATCCAACTTCATAAATTTCTCATGAACCGTACCTCGTGGTTCCACAAGGGGTACATGTGGTCTTGCCCTAGTGGCTGCCTGAATCTCTGTTTGCAATTCCACAATTCGATTTGTTGATGCCGCCACCTGCACCATTACTTCCAATGCCATCTGAATCATATCAGGTTGATTCTGTTCACCTTCCTTGCCCTCTTGTTGTTGTCCCTCCCCTGCCTCAGCCACAACAGGCGCATGTGAACCATCAACTTCCCCTTGATTTTGACCATCGGGAGGATCCATTATGCTTTCAACAATTAACTGTAATTCACAACGTACACAAATATACATGTACTTAGCATTACCACATTAATCTATTTCTACTCACTGACTCAAACAACTTCACCAGTCCACTGTCGACCTAGACATTCATGTCTACAGAACCTATAAACCTAGGCTCTGAAACCAAAAATTGTAACACCCCAATCCCACTACACTATTATTATAAAAATAAAATTTAGGCAATCTTGCTATTAATAAAACATTATAATTTAACACTTAAAGAAAAGCCATCCTAGCAATATAACATGACACTTAAAAAAAACTCATCCTAGAAATATTTTCTTAGGATCATTTTTTTTAAGGATGCGGTACACAAGCCTACTACCACGTAGAATATACATATCCTAAAAATATTTACAAGTATTGCTCACATGACAAAACCAAAATATTGACATCATATACAACCCAAAAAGTTTTTGTTTTTGTTTTTTTTTAAAAGACATAAGAAACTGACACGAGCCCTTCCCGACACCCCTGACTGGACTTCTAACTGCGACAGTGGACTGCAAGCTTGTGTACAGTTTACTTGAAAATTTTACAAGCAAATTTCAGTGAGTTCTCATTAATGATGTCAGAGATAGAGCAAAGAAAGTAATGTGATGTCCTTGCTCATTTATGAAATTTTAATATTCGTGTTTCCATATCTTTTTTCAAAATTATATTTCATTGCGCTACGGTTTCACACAGAAATAATCATCTTGCCACCCAGGCGACAAAATACCACACAATAATATTCGTGGTTCCATAACTTTCTCGAAGTTCTATTTCATTGCGCTACAATTTCACACAGAAATAACCGTCTTGTCACCCAGGCGACAAAACACCACACAAGTAAATCACCATATCAGTATACAATCGTCACTCAGACAACTTAACAAAATGTATCCATTTTTCGATATTCTATTTTTTTGAACAACTCACATTACATAAAAAAATTTAGCTTTTGTCATTTAGACGAAATCAACTTTAACTTATCTCGGTCACGATGACAAATTTGACCACTTGGGTCATGTAGACATCATAGTCTAACAATTCGCTATCATTCCTTTGACGTCTTCACTATGCAAATAAAATACGTTACATAGACATCCGACCATTTATCGTCTCAATCATTTGATTTTTCTTTCCGCTTGTTACACAGACAACTAAACTATAATATTATAATTTGTTACAAAGACATCTTATTCCTATCGTAACATTAGAACACTTAAGTCATTTATTCACAACAGAATTTATAAGCTAGAAAGTCACATAGAAATAAATAAACATTTACATGTAGATAAAACCAAATGTTAGCGTACATACATATTTTGTCGAAAATTTATCGTGTTGATGACTCCTCTGCCGGAGCTTTTTGAGTAGCGTTCTTTACGGCGCTCGTCCCTAAACCTGACACTATTATTCAAAATCTCATTCGAGTATTAATAAATAATACCGTCTTACTCGAATTAGTTTACACAAAGCAAATTTCTTAATTTAATCAATCCACAGTCAATCACTCATCCACATCTAGTAATATTAATTACTCGAAAAAAACCTAAATAAATAAACTAGTAGTTATAATCAATTCGAGTCACACATGAGAGTAATCAATTCATAGCTAATAAGATTACCCACTCGAAGCCATGACATCCAAAGTAAAACATTTCTCATAAAATTATAAAAATCAAAATGTAGTTGAATCTATATAATTTCCTAATAAAATCATAAAATTGCATGAAAATTTCATACCCATGAATTTCATGAAAATTCAAGAACAATTAAAAAAAATTCTAATTATAAATTCCCAATAAAATCATACAAGGGTATGAAGATTTCATACCCATGACTTTCATGAAAATTGAAGAACAATTAAAAAAAATTCTAAGTACCCGCCATACTTCAATTTTTTTGTTTTTGTTTACAACAATACTAACTTAATTTACACACCCACATAAACATCAAGATGTAACTTTTATGCATTAATCAAATCTCATACTAAATACCATCTTTGAAACACATGCAACACTCAAAATGCTTAAATAAAAATAAGATTTTTCTACATATTAGAAGAAAGAAAATGAATCATAATTCTTACCTT
>CAUOFW020009836.1:0-288421 GCA_963454935.2 Ilex paraguariensis
TCCTCCCCAATATATTAGTAGCTTGAGTTTCACATTCACCACTACAACGAGAGCTCTGTGCCTATAAATTGTAAGCTCCCTACACATGGGGGGATGAGATCTCACACACCTCACCTTGAACGTACTATTGCTCTCTCTCTCTCTCTCTCTCTCTCTCCCCCTTACTACCTTGTAATATCTCATTAATAGAGTTCTCTGGCCATCATTGTTGCCTTCAGTAGTTAGGTCTCCAGACCCAACCACCCAATATTTGTCACTTGTTATTAACTGTTGCATTAATTATTTTACACCATATACTCAGTTGATTTGATTGTATAGAGTCAACTTTGCGCATCATCAGTTTGGCGTCATCTATGGAAACTGATATGATTCTCACCCTACAGTCTTCCTACCTTCAATGGTAATCACAACCAGATTCATAAACCACCAAGCAAAAGATGACCTGTTGTATCACGACAAGGTCTTGCCACCACCAATGAACCCTGTCCCTGAATCCCAAAAACTATTGGAGACCATGTTTAACCAGAACCAATAGATCCTCATGCTGATGCTTACTAGGAGGCTTCAAGGAGTTGCCTCCCATCATCAGGAATGAGGAAGGGCGCCCTAAGTGCCTCACCTAGGGTGCCAAGGGCCTTCTACTACCCCACTTCACAAGCCTGCTCCTTCACACGATGGCAACCCTCCTTCCCAAGAGGACCAGTGAAAAAATCGGCATGAGGACCATAAAAAGTAAACATGAGAAAATTCTACTTCTTCACTCATTTATGATTAAAATTCAAATTCAGTGAGAAATAAGCATTTTTTGGGAAAAATTGGTGCCCAAACTATCGTAGGTAATTTGATTGTCATAGATCTCAAAAAAATACCCAGACTCAAAAAGTAATTCACCTCAAATAGACAACCGAACGCAAAGTTATGATCTTTAAAGTTTTATTGTTTTTTCATGGCTTTCTAATATAGCGTGCAATACTAGTGCCCTAGGAGTCAGCGCCCAGCACCAGTGCCCCAAGTGCCTAGAGCCCAATGGCGCCTATGCCAACAAAGCAAGCGTCGAGCGCCCTAACACCTTAGTGGCACCTGTGCCAGTGACACCCGTGCCCACCCCCAAGGGCGCTTATACCCAGCGGCGCCTGTGTTACCGCCCAGCACCCAAACGCTTGTGCACCTTTGCCTTGGCGTCTACCTCCTCACCCCCCTTGGCACACCGCCCGTATCGCGTGCCCAACTCATCCAATAATGCCCATGGTTCCTAGTGTCACCCTCTTGGCACATCAGGTGATATAGCCTCATACGCTCAATGCCCATGCTCCATCGACTCTATCCTACCGGCTTGTTGTCCTCACTGTCATCATCCTCCTTCTCTCTGCCTCTTGGGAGAGAGCCTTTCGAGTCACCCAGAACTCAATCTCGCTCTCCCTCTACTCTCACCCAAATAGTCTTAGTCTCTAGCTTATCATAAGTCTCCAAAAGCTCAGCCTCTGCTCTCACGCAAGCAGCCTCAGTCTCAAGCTTAGTGGCTCCCTCACGAATTGACAAAAGCTCGGCCTCTCTCTACCTCTACTATCACGCAAGCAGCCTCAATGGCCAAAAGCTTGACCTCACTCTACCTCTGCTTTCAAGCAAGCAGCCTTACTCCCCAACTTAACGACTCTCTTACGAGTAGCCAAAAGCTCAACCTCACTCTGCCTTTACTCTTACGCAAGTAGCCTCAATCTCCAGATTAGTGGCTCTCTTGCAAGTTGCCAGAAGTTCGGCCTCTCTCTACCTCTACTCTCATGCAAGCAGTCTCAATCCCCAGCTTAGTGGCTCTCTCACGAGTAGCCAAAAGCTCGGCCTCACTCTACCTCTGCTCTCACGCAAGTGGTCTCTGTCTCCCAAAAGCTCAGCTTCAAGAGGTGTTGTTCTCTCATGAGTCAACCTCAACTATTACTCAGCAATCTAAAGCACTCGTTTCTCTTCTGCCTAATGACACCTCATCGAGTTTGAGCATCCTAAAAAAAAGGCACGAAAAAGCCGCTGCCATCTGTGAATATCCAAAAGCAAAAATGTTAGTATGAACAAAACATACAGAAGACAAGGTTGCGCAGAAAGAAAGGGTACCATAGCAAAGCCCTCCATCACGGTATCGATGATACCCTTAGGACCTCAAGAGCCAAACTCTCTAATATCCAAGGATGTCACAAACCTTTAAAGCTACTCCTTGGCCAAATTCACATAATGCAACATGGACACCAGACCACGGCTGGAAGCAAGAAAATTATATGGAGCTCTGGTCTAAGTGGAAGTCTGCACAGGATTCTCAATCTCTAAAGTAGTCATAGGACTAACCTTAGGACTCAAAGGGGTCACATGTTAAGAAGAAGTGGGGATACCATCAAACCCACCTTCCAAGAAACAATAGGGCCATTAGACCTTAGCTGGGAAGTACTAGGGGCATTAGATCTCACCTTCTTAGGAGGATGGAAAGTCATCATCCTAGTGATATAGAGAGCCTCCACCATTGATATATCAACCGGGGAATCATCTATGGAGTCTGAACAAAAGAGAGAATTTTCAGAAATCGAAGACATCAATAGTTTGCCTTGGTCCTCCATGGTGTTGCCCATGGCCCCGCCTAGCCTCGTGCATTCCTTATTGTTGCTCAGGTTCATATCCATGGCGCCTCCCAAGATTCTCTCCCTTACTAGAGGCGCCACTCACCAAAGCATCTTCATCTTTTCGCGCAGAAGCATCTGTGTCTCTCTTCATCTTCTCTCTACTGCTTGTGGAAAGAAGAAAAAGAATGACACTATCCTAGCTCTAGTTAGGAAAAAGGGGTTTTGAAAGAAAGTCCAGCAATGTGGCCAACTATATGGAGAAATAAGCTTCAGAAATGCAATGAAGTGAAGCTAATGAAGCCACCGTATGGAACAAGGCACCTTGGTCTACCCAAATGAAGGAGATCATTCATGCCCTCAACCCCTATCACTATTAGGGCTTGGGGCATGGGGAGCAAATGACAAACTCAGATTCAGACTAGGCTTGAGCCCAGTTCATAGGTTGAGCCCAAATCATCCAAAGGCAGATTAGGCTTAGCTCATGGTCTCAGTCCAATCCAAAACTCAAGAATCCAGGAAAATTTAACGCATGTGAGAGAGCAATCATCGGGATAGCCATTACTCCAAAATAGCGCATATCTCCAATAATAGTTATCCTCCCCGATAAATTAATAGCATGAACTTCACATCACCGCCACAATTAGGGCTTTGTGCCTATAAATTATAAGCTCCCTACACCTGAAGGCTTGAGATCTCACACACCTCACCTTGAGCGTACTATTGTTCTCTCTCTCCCCTACTACCTTGCACTCTCTCATTAATAGAGTTCTCCAGCCACTATTGCCGCCTTCAGTGGTTAGATCCCCTGACCCAACCACCCAATCTTTGTTTTTTACTATTAACTTTTTCATTAATTACTATACACCAGACACTTAACTAATTTGATTATACATAGTCAACTTTGTGCATCATTAAGTTCTATGCATGCAATCACAATATTTTTAAGCAATAATAAAAATAAATAGAACACTCACAAATTGATATGATGTAGAATCCTATTCATATACCTAACTTATTCTTGCAAGTAGGTCTTTTGTACTGTGGTGATAGTGAATCACATTTTTCGACGTTGCCGATATGATCACCCAATTTTGACACACTTGAATGCATTGAAACACAAATTGGATCACTTAAGACCTTTGTCAATATGAACCAGTTCAATTGATGCATTTGTTTGGCCGATTGGGTGGACACCACATGTCATTCCAATCACGCATGGCTAGTTTAACGGTTGTTTAAAACAAGGAAAAATTATGAAAATGTACACTATTTCATACTTATTTGTGTAAAAGTATCTCAATATAAAACATATCTGTATAAGTATCTTTGTGTGTAAATGTTTCGTAAGGAGATACACTTTTGCTGATTTTTTAAAAATTTTTTACGGAATTACCTTTTTCCTTTATTAATAGGAGACAAATCAGGCAGTTATATTAGGGATTCAATTTCCTAGATTTATGGAATAACTTTTTTAAATTTTAAATTATATCTTCCTCTTTCATTCAACTAAAATTATTTAAACATCCATATCTTCCCCACATTTGTAATGAGGAATATATGTTTTTACCTTATATAATATCATTGGCTTATATGGGTGTTTTTTTTCATAGATATTTTAAATTTAAATTTATATGTATGCTATTCAATGTATTTATAAGTAGCAGTGATACGCATCGCATTGACACAGTGGTACATGTCACATTGACACAGTGGAATATGACAATGTCACAATACTACAAGACAATGTTACATTGATACAAGTCAATGTCACACTAATATCAGCCTATGTCACACTGATACTAGTCAATGTCACACTATTACAAACAAAATTCGCACTACTACAAAACAATGTCATACTCTTATTAGTCAATATCACATTACATACATTGACATGACACAGGACACAATGAAATCTCACAGTGCCATAATACACAAAAAAAAATTGTATGTCACACACATTATAAATAATTAAATTTAATGTAAATGAGATTACATAATATCACAGACAAACAAAAGACGAAAATTGTGTTTGTGGATGGAATTAGAGTTGTGAAGAGGTGGTGATCTTGGTTGTGGTCACGATCAAATAGTGTATGTGGGGTTAGAAGATTTTGAGGGCGGTGATGGCGGGTAAGGTCTGTAGTGAGAATGCAGTTGTATATGGCATCTTTGGTTTTTTCTTTTTTTTTTTGATAAATGATCGAACACTTGGTGTGCATTTAGTACCAAGTACTAGAAGGTAGTTGAGGGGAAAAAATGGATAAAATAAAAACGTTGGGAGAAACAACGTTTTTCTTAAGTTATCAATTTTTTTTCCAAAAATTTCAACGATCTCAATTGTCGTCTTCTCCACAATGCAACTTTTGTTCTTCAACGATTGACGCTCTGTGTGGTATTAACAGTTTGATGCTGACTTTTTCACTTCTTCACTGTGAAGCCCTAAAAATAAACAATTTATAAATGACAATTTTCAGAGAATGGTGATTTTGGAAAAGTTTTGTCATCCACACCTAAAGTTCACACAATCCAGTGATAATGGTGGAGTTACGTATAACTGTTATCTCTTCCTTTCCTTCCGGAGGTGTCCTTATTTGTTTAGGAAAGTGATCAATTTCTACAAAAAGGGATATTTTATACTTTGGGTATGACATATGTACTTTTTTACTGATCTTTTCAATTGTGATACTTTTTACCCAATATTTCTAATAAATGGTACCCACCCCCTTAATTCCCTTAAAACAATGCACACCTCTATCATTTGTGGTTTCTAATCTGCAAAGCATTGGAAATGACTTTGCAAGATTGGAATGTAAACCACTGCAAAATGATTGGGCTGGTAAAGTATTTGGACCCATTCTAAATGCCATTCCTGCAAAGTTATCTTAAGCCCAGCCCATTACTTCTATCCTTAAGGCGCCATTTTAGCATTTCTGCCGCTACTTCTTTTTCTTCCAACCGTCCAACTGTAATCCCAGGTGCACTATTTAAGCCACTATTTAGATCCCTCCATTACCCCCTTCCCTCCAATTTTCTTCAATGATCTATTTAATAAGTGACATGTCAAAAAAAAAAATTCAACGGACAAGATTGTTTCTAATCAACTGAAGTCCTTAACCGTAGTTAACATTAAACAAACCTAGCAAAACAGATTTGATCAGCTAATAAACATAAACAATAAAGCACCGACTTGAGTTTTGTCACTAAGTTCTCGAAAACATTCGGTTCATACCATTTGCATATCATGGCACCGAAATTCAGTTCTATTTGCATTCAGGTTCTTCTCCTCTCCATTTTTATATATCATCCTCATATACAGATTACTAAACAACGATGTATGGTTGAATTATTTGATGTTAAAGTGAACAAATCTTCTTTTGCCAACAAACTTGAATCAGCAATTCTATTTTCTCTTCTACTAATTCATTACATGTCTTGCCCCAATCCTTTAAACCAAATGAAAATGCTGCGTACTTTATGAAAAAACGACGCAATGCAACATTTGTTTCGCCTCCACACAATTTGTCATTTTTGAACCAGTTGCCCAAAACTGAAATTCTAGCACCGATTTGTCTCTGGTGAGGTATTATTACTCCTTCACCGTTTACTATTTCTCTCCCAAAATTCGTGAGAATGATTCTCGAAGGAATCTCTACTACACGTATCATCAGACTAAAAAATCTCATACGGGATTTTTTTCTTTTTGGCAAAACTTCTTTTGCAAAACCATACTCTGATACCACTGTTGGTTCCAAATGGGTGAAATAATATTGACGGTGATCTATCGTTAGACTGAGGATCACATGCAATCCCGAGAGAGAAAATCAAAGTTATACAAACACCGAGAAAAAATAACATACTATAGTTAGGGTGAGTAAGTATTTGGTATCACAATCAATGCCCTCATGTACTAGTATTTATAGACATGCAAGACACCCATTCAAGTGAATGGACATACCCTCTAGAAAGGTTGCAATTGTTGACACAATTGCAACTCTTCCAAGGGCTATATTGGTTCATATTCATATATGTCTCTCTATAATCTTTTTCCTCATGCATAAAAAAATAACCGCCAACCATTACATCCATTCATGAGACACATGTCCAGGTGTGATGACCTAATTCACGGGTCAACTGTCCTGACATGGAGGCAGTGGTGGTGAAGTATAATGTAGGTGCCAATGTGTGTCGGCGGCAGCAAAGCACTGTGAAGGTGATAGTGGGTGTCAAGGGTGGTGTAAAATTGGGCTACGGAGTGTGGCAACAGAAGTACTAATATGTAAATTGAGAAGTATATTACTTGATATGTAAATCTGAGCAACTTGGAAAAATAGTTGTCACGGCCGTTGCTGACGGACATGTCAATGAATTAAAAAAATACAAGAGATTTTCTTGGATCTATGATTATTTAGAGAGGGTACGGGTAAAATTTTCCCATCTTTAGATCCATGATAGCCATTTAAATTGCTAACTAAAAATATTACATACCATTTAACTACATATACTTTTGGTGCTTTAAGTAAACGAGAAATGTCACTTTAATTCCTCAACTACTAATCATTTTCAATTGACGTATAAGCCCGGTTCCACAAGAAAATTTGACGTATAAGCAATGATAAAGGCACTCATTTAACCGAATTACTGTAGAAAAATATTTTACACATTAACGACAATTTACAATTTTTTTCCAAGGCAGGCATTCAAGATATACATCTCAAAACTGTCGTTCTTGGAGACGAAAACTATGCACACCCACTGTACAAAAGATATACATTGAATTCTTTACTTGTCCCCAAAATCTTTTACTTTTGCTGTCATCATCTCATCCAACAAACCACCAATCCCCGCCCAGTGAGGGCTCTCTCTCTCTCAACCACCCCTCTCTCCTCCCCAACTCTTTTCACCTAGCCAGACCCCAGCTACGTCCCCCTCCTCCTGACAAGGAGCTCATCTACCACTAGACAAACATAATGTCTCTTTACTGACAATCGAAGAAAAGAGACATTTCAAGGTGTAGAATTTACTGAGATTTCTTGTAGTAGAGGTGAGTTTGGCTGGTCTATATGCGAAGGGATGACCAGCCGTTGCAAGGGCTTCAGAGCCACTGTGAGTTGTGCAAATGAAGGACGCAAATTTGGATCACTGGAAATAAAATAAGATAACTAAAGATTAGTAACAGAGAACCAAATTGAATGGGTATGGGTGGTATCTAGAAATTGTTACTCACGTCTGCCAACATTCCCAAATTATCCTTGCCACCAAGGGATCAATTTCTTTGGAGATATCAAGGCGACGATTTTGGAAGCCAACTGCACCCACAACTTGCATTGGATTCATTCCGCTCCAAGGCAGTCTTAGAGTAGCAAGTTCCCACAATATAACGCCAAAGCTATATACATCACACCTGCATACTCAGCATGACACACATCAGTTTACGAATGAAAAACACAATGCATTAGGATGAAATTCCATACATAATATAATACAAGGCATTAATTAAACGAAGAAAGCTTAACATCCCCGGTAAGCAGGCTCAAGCCATTGGTTGAGAACTAAATTGAGCTAACTGTTTCATTATCGGTGTCACTATTATTGTCCCATAGGTTATATCTATAAAAGGGATTAATCTCTAAGCCCCATGCACGACATCTTTATGACTAAAACTTCAGTAGAAACTCAAAGATGATGAATTACCATACTGGCATACTTGTTGCTACATTCTAAAAAAAAAAAATCCTCCCGGGATTGCAAATGGCAATATGGTAATGCTAATAAGAATTCTCTTTCCTTGGGGGAAGCATTAATGGCAAATGAAACAGAGTGGTTCCAAGCCTCCCAGTGTTCTTCAGCATCATCAAGCGGAGCATTATGCCAATCGGAAAAACATTTTAAAGGGTTGTAACATGCCAAATTCAAGTCTAGAGGTGATAAAATCCACCACCAGTTTTAATACTTTTCCAACAAGGCAAACCAAACAATAAATAATTTTTCAATTGGTTGTTGAAACTTTGGTAGAAAATATAAAATTATCTTCCTAAACACCCAAAGGTAAGCAAAAAACCAAAACGAAAAAAAAAAAAATAAAGGACAGAAGAAGAAAATAAAGACATTGAAAAGTTTCTTTTGGGTTGGAGAACAGTTGCTCAAAACAAACAAAATTTCGCAACCAGAAAGTGCTAAGGAGGGAGTGTTGGGAGGAAAAGTAATTAAAAGGCCAAAAGGGCATCATTTTAACTGAACAATGGCAGAACAAACAAAGAATACAGCAGAAGTATATCAAGGTTAGAGATGAGAAAGCATAACGGAAACTTCAACAATACAATCGTCATCATCAATGTCAAATTAAACAATCGCGAAAAACATGAAGAACACCGAGTAACTTGACTTACTTCTCATTTGAATTTTCATTGCGGAGAACCTCTGGTGCCATCCATTCAGGCTAAGGCAGGAGAAAAGAAATTTATGAGAGAAAAAGATACAGAAATGGCACGAAAGCAAGAGATGACAAAGGATTCCAAAATTTGGATCTTTTAACAATATTCCTCAATTAAATCCCTTTATCCAGATTTGGAGTTCTCACCGTTCCAGCTGTTGATTTGGATGACAAGAATGTGTTATGCTTCAATCGTGACAACCCAAAATCACCTACCTGCATTGTAAGCATCACAATTAGTGAAGAAATTCATAAAAACACCATTACTTGCAGTACCACATCATTACAGATGTATTTTATTCAATTTTGAATCTCACTTTCTATACTTCTACTTTTTGGGTAAATTACGTCCACCCCGCTTGAGTTAGTCCAAATAATGAGGCCCCCTCATGCATAGATAATAACATTGCACTCCCTTCGGCTTTGGTGACTAAAACAGATTTCCCAAAACATTAGTTTGTCATCAAGGGAAAGTCAGAAGTTTGATGATGTAATCAACTTATTTTTCAAAAATACCAGAATTGCCGTTCACTAAGATATAGATAAACAAAACTTTGCTGCCATATGACCTATGTTCTTATTAAATAGCTTCCAAACAAACACATCCTATGTACTTTCTCATTCATCTCCTCCATCTTGGATTTCTCTATCCCCTCCATTTTCTCTCCCTCTATTGTCACATAAACAGGAGCTCCAGAATGAAAATCCATGTTTGCAAACTCTAGCTGAAACTTAGATTCTTTACCAATTCAAACCTATTCTTCCCCACTATTCATGCACATTCTTCATCAATCCACCAATGTACACCCATTGCAATCCACCAAAAGCACTGACAAACATTCTCTCTCTCTCTCTCTCTCTCTCTCTCTCTCTCTCTCTATACATAAATACATACATACATACATATATATATATATATATATATATATGTTTGCAAAAAGGGATTATATGTACCTCTACTATTTTTTATTCTTCTCAATTCATACTGTTATAGGAACACCTTTCCTTGCTTCAATATAACTTATCGAGACAACTGATTCTCATGGTATTACCACGACCTTAAATGGTTAACAAATCATTTTTGAGTTTATAACAAAACCAGAGACAAAGATTTTAAATCAAATCAATCTTTCTAGGAAAAGAAATTAATTTTATTCAACAGGAAATTAGACATATGACTCTTGAAAAACAATTGAAAGATTCTAAATTACAAGATAAAGTAAAGAATCTACAGGCACAAATGATTCGAGAAATTTGTAATATTACTCCTAATGTTTTTTGGGATAGGAAAAAATAGTTAGTTTGCCTTATGAGAAAAGTTTTGATGAGAAAAACATTCCTACCATGGAAAAACAAACTCAAAAGCGTATTTGAAACTATGTAAAAATGAATTCAATCTTCATTAGAAAAATCCTTAATAAGGAAAAATTATTCTCCATGGAGTTGTACGATGTCAATAATCATGGTGAAATAGAAAGAGGAATACTTTGATTAGTTATGAATTATAAACCTTTAAATAAGGTTTTACAATAAATAATATATCGAATTCCTAATAAAAATGATTTATTAGCTCATTTACATGGTGTTATAAGCTTTTCTAAATTTGACTAAAAGTTAGGTTTTTGGCAAAGACAAATTGCCGACAAATAAAAAACTATCTTTATTGTTCCTTTTGGACATTATGAATATAATGTCATGCGATTCAGCCTGAAGAATGCTCCTCCAAAATTTCAAAATATTATGAATGACATATTTACCCCAAATACTACATTTTCTATCGTTTATATTGACGATATTTTTGATATTTTCAAAATCAATTGATGAACAGTTTAAACATTTGAATATCTTTATTCAAGTGATAAAAAAATTGTTAAGATCATGTTTGTAATTGACTAATTTTGTGAAGTCTTTTTGTAAATTTTAACCTATTCTATGGTCATGGTGCTATAAGATTGAAGATCCGAAAGTGTATATGGAAGGGAGGGGATTGTGCTTCAAGTAATATAAAGAGATTCTCCGTATGCACCTTCTTGCTCAGGACAACAATAAATGGCCTAAGAGCAAAGATCAAAATTTCGTTTCGATGCATTATTTCGGTCACCTAAAAAACGGAAATGTTTTGATGTGTTTCGAAAATGTTTTGACTCGTTTCGAAAACAGAATGAAAAAAAATATAAAATTTAAGAATTATTTTTTCAAAATATTAGTTGAAATATACCAAAATATTTTGAATACCTTGAAATATTCTGAAATAATTGTGTAAATATATTGAAATATAATAAAATATTTCGAAACATTATGGAACAACTAGAAGTATTAGAATTTTGATATATTATTGATTCATTTCGGTTTCTTTGGAAACGATTGTTTCAAAACGATATTTTGATCCTTGCCTTAGAGACGTAAAAATTAAACCTTTTGGTTTAATTTATTAGATTTAGAATAATTAGAGTTAAAATGAAATCAGTGATTAATCAGAATATGGTTCCTGGGGATTTTTTTTTAAAAAATTCTAAACCCTATCATGTTTTAATTGCGTGATGTGGCAAAATTTAATTGGATGCTACAAAATCAATAGAGGATGAATCAGCATAGATTTTTTTTTTTCACATTAGAATACTAGAATTCAATGCATATTAGTCATTTAATTATTTATGTTTAATATCTAACGGACGTTACTAATAGGGGAGGTCAGCTTATTATCCAAACACGAGGGGATAACGTTGTTATTTGGGCAAATCTAAAGGGAGGTGGATATAGTTTACCCTTTAATTTTTTATCATTCTTCACAAGTTTAGTCTGTAGATTGGAACATAACAAGCTAGCAAATGAACAAACCAGTTCGAGGACCAACTCATTCGGATTGTTCACTAACCTCTTTTTGTCAAGAATTTAAAAACAAAGTCATACCTTGACATTCCAATTCTTATCCACCAACAGATTTGGTGACTTCAAATCACGGTGAACAATTGTTGGTGTGCTGGTGTGCAAACAATTCATGCCCTTTGCCTGCGGAACAAAGCTTTCAGAATATAATAATGTACATAAGAAAGAAACATATAAATCACTGATTAAAAGAACAACTTTGGATCGATTATCTCATACCACATCAAGAGCCATTTTGATTCGACGTTTTTCATCAATTTGACAATGAGGGCGATGAATAATTCGATATAAGCTTCCTCTGGAAAACAAAAAATAATTGTACAAGTGACTCATCTAACACTAATCAGAGCAAACAGACAAGTATATTTGTTGATTCTATTGCAACTTATTGTGGTAAAACATAACAGTAGATCAAGGATCAAAATTTCGTTTCGGCGTATTGTTTCGGTCACCTAGGAAATGGAAAAGTTTTGACGTGTTTCGGAAACGTTTCGACCCGTTTCAGAAGCATAGTAAAAAAAATAAAAAATTTAAGAATTATTTTTCTAATAAATTGACTGAAATATATTAAAATATCTCGAAATACCTTGAAACATTCCGAAATAATTATACAAATGCATTGAAATATTATAATATATCTCAAAATATTTTGGATGTTTCGACCGTTTCGAAACGATATTTGGATCATTGCAGTAGATACTATTTGACAATGACTAGACATGAATTTTTGGTTTGATCACTTATCTTCCAACAAATAAAGCAGACACACGCACACATAGAAGTACTCTCCAACCCCTCATTTCATTAGGGCAAAAAAAAAATCCAAAGCTAACTGTCCATAAGATCCCAATTAATTCATTTAGGTCATTAAGAACAATGTGAATCAACCAATCTTCATTAGATATCTACATTATTAATTTTTATTCATTTCAAAGTCTAAAGAAGTGCCCACACAACTCCTGTCAATGGCTCAATCAACTATTTCTTCGAAATGCTCAAAAAACATATTGCTGCGTGATTTTCTTAATATATGCCAATATGCTTTTTCTTGATTGTTTCAATAGATCCAAAATTCATATTGGAAATAATAAGAAATTTAAGAATTAGAACTCAAAATGTAACACGATTATTTCAGACTGATCAAAACAAATAGATGTGTCAAAGAAATCGAATTTGATGTTATGTACATTCCATATACAAAATTTATATCTACATATATGAAGATAATTTTGGAGATTAGGATGGAAAGAAAGAAATAGATGAAATGGCAGCTTGCCAACGCCAGCGCCTACTCCTCGTAGTATAACTGCTGCAGCAGTGCAGCTATGACTAAAAGTTATATTTATGACCTAAAACAAGCTGATTTCAACATGTTAGGCTAGCCCTTTTTCTGTTATTTGAAGGCTTTGAATATTTTGAGATAAAAATCATTGAGGGGCCATAATACTCTTGTTTTCATTTACTAACTCTACTTAAATTGATTCACTTTGCAAGGAGAGCATTTGTATCGCAGATGCAAAATTTATAGAGCTTCTCATGATCAACCTAGATATCAGGGAGCCATATCATAAGACAGTTTGTTCAGCTGTCTAGACAAAGAATGCCCACCTACAACTTTTTTTTAGATTTTTTGTTTGGGGTGCGGGGAGGGGGATTAGATTAGCTATGTAGTACAACTAAATCATGCTGTCAGGTGAAAGAGAGATATCCAGCATCAATTAACACTGGTTACCAACAGATCCGGCGTGATTTCAAATCCCAACAAAATTTAGTGGATTTAATGTATTTATAGGCCTTTATTGTTGTGGTCTGCAAATGCCATGTATTTTATAATGACACATGTACATTCTATGGAATCTCATCAGAACCTTTCAGAAGGAGACGGTCGGTTGCCTATGAAGCATAGATACAAGCATTGTTAACGGTTATGAGATGATAGAGACACATCGACACAAAAGAACTCAAAAACATAAAAAAATAAAATAAAAAGGACATGGTAGTGGTTAGGACACGCCACAAATAATTTTATTTGTATTTCAAATAATATATTTAGTCAACAAACCAAACCAAACCAAGTCTTATATCCCAATCATTTAGGGTTGGCTATATGAGATATTTAGTCAACACAGATAAAATTATAAGGAAGTTATTTTTTTATATAAATTAAATCATACCTCTAATACTCTTAACATGAAATTTAGATAGCAGTCCATAATCACTCATTTTTTGTAGACTAACTATACAGGATACATAATTATAACAATTCTTCTTGCCTTTTCAAGACCTCTTCTTGACTAAAACCTTTATGCGGCTCCTACTTTATCAAGTAAAATTTAAGTAAAACTTTACTGTGATTAATGGTTATTAAATATAAAACTTTTCATGGTATAAAATTGTTAGAGCAGTCAACCCAAAATCAAGCAGCAATAGTTGGAATGACCACCCTCCAAATATATAAGCAACCTTTGGTATACTTAATTTTTGGATGTGAGATAACTCTCGACACCCTCCCTCAGGTATGACTCAAACTCACACATGGGCCAACAAACTAAACAGAAATGGACTGACAAACAGACCAACTAATACAACTAAGTGAAAGACTAAGCTCACCGACACCAACTACTGATACCATGATATCGTGTTCGAACATTCAACCCAAAACCAATTAGCAATGTAATAGTGCTAATAGCCAATTCCCACCTTAATTCCGAATAACCTTAGAGAAGAAGCAAATTGACGTCAGGACATTGTAATAATGCTAGGAATGGCCTTGCTTAGGTTGTACGTTACATTGTCCAACTGTAACTATATAATTTTTGAAATGCCAATGCCTTTTTTTTAGAGGAGATAAACCTGATTATCCTAATAAAAGAAAAAAACACATTATACCTTGGCAGAAACTCAGTGATGATAGAGAGGTTTGGAGGACGAGTCACAGCACCCATAAAAAGAACAACATTCGGATGGCGTAATCTACGCATTATGCGAACCTAGCATAAAGAGTAATGTATGCTTTGTCAAAGATATTGCCTTGAAATACAGTAATTCTAAGAACAACAAGTGTCTTACGTCCTGTTTGGTCGGCAGGAAGGAAAAGAAAGATAGTCCAGTATTGAAGCCATGTAATTAAAAATGAAAGGATAAATCAACTAACCCTTGCCTGGCTCAGAAGCCACTCCAATAAATTCAAGTTTACCTTTCTACTCTAAGGTCATATCACTTGAAAACCAAAAGGAAATAGAAATGGGAGGACTAGGTAGTAAAGTTTACATTTCGATGCATTTCAAAGCATTCAACAAGGGCAGATAAAAGGCTGAAAAATAAGTAATCGATACAACTGAAGTATTTCAACAATATCTACTGGTACCACTTCTACCACTACATTAAACAACACATTACACCATTAACATCCCTAATCTCACCACATGACATTTTCTCTTCCAGTTCTTTTGGTTATTAGCATAGGATAAAGAAAAATAGTTGACAAGTATAAACAGGCACTTGTAGAAGCACTATCTGATTCAGCTTTTGTATTGTTAGCATTCAAATTACTTACTCTATTTCTTTTCTTCTGCTTCATAGGCAATCTGATGGAGACATATATATACGTATGCATGTATTAAAGACTAAGTTCTTACCTCCCTCTTAAACTCATCCAAAGCAGCACCTGAGAAATCCTGGTCGAGGAACTTTTTTACAGCAACTTCCTGTGTCCAGCACAATCTAGCCATAAATTTAGAGATAATATTTTTTCCTGGGTAAAACGAAGTTCAAATAACAAAAACATTTCATTGTCCTATCACTTGCTTTTCTTGCTCTTTTTTAACACAAGGACTTCAATGGCAATCATAAAAAAGAGATTTTCAAAAGAAAATGTCAAAGCAAGTACAGTGTCAGCAAAATATGACTAATATGAACCTTCTTACCGAAACTTTAAGATGTATCAGAATTGCTAACAATAAAAATGAAAAAAGTTGAATACAGAATCCATATTCATTAGATTGAAGGAAACTTCTCTTCCTCCCTCCCTCCCTTGCTCAAATATAAGATAGCGCTGATTCAAGTATGGCATGATGGAGAATCAAATTGGAAAAGAAGGATATCTCCTGAAGGTGAAGAATTATCAATAAAGAATCACCAATGTTTAGACCCTGAGAACATTTGTTACTAGAAAGGATTTTAATATGAAAGTAACAGTCCCAATTGGGGAAAAGAAGATTTGTGGCAAATCCTTACTTTAAATTCATAGGCTTCAAGTCTAACCATCTACCTAAAAAGGTAAGTGAAAACTGGTTAAACCCCACAGTTATTCACCACAAAGCTATACCACTACCAAGGATCAAAATTTCATTATGAAGCATAGTTTCGGTCAACTTGAAAACTTTTGGAAATATTTCGGAAGCATGATGGAAAAAGATTTAATAATTTAATTCCAAAACATTGATCGAAATATACCAAAACCCGTCAAAATACCAAAACACCTCGAAATATAGGAATTTCAATATCCACTCAATGATTCTTTTAAGTTTCCATGCAACCAAAAACATTTCAGTTTTCAGCCATTTCAAAATAAAATTTAGTTTCTTGCTGCTAATCGCTGTTAAATGAAAATTAGAAAGTGCACAATTCAGGACTTGGATTAATCCAAGTGCATGGATTGTACAGAAGAACATATGTCTTTTAGGACACTAGCTTGGAGAAGCCTTATAAAATCATGTGACAATTTTAGTGGTCAAGAGTTCTAGGTTCTCCTATGGATCATCATGAAATGCCAACTTGGAAACTGAAATTCTAGAAGAGAGGAACAAGGACTAGGCTAGCATCAGAATAATGCACCTCCTCAATGCAATGAATACTTTAGTTCAGCTTCTTGTATCTCTGTGAATTTACAATTTCTACAGTACGGTTATTCACTGAGTATTTCTTGTCTGTGAATAAGTAAACTGTCATTTGCGATAACTTTCTTTTAAAACAAGACATCAGCATTCTGTGATAGCACTAATCTGGGAACAAAAAATGAAATCTCACACCAACCTGACAACACAAGAAAGCTTATGGCCTGATAATGTAGACAATGTGATAGGAATCGGATTATATTCGTTATAGTAGGCGCAGACATAGGGATTAGGAGTTATTGGTCATTTTACTTCATAGGGCTTAATTGTCATTTTGACTATTTATTTATTTTAGGATTTGTGCTCTCCTTATATATATAGGGGATATGGTATTTGTTTTGGCAGACGTTGATTATTATTGAATACTAATATTGCTTCCTCCTCAAATTCTCTCTTTTCTTATCCCTTTCTTCTTCTCTTCTCTTCTCATCTTTAATTCTTCCCTTCCTAGACTACATCACAATGTCAAGGAGTGACTCAGACAACAAATGCATATATTTATTTTTTTCTACCGGTTTTTCAGTCCAAGCCTATAATCTTTTATGATGCCTCTAGTGAACACTGCCTAAGACCACATGCATACACATGCAAGCGAGACTACATTTTCTAAACAGCAACATAACAAGATACAATTTCGTGTGAGAGAATAAAATTAATAAAGGGTGCAATAGAGTTTGATGCAAATTCTTAATAGTGGAAACAACAAATCACACAATATTTTATACAACAATGTTCAACAACAACGTGCCTCTCTGAACTAGTTCATATTATCCAATTAAGTTACCTTTTTTAGCATATCCAGACTATGGTTGGCGGATGGAGATACATATAGTCCGACATGGCAACCGCTGCCGTCCTATATGTCCTAATTTGGGTGTGTATATGTATTCTCCTTGTTCTGATGTCTTTTTGCATTTGTTTTGGCATTAGTCAGAGTGTTCAAAATTTTGATTTCTTTATACTCATAACGATGGCACTGGAAGCATCACTCACGACCGGATTAGATTAAAATAATCAAAAACCAAAAGGGGTACTGTCTATATGTTCTGAAGGCATAGCTACAAAAGAACAGACAATGGCAGTAAAGACAAAATTAGAAAACAGAGTTATCATAGAAAAAAGAGAAACAAGACTATTTATTCCATGCAGACTTAGTTCTCTGTGTCGGCTGCTCCTCTTCATATCGGTCATCTGCTGCCCTTCTTCTTCACAGAATGTAAAATGCAATCTCGGAAACAAGGGTCATGGAGGCTTACAATACCAAATCCGTGCACAAATTGTGTGTCTGTGTTAACACATGCCTATATAGTTCAGCCTTGTTCACCAAATAAAAGTATCTAGATTCATGCCTATGTAAGGAATACTTCAGATCCCATCAAAACTTTTAATATAACAAAATATTGAGCAGCCAAACTCCCTTTCACTTCCTCATCAAACACCAACAATTGGATACAGATGCTTACTGGCTTACATAAAAGAGAAACTACTCAAGATGTCCAATGGTATTAAAGCTGATAGCTTTCTAAAATTCTGCTACATGTGATAACCGAACCAGATTTAATGAGCGTAAAATATATTTCAACAGAAGCCCAAAGCTCAACACAAAGATAGCCACCCATATTTTATACCCATTGTAGCAAAGCTACTTATCTAATGCACAGCTACTTATATAGTATAACTCCTCATCATCCAATGACATCTTGTTTTGTGAATCCTTCATGCACTTCTGTTTTTTTCCAGTAAATTCAAGTAAAACTTTGATATGATTAGCCTTATCAATTAACATTTTTTCCAAGGTACAAATTAGTCAGATGCCAACTTCTTCTGCTAATCACGTGTTAGCAAGTGTCCAAAACATGCCTAGTCGCCGGCCCCATATTTAATTTTCAATTCTAGACACTCATTAAGAAATGTCAGATGTGTGACCAAAGGACTTTAAAAAATGTTGCCAAAATTAAGATTTTCCTTTTTTTTTTTTTAACTTATGCATAAAACTAAAAACAGTATCGGGAAAGTGTTGCAGTGATGTTGATGTCCAACATGGACACATCACCTACTTAGAATCTTAGATTTATGCAACGTCAAATAAAGATAAAATATAAATTGAAAAAATAAAAAACCTAAGATATATTATGTCCAGTAAATAAAATCAATATATTGGGAAGTGCACTCCTCCAACTGAGAAAGGAAGTTTGTTTAGGTAGCTTCAAAGAAAGACCATTTTCTATAGCTCTGATTTAGGGCAGCTACCTACCGATAAATCAGAGGATTGAATAGACCGTGTGGATATTAATAATGAAAATGCCGATGGTGACAATGATGATAAGAACAATTCTAATAATACTAGTAGAAAGAAGAACTCACTGTGCCATTCCAGTCCGCATGGTAGACCTCTCCATATGAGCCTACATGTGAAAAGAGTAAATCCTAATCAGAAAAAGGTTTTGCAGTGTGGATGTTGACACATAATGAACCCTCCAATATAATAACAACTAACAAAATTGATGATTCTGACAGTCACAATACAAATAGCAACCAGATTGGCAAGCTTGTGTATTGACACAGAGAGAGAGAGAGAGAGAGAGAGAGATGGTTAGCAAGTGAAGGCAATGAACTTCTAGTTTAACAAGAAAGACGATTTCCCAATGCAGATTGATATATATGCCATTCTAGTGGGGCTTGAACCATTTATTAAAATTCAGTCTAGCCCAAGCGCTCAAGCACAGAACTTTAAAGAAGAAGAATGTGAGTAAGAAATCAGAGACAACTCCAGAAACTTCAGGTTCCATGTCTTACCTAGTCCAATCCTTTCACCAATTACCAGATGTTCCCATGGAATTTCACATTTGCTGACATCATCTATCATTGGATCACCCTGAGCACCACTATGATCTACTGACGAGCTAGGACTTTCTGGATCTTTCAATTTCATATTGGTCCCGATAACTTTATCTTGCATGAACCTTCCTTGATCATGTCGGCTAATGGCATTCTTTCCATGTTCTTTAATTTCTAACTCTTGTTTTAGCAGAACATCCCCATCCCTGTTATCATCCCCCAAATATAGTTCACTAAATTGATTCTCTGTTGATGCCAGAAGTGAATTATTATCAACAGAAGAATACCTGTCACCATTCTCCGCATGGGTGTGCGAAAATCTGTCAGGTAACTTGTACCCATCATGGTAGACTTTATCCGAGATGGTAGAGCTGCTAGAAGCCACTGATGACATATTGTAATCATTGGCTTCTTGATTCTTGTTTGGAGAAATGCCCTCCACAAAGCCATGCTCATTTTTCCTAGGGACCTCATTGCATGCATAACGATTCTTCCACATTAATGGTACAGGAGGTCGACCAGAGGGAAGGTTATTCTTTGGCCTTTGAAATCCATCCCCTAAATTCCCGGCAATATTGTTCTGCATCAAAGCCTTGCCAGATCCTTTTATTTGGAATGGATTAAGATCAGCAAAAAGATTCTTAGTGTCCTCTGCATTACTCTCGCTATATGGAACTACATTAACATTCATCCTCAAGCCATCACCAGTTGCCTTGGGCCCACGACCCCCCTTATACTGAGAAGTCCCTATTACGAGTGAGGGGATATGATCCAACTGATTAGCAGAAGGAAGTCGACTAGTAGATCCAGAAGAACCAACCCCTGTGTCACCACTTGCACTTGTGAGTGGAGGCAAAGATTCTGACTTCTCAGGGCTTGGCTTTCTACCAAAGGGAAAACGGTTTCCTGCTGCAGAATTTTGACAACTGCCTCCATACTCACCAGGTAACAGATTTGGTCTTGACGAAACAACTCCAAAATCATTAGCTGTCTGAAGGCTCGGAATTTTATTTATTTTAGGATTGTATGACATAAAAGAATTATCCTTTGCACTCAGAATATCTGCCGGTATAAGTGTCCCGGGGGCTCCCATGAGGTCAACCAAACACTCACTGAAAGGCAAAGAAGTAAATTTAGATGACAGAAACATATATACAATGGTGCTAGACACAAACGGACTGCATATGATTGTGCATGTATGTATCTATTTATATGCACAAATAAGTTCAAACAGAAACTCAAAGAATAAAAGCAAAATCCAAATGCAATTAAGTACAATATTTCCAAATTTCTCAGCAAATCTCAACGGAAACAGTTGATCAAAACTTCCCAAAAGGTTGGTGAGTAGTATGATTAGTAGTGTTAGGTATACAACTAAAGGATATACAGGTCCTTTCCTATAGGGGGTGTCCGTGTAATAAAATTAAATGTCAGGGGGTGTGGGTAAAATTTGCCCAAAAATTAAACTTTCTATGAACTAGACAAGACTTGGAATGAGCCTGCAGAGCAACTGGTGCACAGCGGAGACTGGGGGAAGCCATTTCCAAGCATAATGTACTACAGAATTGGTAGCCGAGAATCTCACCACTGCAGATCTTGGAAGTGAGTTTCCATGAAAAAAGTATATAGAACAAATGGGACTTTATGCAAAAACAATCAATAACACCAAGTCTATATTCGATCACATGGATCCAACTAACAAATAAAAGGATCATAACTCAGTTAGGTACCAATAGGTTTGGAAGGGGTAGACTGAATAAAGAGAAAACTATTAACATTATTTGCACAAAGTGGCTACTCACGGATTCGAACAAACAACTTGTTAAACATAACACCATGCAATAACTTCAAGAATCCAAAAAACAAGAATACCAGATAAAAAGTAAGACCAGTGTGCTTAAGATCATAAATAAAACCATATCAAGAATAAATTTCATTCAATATGAACTTGAACAAGTATATGAAAGGAGATCCAATAAAATGGTTGAAAGAATTCGCTCAGTCATCCTTAAAGCGTTCACCATATCAGCCTCCAAGGAAAAACTTTTCTTGATGCAAAAAGGGCATTAAGAGATTATTATCAACAAACCTAAAACTAGCAGAAGTCGTCACCTTTCATTCACCAGCTTTATAATGTTGACAGCATCATCCTCAACACCGGTGTAGTGACTACCCTTTACAAGCCTGCAAGGTATTCCAACATTGTCGGCTAACACCTAAATTTAATAAAAACAAAGAAATTAATCACACTGTTAGCATATGTTGCAAAACAAAAACAAACAGGAAGAACATCAACAAGCCCTAAGCATACACAAGTTAATTAAGGAAACTATTTATGTAGCTGGAGATGACTACAGACTGCAAGGGAGGAAAATTATTCTGAGGAAAACATAACAAGCAGAAAAAAAATCTCATGTCAATGGATTTGACAACACTAGTCGAGGTGAAAGGATGCATTCCATGTAAAAGACAGGTCCTGGATGATTGTATCTAAGGATGAGGATCAAGGCAACCCAAAGGCAGAGAGACAATCACATGGTGCTGAGGGGTACTATCAACTATGATCTGGTGAGTACAGGTTCGGTAGGGAGAAAGGGTGGTGGACAAAGAGCAGAAAAGGACAGTGTGAATTCTCCCTGTAGCTTTGTAGAAACTGCATGTCCATCATAATCCTGTGCACTTTGTACAAACAGCATGTCTATGGTAAACCTCTATCCAGGGGTTCCAAATCAGCCCCATGTCCCCAGAAACCCAAAGGAATCTCTCTCTCTCACACACACACATGGATAGGCCACAGCGCCGAATCCCACAAGAGAGCCAGACCTTAATGAGCCCGAGACCCCAGCGGTGGATCCACACTCCTTCAAGAATCCCAATAAACCTGTAAAGAGGATCCTATTGCATCTCTTGAACCATGCAAATGGCCAAGTCAAAAGATTTAAGTGTCCTCTGAGCCCTTCCCTACTGAAGGTCTAGAGGACAATTATCAAATCATAGTTTAACTGAGAGGATTTGTATTGAACTAGGAAGCACGAATACGGACACCAAGACATAGCAAAGTTCAAAAATGTAGGACATAGGTACGATAAGGATACAACTAATTAAAATAATATAATATATTTTTTAGATATAATAGAATTATAATATATTAAAAACAAATCATATTTTATAACAATATTAATGACAAGACCTAACAAATATTAATTTTTTGATTAAAATTAAAATATATCAAAATAAGCAACTACCATTTTCATCAAATATCATTACATCCATTGAGATTCACAGTTTATCAACTACATAACAAAAATATACAAAAATTTAAAGAATTCACATTCCCGTAATAGTTAACAGTCATTTTTTTTATAAAAAAAAATTTGTTTTATCCTAATTGTATCCTGATCGTGTCTGATTACGTTCACTAGACACTTCTAGCCGTGTCGGACACTTGTTTGGCCGTATTCGACTGGTGTCCATGTCCAACACTACCACGCCACCTCTCAAGAAGTATCCGTACTTCCTAGGTACCGAAGAAGCTAAAAAAATTGACCCTCACCTGCATTTTGCATAAGCCCAAGGATTGTATAAGGGAACCCCTGAAAATGACCCTTGGCCGGGGCATCTCATAGACGCCACAAAGTAATATTGGTATTTAAAAACAATAAAGATACACTACACTTGGCACCCTTAATTTTATGAAAATAACATGGCAACCCTCTAACATTTCCAAACTCACTCGACGACTCAGATTTCAATTATGACGTTACTTATTCACTTACCATTTTTCATTACCATTAGTCAAAATTGATAAGTTAGTCAAAAATCAAAATTGAGAGAGACATAGGCAAAGCCCCCGGGCAGGTGACGATTCCACACACAACCAGCCCCCCCTTCTTCCCTCACCCTCAGCTACAACTCACCCAACAACACTCTTTACCTACTCCCCTTGCTACCTCCTCCACACCCTAACCGCAACCCACTCCTCCACTTGGAGATTTCAATTATGAAGTTACATATTCACTTACAATTTTTCATACCATTAGTCAAAATTGATAAGTTAGTCAAAAATCGAAATTGAGAGAGACATAGACAAAGCCCCTAGGCGGGCGACGATACCACAAGCAACCAACTCCCCCTCCTTCCCTCACCCCCAACTACAACTCACCCTACAACACTTTACCTACTCCCTTTCCTACCTCCTCACCGCAATCCGAAACCCACCCCCTTCACCCCTCTTTTGCAGCTCCCGCCCCCTGACTTGGAACCCCCTAATATGATTTGTCCAATCAAATCCAAAATTTAATATTCCAAACTTACTAAAACACAATTATTTACCTCTAATCAATTTCCTTTATCACAATAGCAAAACCTATAAAGAGAGGAAAAAAGGATGCAACAAAGATCTTTATTTTCTTCATGTGATGTGTGTATTTTTTATTTGTGACCTCAAGATCATAAAGTTGAATAACAATTTACGGAATATCAGATGAACAATTAAGTCTTATGACACTAAAAAACACACACACAGATATACACTTAATATTTGCAACAGATCAATCCAACACATTTAAGTCTTAAGTAGTAATGATACAAACATTCAAATGCGAGAAGGTTTGAGTTGAGTTTGGTTAACTAGAAGTAGTTTTGACTTGGAATAAGTTTGGTTGAAGTTGTTTGTTTGTGAGGTTGATCTCGATGGGTGTTTCTGCCATTTTCAATGTGTGTGTGTTTGTGAGAGAGAGAGAGAGAGAGAGGGGTGTTTCGATATGGGTTTAATTTTTTCCAAAGAGGATTGATTGTGGAATGAGATTAATTTTGTTCCAACAAGTAACAAGGGGGTAATATTAGCATTTTAAGATTGTTCTTGTTGCTTTAGAGGGAGGTTGCCATGTTTTGACTTGGGTGCCTTAACCTCTAAACCAACCAAACTAACAATCCTATCCTCCTCAAATCCTAACACCATCAAAAGTAAACCTATCCTTATAGAACGAGAGAGAAGCAGAATGAAACCTAACAGCAACTACATATATTCAAGATTGAACAAAACTATGCCTGCAGTTTGCAAATTAAAATCAAAAACTTCAAAATTCAACACTCAGTTACCTGGTTAGCTACCAATAGCCAGGGGAAAAAACAAAGCAACTAATACAAATTTTACAAAAAACCTCACTACTGCTAACTACTATTAAACACTCTTCCCACCTATTGATGACATCATTCCACGTTGCTGCCGCAATCAAGTCTCTTACTGAGTTCCTATTTATTCTTGCAATGGGGCAGTGACAGGCATATCTCGTAGTTAATAATGTTGAGCAAGGTACAACTGGAGATTTCACTGATTTCAATGATTAGCTCTTGAGGGAAAGAGAGAGGAGACTTAATAACAGAGTGGGAGAGAGAGAGAAGAATGTTTGGACAGAGGAATGAGAGTGGCATCATCAAGAGAGAGGGGCGCCGGGGGGTTGCAGCACTGAACATGAGAAGTCAGAGAACAGAAATACACAGCCATACAAGTTCACCTTTTATATATGCAATTAAACCAGGGAAGAAAAATAGATTGAACATGATATATGCAATTCGGCGGGTTAGGGTCAAACCCTATCATCCCTGATATTTCAACCTGAAGCCTGCTCAAATTTAACTTGGGGTGGGATTTTTTTGCCCAAGCCCAAGCCAAAGCCAAATATTGGGAGTCTCAGTCTAAGAATTACATATTTCGAGATTTGTTCAAGTGGGATTTGGGGCAACCTGCCCAAGTTGCACCCCTAATCAAAGTCTAACTTCAAGATTACCCACTCCATTGGCATGTCTTTTGATCCTTTCCTTCCTTATAATAAACAAAAGATGTATTATTGAGAATGAATCAGTAAGACAATAAAAAAAAGGGGGGGGGGACTAAATATAAAAGACTAAATAGAAAGAATGGCAAGAAAAGTAGCTAAACCTTTTGCAATGGAAAGAAAACAGAGGAGAAAAACGAGAAACAACGTGACATACATGTCAAAAACTATCAAGCTCAAACTCCGATATCCTCAAACACTTGGTGATGAAAATGAACCCACAAAGAAAACAATTAGGATGCTCCATCAGCATATCTTCTGTCCCTTTTTCTTTTTGAATTGCTCTTTTTGATAAACAAAAAAGGTAGAGCAAATGACACTTTGAACCCCGAAAGATTTTTGCACCCTCAATTTACACCCTAAAACATTGAAATTTTCATATTGCACCCTCAATTAAACCAAAAAGTAGAAATGTGCTACATTTTATGAAAATTGAGTACAAAATTTTCATTTAACACACTTAAACTTCAGTAACATGCAAACAGTTGTGAATAGAAATAGGATAAAATGACAAAAACAAAAAAGAAATTGTCGAAAAAAGCAACGAACATTTTTGGACGACAATGCTACTTTTTTATCTGATTGAGGGTGTTATGTGAGTGTAAATTGAGATTTTGAAAGTCTTCTAAGGTGCAAAGTGTTATTTGCCCAAAAAGATATTTTATTAAGAAAGAATGCATAATACAGTAAAAATGCTAAGTGCAAAATAAATAAATAAAAGTGAGGGAAAAACAAGCAAGGAAAACTCTTTCCAAACAAAAACCAAAAAGAGAGAAGAAAGAAATACAATGTGCTATACAGATAAAAACCATCAAGCTCAAGTTCCAGCATCCTCCAACAGTTGAGGATGAGAATGAACCCTACCAGAAAACGAGGATGCCCCATTAGAAGTGAATGTAAATTTTCCCACAGGCAGACACTTACATGGCTAAACTAATCATGTTTTGAGATTGCGGGGGTGCATAGCAGCAACCCAAGAATATATCAGAAGAAACCATCTTGGTACTGCATAATAAAATCCAGAAAGAGGCTAAAAGATGGGCTATACCAAAAATCACCAATTCCAGAGATTGAGTACACATGTAATTTCTATCATTTTTTTCAGTCCATACAACAATGTAGATCCCGAAATAATGTGAACTTGAATAATCCTAGGTCTCTCACTCACAACCTCATGGAGCACCCCAATTACTAATAAATTCACTCCAAAACCCTTTCTAGGAGAAATCACGAGGTAAACAGAAAATGGAGTGTATCAAAAAGCTCCTGTTTCTATCACTCCTCCACCTAAATGACATATAGGGGGCAATTTCAAAAAGTCTCACGTTCTCCCTTGGGCCAGCCTGCTCCATGCAATTCTATGCAAGGAACTGATCCCCAGAGTAAACCAAATAATCTTCAATAATGCAATTAGAACCAAAAGGGCATAGGGTGCAAGAGATGTGGTATCTCGCCCCTGCATTTACAAAGCCCAGCTGTCCAAGCTGAGGGGCATTTAAGGCCTTCTAGGTTAGAACATTTATCTTGTTAGTATTAACTCTACTCTAAGTATGTAAAACAACAACTTAAACTTAAGATCATAATTATTAGTATCGTACGATGTGCGATACGTATAGTATGATACATCACGATACACCCGCAAAACGATACGTATCGTGTCATTGTATCTTTGTTGCACCGTATCGTACGATATGTCTAATTCGTACGATACATGAAGATTTTTTTTTTTTTGGGCTGAAATGACATTATGTCATCTCAAAACTTATTTTTAAATTACTAACCAGTGAAATAACATCGTTTCAATGATTATAGTTTTTAAAAAAAAATAAAGTCTACATTTAATATTGTTCAATTGAATTCAAAATTCCTGATTAATATTAATGTTGTTCAAGCAGTTGATGTTAGAAGATTGAATTAGAGGTCTTTACATTTTGATATTAGTGAACTATGTTGGAAACTTGAATAGTCGATGAAATATTAATGAAATATTATGTTATTATGAGTCTATGACTTTTTTACAAAGGAATATATATATTTTATTAATAATTATTTAAAATTACGCATATCTTACGATACACAATATAATACACTATTTTTGAAAAACGATACGCTTTCCGATACACGATTTAACAACTATGCTTAAGATTCATTGGTTTTCCATATCATTTGGACTCGTGCACATATAACAGACTAATCGTATCTCAAAAATTCACAAATAATCCTAAGAACATGTTGACCTAGCATTTCCAAAAATCAGGTAACCATTGTTGCGATGAAACCAACAGTGTCTCAAGGTGCCGCTCAGAGATTTGCATCGTTTAATGAATGATAAGCTTGTTGGGATCAAGGCTTAATTGAGTTGAGTTGAGTGAATGCTAAGCTTCAAGTAACAACTAATTTAACTAGCAAAATAAAAATAAAAAGCATAATAAAATCCTTAACCTTCCACCTTACCTCCTTACCATTTTGACTTTCAAATTGACTTGAAAGATTAGGATGAAAATTCCATTATATAATTAAGTGTTGATGATATTTACTTAATTGATGAAAATGTAAACTGAGAAACTCCAAAAAGCAAGCTATGTCACTGTCAAACCAACACTTCTTGGATACTCCTGAACATGGTCCTCGATATTTTGATTATGTCCATATTTTTTATTTAAAGACTTAATTCTGAATGCATGACTGACACTTCCTAGGACCCGCCAATATGTTATGCCAAATCCTAGATCTATGAACTACTTCCAATTAACATGCAGAAGTTACAATTGCAAGAAAAATTAAGTAAAGTTTATACAAAGTTTGTTTGTACTTGATTATTCAATGTATAATATTACAAAAATAAATAAATAATGGGCATCAAAAGAGAGAAATCATCACAACTATGTAACATAATTAAAAATTATTGTGTCCTCTTCACATATGTAGAGTATATAATGTGTCCTTTTTGTTTCTTTCTCCAAACAAGGTCAATCAATAATAATGGAACAATTCATAAACCACAAACTTCATGATACAATTACCAAAAAACTGAATTCATCTATCACAAAGTTTGATGTGTCAGTTTACAATGTAATCGTCTTTATGAAAACCTATATTTCTTTTCGTCATGTCTTCCCAAGCTTTTTTTTTTTTTGTCATGTATTCCCAAGCTTGAGTCCAAAATTCTACACATTTCATATTACTGGGGCTTAAGCCTTGATTCGACGTTCAAGGAGGAGCTCCAAAATCAAAAGGCTTTAAATGGGTAGGCCATAACTGACATCAACAGAAGTAGGAATACAATTTCGAAAAGAGTTACCACTGAGACCAAAGATTGAAGCAATTAGGTCCAAGGAT
Organism: Ilex paraguariensis; assembly: GCA_963454935.2. Taxonomy (NCBI): domain Eukaryota; kingdom Viridiplantae; phylum Streptophyta; class Magnoliopsida; order Aquifoliales; family Aquifoliaceae; genus Ilex; species Ilex paraguariensis. The sequence continues at coordinate 28,826 of CAUOFW020009836.1, forward strand.
CAAAATATCATTTCGAAACGGCCAAAACGTTCGAAACGTTTCCATTTCCAAGGAGACCGAAACGAATCAGTGATAGAACCGAAATTCTAATCCTTCGAAGTGTTTTATAATGTTTTAAAATGTTGTTATATCTCAATGTATTTGCCCAATTATTTCGAAATGTTTCAAAGTATTTCAAAATATCTGGGTATATTTCGACCAATGTTTTAAAAAAATAATTCTTAAATTTTTTATGTTTTTCATTTTGTTTCCGAAACGGGTTAAAACGTTTCCAAAACATATCAAAATGTTTCCATTTCCTTGGTGACGGAAACAATGCATCGAAACAAAATTTTAATCCTTGATTGGGTCAAAGAACTAAGTGCAGTGCTTCTAGTTTTTCTCTGAACAATTATGCCTTTAAAGATAGTAGGGAAGTTCTATAAAACACTTCATTTCAATACCGAGCAATTAAGAAATTACATAATAATGGGAGACAATCATAAAAAATAAAAATGAAATGAGGGAATCCGAAACAGAAAAAACGACACAGCAAAGACCAAAAGATGGATGTTTGTAGAGAAAAAATAAGATTAAGAATGAATAAGGTCGTGAAACTTGAAGTTGCACCTCTTAGTGACAAGTTTTCGCCATGTAATACGAAAACCAATAGTGGAGTGGTCACAAAGGTTATATCCATAATCATGCTATATTAACAGGAGCCCACACCTAATATGTTTTCAAATAAATGTGGTAGATACTAACAAAAAGAATTTATATTCTAGCAAAGACGAATGAAAAAACAAGATTCATGTTGCCATTTTGAGTCGTGAGTAATTTAGACAAGGCTGTATGGAGTCGAGTTACAACCTTTTTTTTAATTAAAATATAACAGATTATTTCAACAATAAAATTTCCGGTTATTTTAAACACAAAAATCCCACAATTCCATGCAATTGAGTTCTCCTAACTTGGGCGTCAAATGTTGGTATTGCAACACTTGAACACCAATAATTCAAGCAAGGGTTCTTTAAACAGGCATATCTATTATTGTTGCATGGCACCTATTCTCAAGCCTAATAGAACTCAGGAATTAGAACAACCTCCAATCAACTACATTGAAAAATCTGTATACTCCTTAGGGACTAGTGATGGATATACTCTGATAGCTCACCTTGAAAAGCAAAGCACGATGACGAGAGAGCCCAATCTTTAGCGAACCGATAGGCAACACACTGGTGTGCAGAGATGTCCTCAACTCAGTGCTCCTCTCCATCCACCTTGCCAATATGACATTGGCATCCCTTACAGGCCCACCCATGTTTTCTGTAACAAGTTCAGCAAGCCTCTGTACCAGTAGACTAATCTCAGTAGCAGGGCAGTCTAAGGCAATACAGTGTGCTATCTGTAATAACTCTTCCAGAGCATGGTCTACTGTCCGATTAACTATTACAACTTCAAAGCCAGAAGTCCCAGGGTTGTTTTCAAGATCTGTAAGAGATGGCATTTTTCCTTGGGTTGCTGGATCTGTAGAGAGGCCATATACATCATAGAAACCATCCACCACTTTCTCCTCATAGTCAAGGACACTGTAATCCTGGTGGTAGAAGCAAAACAACATAAACCAAACCATACAGAAAGAATTTCAATGCAGATGCTGACCATATAATCTTTACCATAGTAAGAAATAACATCATAGAGATCTAAGAAAAACAAAGTTCAGTTCAACTGCCCCTATTGCATTCTGGATTTTGTACAGTATTGACAAGCAGTCAAAAGACAGAAGCAGTGAGAACAGAAAGATTAAAGACAACAGAATATGAAATGGCGGCATCCAATTGTTGAAATACGTGACTTCTTTCCCTCAATCAATGACATTCTTCATTTTGACAATTCACAATTCCAAAAAGAAATCTTCTGAAATTAGTTAAGTTTAATGGGATGCCATGAGACCAGAGTAACAGATGCAGTTAATGCAAACCATAAAGAGCAAAGCATAGTCAATTATAATAAATAAATAAAAAGAGTCAAATGCAAATATACCAAATTGAAGCTATTTTAGAAAAATATAAAAGTGCTAATGACACCAACGTAAAAATCAACAAACTACAAATACAACTCAATTCAATTCAACAAAACCTTTATCCTAGCCATTTGGGATCAGCTGCATAAATCATTTTCATCTATTGTGCTATATTAAAAGTCATATTTTGCGTTAAAACTTAAGCTATCATATCATTTTTCATTATTTCATTCCAAGTTAATTTTAACCTTACCTCTATCTCTCGCATTATCACTAATTCTCTATTAATTTATCTCTTATTTGTGCTACTTCTATGGTTTAACAAATATATTCATTTTTTATTTTCTTTTTATGGTCTTACTGTATATCTATCTTAAAACCCACATTTCCGTCACACTAGTTTCTTAATATGGTACTTCATAGTTGTCCAACATTCGGTACCATAAAGCATTACTGATCTAATAATTGTCTTGTAGAAAAAGAAGTTACCTTTCAGCTTAGAAGTTGTATGTCAATTACACAATAACCAAATGCATTCCTCCACAATCCATCTTACTTTATTTCTATGAGTAAGATTGTGTTTAACAGCCAAACATTCTATGATTCGTATCGCTTAAAAATTTTAAATCTCTTAAAAAGAAATATTTTAAGTCACGAATCACCTACTTATTATTCAATGATGAATATGCTATGGAATTAGGCTTTTATAGACTTTTCATAATGGACTCCTAAAATATTTTGATCTCAATTCATCTTACACCTTAACTTTGGTTCAAGATTGTGGTATATGCAATCGACTCGGAGGGCAACGGCAACGGCCGCAACGCAAATCCTAAAATATTTTGATCTCAATAGATCTTACATCTCAACTCATGGTTTAAGGTCGCGCTATCAACAGTTGACTCGGAGGGCACCAAAACACATCGGTCATAGTGTTGCATCAAATACCGACCAATACGACAAAATGCCAATTACAATGCTTGAAAAAATCCAACAAAAATATCATGAAAAATTCAAAGAATATGCAATCAAAAACAATCCATGCATCATATATCTGAAATATATTATCTGACACATTAAACAATGAGATGCAAGGGTATCCACAATTTACTAATAAAGAGTACTACTAATTGGACCAAATTTGGGAACCTAATCCTTGTTGCCATAGAATTAACCATGAGTCCTAATCTATTCTACCCAAGGATCAAAATATCGTTCGAAACAGTCGAAACGTCCGAAACATTTCCGTTTCCAAGGAGAGCGAAACGAATCAATGATGAAATCAAAATTCTAATATTTCAAGGTATTCCATAATGTTTCAAGATGTATTATAATATTTCAATGCATTTTCACAATTGTTTCGGAATGTTTCAAAGTATTTTAAAATACTTTGATATATTTCAATCAATGTTTTAAAAAAATAATTCTTAAATTTTTTATTTTTTCATTATGTCTCTGAAATGAGTTAAAACGTTTCTGAAACACACCGAAACATTTCTGTTTTCTAGGTGAACGAAACAATATACCGAAACGAAATTTTGATCATTGATTCTAGCCATTGCCAATTGTCAATTGGCATGATTATCGTAGTTTTAAATGATGCTAAATTTAGGGTATAGTAGGTAATGGTGTAACTGTGAGATCCCAAATTTTAAAGTAAGAGTTGTATTTTAGTAAAAGTTAGGGATGAATTTAGAGGTTGAAAAAATGGTCTTTATGACAAGTTAGTGATGAATATCAAACACGTAACTTATAAGAGTGGTACCTTATGAAACGCGTTTCTATGAATAAGAATCATGCGGGATGTTGTTAAATTTGATATTTTTATAAGTTCAGATACTAATTGAAGTAATTTAGAAGGTTAGGATTGTGTTTGAAGGTGTTTGGGATGTGATTTTGGCCCATTAGAATGGATGGTGAAAGAGGTCGCCCAAGCGGAAGGCTTGGCGCTCTAGAAGGGCACTTAAAAAGGGGCAAAAACAAAAATTCTGGGATATGACGCTAGATTCGCACTCGCTTCGCATTCGAGCTTGACGTGAACATGTCATTTCAAGTTAGTTTTTGACTTATAAATGCTCTAAAACTTCAATAAGAAAAACTCATACAATGGAGTTGCAATCTGCCGCTTTAGCTCACTCAAACATCTCTCACAATTGAAAAAGATAATTATTATGTTACACTCCATATAATCTAATGATTAAAAAAGTCTTTCTTTATCTGTTTTTATTACATAACGATGTACAATTTTTATCAGCAATTCCATTTGGATAAAGTAAGGATGTGAAATATCCAAAAGACACAATAGAAAGAAAACTAAAGAAGACCTCTTTGCTTTGATTTTGTTCGAAAGGGCCTTTCCATTTCCATGACCTAGCCTGGTCAGTACCTAGCTGGGCTTTTTTTATTTTTTTCAACAAATCCTAAATGAAATGATTTATCTTATTTGAAAACAAAAATGGTTGAACAAAAAAAGGGACTTTTTTCAATCTCTCATTCTTCTTTCATTCTTAAACCCTAGACATATTTTATATAAAAGAAGAGAAGAAAACTTAGAGAAAGAAGGAGAAAAAAGGGCTAGAGATCTTGGGAGATCTTGAAGATTTCTACACCTATGATTTTGAAACCTGCAAAAAATATAGGGTTTTCTTTCCTAATCTTCAACAATGAGGAAAGATCAGATGGATCCTATACCCTATATCAAACACTCATTCTTATCTATTGATAGAAAGATCTTCGTCAAATACCGGACTCAGCCTATTTTTTTAGGAATTCCTCATATCCAAGGCTGCTTATCACAAGCACCCCACCCCATATGACTAGTTGGGGCTTGTTCGCCTTTTGAATCAAAGTAGTAGGGCTTCATAGCGGTTTTTCTTTTGGGCAGCTGTTCACCATTGGATCTTGCCAATACAGTCCCCTATAGTTTTCTTTACCAAGATCTTTTTTTTTCCATTGTTCCCAAGCATTTTTTGGGTAATCCGCCCTCATGCTGAAAACAGTCAAATCTAAACTGAGTCTTGTCGTTCTTCTTTCTTTTCTCGCGAGTAGGAAACACGCCAGCAGCATGTGTTACATGATTCTATTGTGTTTTTTTGCACTTTAACATGTTAATCCATGATTTCTCGAGTACATTTTGTTACAAATGTGAGATAATTTTGTTTTGAATTCAAACATAGAAGAGAATGAGATTAAGTGACTACAGATCTAGGAATTTCATGTCAAATCTGAGTTATCGGATCAGGTTAACCAAGGATCAAAATTTTGTTTCGCTACATTATTTCGGTCACCTACGAAACAGAAACGTTTCGATGTGTGTTTGAAAATAGTTCAACCAATTTCGGAAACATAATAAAAAAAAATTAAGAATTCTTTTTTCAAAATATTAGTCAAAATATATCAAAGTATCTTGAAACATTCCGAAACAATTGTGCAAATGCATTGAAACATTAAAAAATACCTTGAAATATTATGAAACACCTTGAAATATTATAATTTCGATTATATTTCTGATTAATTTCGGTTTTCTTGAAAACAGAAACATTACAGAACTTTCAACCGTTTCGAAACGAAATTTTGATCCTTGGGATTAACGTTGATGTACAAGATACACACAATATGTTCTTCCTAAATCCTTTTCTAAAGAGTAGTTTGCTTGATCAATGGATTATATTCAATTTGATCTACAATATCATGATTCAAAGATATCATCTGACTTGCTTTTTAAATTCGTTGAGTATCATGAATCTGAGATTCTATTTAGATTGCCTTGTGTATAATGCTTGTGTTGATTATGTGGATCATGTTTAGTTTGGATTGGGGGTTGAATTGTAGTAGCCAAGATAAATAGACTAAAAGCCAATAATGTGAGCCTGGGGGAGATTATGAAGTTGTTACTCTATGTGCCGCATTTGATGTGACAAGTGATATGGATTGAATTATGGTTATTAGTTATTTCTTTTATTGGGATCATATTGTTCTATTACCAAGTTGACTAGATATCCGTTGTCATGTATAATTTTCAGTTACCTTTATTTTTCAAGTTGAGTGCCGAGAAAGGATCTAGATTGGGGATAGTATGGAAAGTGAAGATTTACAAATTTTGATTGAAATCTTGTAATACTTGATTGGCCAATTTATTGTATTTGGAGACTATTACCTATCATCAAATTTATGTAATTTTTATTAAGATAATTAGAGCTTTGGCCCGTATATTTGGAGATTTTAATTGTGATTCTTTATGGGTAGTTGATCATTTAACATATATGAGAAACTGGAGCGACACTGGGTGGGGTGAAACAAACGTCTGATAATGGAGGCATGGATTGTTTATCTAATGCATACCTCAACCTTGAACATGTTTTCACCTTTCAAGTATGGAAAACTACAATTATAGAATTTTTGTTATTTTTCATGCATTCTATTTTAACATATACAATGTTTTTACATATTAAGTGAAACTACATTATTTTTCAAGCGTCACTATAAAAGAAATGGTTTCATTATCTAAAAAATAAAATCGTATGTCCTCAAATCATTTCAGCTCCATATATCGAGGACCATAAAGAATCAAGTTCACAACAAAAAGAAATAATTGATTTATGTAAAAATATTAATGGAGAATATAGTAGTACAAGTTTGTTGCAAATTTCTTTAATGGTCAACTGTCGATTTTATTCCTTTCTTCATTATTTGGTGGGGCTCACATATAATGAAAGAAAACAATTGGATATGCCATCCATGCCACCAGAGATCGTCAATGAATTTACCCTTCTACTCGATGCCCCAATTGCCTCATGCCAACACAACCACCACCTCAACATCTCTAAACCAGTGTTATTAGAATTGAACCGAACCGACTGGTTAAATTGTGAACCAGGCCCTAAACTGGTCTGTTTCTTAAGTTAAACCGTATATGCAATCAAACAGATTGGGAACCGCTAAACCGGATGGTTTTATATAAAACTTGTGAACTGGACAATTAGAATTTCAATTCATATTTTTAAAAAAATTCCTCTTTTTGGGCAATTTTGCTCTAAACCAATTCCAAGTTTCCAACTTCAATCTTCATCTTCATTCTTCACAACAACGAACAGGAACAAACAGCTCCAACGATGGACAGTAGCCTAGGCGACTACTCCTCCACTCGTTCGGTCCGGATCCTTCTGGACCTTCTCCACTTAATCAGTCTCTCTCTCTCTCTACTCCAGTCCACTCGATCTCTCCCACTAAGTCGATCTGACTCTCCTCCCTTCTCCTTCATTCGGTAACGTAAGTGTAACCTCTCTACCTCTGCCTCTATCTTTCTCTCTTTATTACACACAATAGTTGAGTCTTCTCTCTCTTACACACACAAAGTAGACGATTCTCACTCTGTCACTTTTTGTGTCTCTCTCTCAATCACCTACACCATTAATGTCCTTCTGGATCTGGATTCTTGGACCTGGACCTTCTCCAATCGTGTATTGATGTCCTCCTAGGCTCTAGTTGTAAGGTGTGATTGGCATTATTGGGATATTATGTAAGTCTTTCTCTCTCCCCTCCCTCCCTCTCTCTCAAATTTGGCTTAATCATGTCCCCTTTTTCCTTCATTCTATACAAAATTATAGCTTCACTCATGATGGGTATTAAGATTGTGAATTGAGCTGAGATTGTGAATTGAGATTTCACAATTGTGAATTTTATTTGTAATGTAATGAGGATTTTTGGAGATTGGGGTTAATTATGTGTGCCAAACTACTTTTTGGCTTAATTTGGATTTTTGGAATGGACATGTTTCATACTTTTTACCTAAGTTATTATGTTTCATAATTTTTATAATTTTTTTATTATATGACTAATCCAACCAGTTGACTCAACGGTTGAATCAATGAACCATTTATCAATTTAGATCAAAGAAAGAAGGGAGAAAATAGGAGGAAATATTGTTAAGAAAACAACTAATCTATATTACAGCTTAATAAAAAAATACATACTAGAGGCTCTTTCATAGTAGGGCAACATAAAAGAAAACAAATAACTAAACTACCTATAAGACTAAATATGTTAACTACTCTAACACCATCTCTCAAACTCATGATGTGTTAGCAGAAAACATCAATAGTTCGTCAAAAAGAAATGAAAGCGGGTAATAGTATGCAACTTTGTGAAGAAATCTGTTAACTATATAGTAGAAGGAAGAAAAGGAAGGGAGATAGTACACAGCTGAAGATGTTGACGTACAAAACGACAATCAATCTCTATATGCTTTGTACCCTCATGGAAGCAGATAAGATGTCAAGATCAGTAAGCAACCACCGTAACCAGACTATCTCAACCATAGTAGATGCCAAAACATCATACTCAACTTCAACCGAGGAACGAGCAACAACGATTTACTTCTTGCTTTTTCAAGAAATAAGAGAATTGTCAAGGAAAAGACAGAAGCCAGTGGTGGACTTGTGATCTATAGAGTCACAAGCCTAGTCTATATTTGAATAAGGCTCAAGTTTTATAGAAGAAGAGGAAGGAAACAATAGACCGATGCATAGTACCTCGAAGATAACGAAGAATGCAAAAAATAGCAGCCCAGTGAATACTGGTTAGTGAGGCGACAAACTGACTAACAATATGAACATAAGAAATATCTGGACGAGTAATTGTAAGACATAACAAACTCCCAACAATAATGCGGTAGATGGTAGGATCAAGCAATGAAGGATAATTAGTGATAGAATATTGAACATTAAGCTCTAAGGGGTCTCAACTCTTCGATTATCTAATAAACCAGCTTGTTGAGGCATACTTGAACTGAGATAGAAGATAACCTTTGGGAGAAGAAGCAACCTCAATCCCCAAAAAATAACGAAGCGGACCCAAGTCTTTCATCTCAAAGTGAGTCTGCAACTGATTTTTCAGTAACCGTATACTAGCAGTGTCATCACGTGTGAGAATCATATCATCAACATAAAGTAGGAGGATGATAGAACCTACGGAAATGGACCGCAAAAATAGAGTAAAGTCATGATCACTAACGCAAAAACCCAAGTTACAAATAACTGAAGAAAACTTGGCAAACCAAGCCCTGGGAGTCTATTTTAGGCCATATGAAGCTTTGTGAAGTCTACAGACTTGACCAAGGCTATAAGAAAGTCTAAGAAGAGGTGTCATAAAAACTTCTTCAAATAAATTTCCATGAAGAAAAATATTTTCCACATCCACCTAAAGACGAGCTTCATCGGCGAATAGCAACTACTGCAATCATCATACGAACAATGGTCATCTTAGCAACAAGAGCAAAAGTCTCATTATAATCTAAGCTATACTCCTAGGCAAACCCCTTAGCCACTAATCGAGCCTCATAACTTTCCACAGAACAATTAAATTTGATTTTAATCTTATAAACCCACTTTCAGTCAATGGTGTCTTTGCTAGATGGTAAAGATACTAACTCCCAAGCTCGGGTCTTATGTAAGGCAGATAGTTCTTCATCCATAGCTTGTTGCCAAAGAGAATTAAGTATAGCCTCCTTATAGGAGGTGGGTTCAAACATAGAGTGAATAGAAATGAGAAAGAAACAAATATCAAAAGAATAACAAGAGTTGGAGAAGCCAAATCTATCCGGACACTTCCAAGAGCGCTAAGGATAGCAGTGAGAATGATTCACAATGTTAGAACCTGATGTAGGGACAAGAGAAGAAGGAAGAGCACCCCATCCATAAAAGAAACAACAAAATTCCTGCAAGCACATATAGCCATAACAAGAGCTACTTGATCCCAATATCCAACCATAACAAAGTAGAACTTTAGTATGTTCTTATCACCCTGACGTGCAGTTCGAATTTCATGCCCGAGCTAATACCTCTTTGCAAAATTAGGTTGAACAAACAATGTAACTAAATAATATCAAATCTTCTTAACTGTGTTAAACTTAGCCAAATAAACATCAATGGTCTGATTAACTGAGTTGTTAATCCAAGTGATGATTTTAGCATTATTGATTTCCCAAGTATTCTTTAAGTCAATATATTTCTTGGCCTTAAAATATGTTAGAGCTTGCGAAGCACCACTAATATAACTCCACATCTCCTTACGTAACAAAAAAAATTTCATAACATTAGCTTAATATGCATAATTTTCACCTTTTAAGCTGACACCGATAACTTGAGTAGAAGCAGAGTTTCCACTTAGCCAAAATTCTAACAAAAGGGCCAATAAGCTCAACAAATAATATATCCAAATCAAGCAGCCCAAAGCCCAATATATACAAACCAAAATCTCAGCCAAGCAACAACAAAATAACAATAGCAGAAGTCGACCAAAGCCAACTAACAACTAGTAGCAACAAACTAGAGAGGAAATCAGAAGCAAGGAGAAGACCCAAATCAAAAGCGATTACCTGCAAACCAACCAAAATGGAAAAAAGGGCCAAACAAAGCCAAAAAGCTAGACATTCGGCCATTGTTCTTCTGGTGAACAGTAGGCCGACAATCCCAAAAACATCCAAATCACACCAAAATTCAATCAAATATCTTCAAACCACACAACCAGTCATCTAATCCCCCTAATTGCACCATTTACACTTGATTTGAAGCAAAAAATTCGAAGAAATTAGCCCCAAATAGCAAATCGAAAAATAGATCCAAAAATTTTGAAAAAACATTCAAAAATTGAAAAACTCTATTCAATGGCCACAAAATCAAAAACTAAACATACCACGATATTGCCCATGTAAAATCGTGTCTAATAGTGTCTCTGGTCTAGAATGATGACATTTGCATGACATCATCTTTGCCGCTCGCTAACGTCAGCCCTAGCAATTGTTCTTCTCTCCTACTAATTTATTGCTATAGTATTGAAGATATTTAGGACCTAAACATCCTCTGATACCATGTTAATTTAGATCAAAGAAAGAAGGAAGAAAAGAGAGAGAAAAAATATTATCAGGAAAACAACTAACCTGTATTACTGCTTAATAGAAAAATAAATGCTAGAAACCCTTATATAATAGGGCAACATAAAAGAAATCAAATGACTAAACCACCCCTAAGACTAAATATGCTAACTATTCTCAACATCATTGACATGGTCCCCCTACTAGTTCGATGACCAGTCCGATTCTGATAACATTGCGATGAACAAATGCTCCACAAAATCCACCTCTCTCGCCACCCTTATTCGCCTCTATTCGTGTGTGTTCGTAAAAGCTTGACTCGTGGTTCAAAAAACAAGATCAAGAATACATGAGGAAGTTCAAAAGCCAATGGTGGAGCCACCTATAGCAGAACAAGATGGGGGACTTGCTTCGCCAACTGGCTTCATCTTCAAGTTTCGGGTCTTTATGTCGTGTATCTTCAGGTAATCTATGGGTTGGAAATGAAAATCGAAGTTAAAGATATGAGTTTTTGGTGAAAACCTGATCCAATCAGTTCTTATTGTCACCCAGTTTCCAGGCTTATCGCCCCTGATCGAACTGATCCTACCCGTATCTCTTGTTAAGTCCTTGACCTGCCTTGTACATGCTGTTACAGCTCCGTAACGGTAATTAATAATTGATAGATAAAACAGACATTATAAGAAAAAAAATAAAAACTATAGAACATAATTTACAGCCTACAATAAAAATATTAATAGAATAAATATAATAAGTAATGCCACAATCAACTCCCAGTTCAGCACGTCAAAAAAATCACAGTTCAAAAAAAACCTCTTAACTCTCTTGCATGGATGCACGCAAAAATTTACGATTTAAACTGAGTGAGAGATCACCCAAGATGGAAGTTGAATCACGATCAAAGCTCCAAGAAGACTCGAGAAGTCGCAGTTGCAGCAAATGATCAAGAAATAGAGAAAGGGAAACTCATTCACAATGGCTTGATTTTGTAGGTTTGCTTTCAATTTCTTCTTCATATTTGGTGTTTTTTCAATGCTCTCTGCGACGTCATCATGAATAATTTTCCAGTACACAGTTATCCCTCCCGCTGCCACGTAACCCTTTTCTTCAAACCCAATCTTCTTCTAGCTCTTGGCAAGTGTACACATACTTCCTACAACCAACTTGCCGCTACAAATTCCAACTCGTATGAAAGACAAGCCTAGAAATCACCCTTATTTTATTACGAAAGGTTTTCCCTTGAAAATTGCCCTCCAATGATGTCAGAATGAAGCTGTTTTCCACCCCCACCCACCTTAATTTTTGCTTGAAATAAATTGGCCACAATCACTATACTTTGATCAGCTTTAAAAAAAACTACACGGATCTTCCTTAAGGTCGACGTATCCGTATCGGATACAATATTCATCGAATACTCGATGAAACATATCGGATACGATAATAATAAAACATTTGGATGCTCCATTGATACATATCCACAATGTATATGCTTCGGATATGAAAGTGCATATGCAAAGCAATATGTATAATTTTTAATTTTAATCTTTGTATTTTCCTCTCAAATTCATATATAATATAACACAAAAAAATCCATATAATTTTGAAAAGACATGAATGTTTCCTTCGTATTATCTACTATTACATGTCAAAAGAGCATGAAAAACACCATCTCTGTTGACAACAAGAATTTATAAGCTAATCAACTAGTTAAATATTGATTTAAATTTCTTCAATGATTCATGTTCACTCCATGGATATGCCATAATGAGCCGACCCATACTTTCTTGACAGTAAAAATTACGAAGTTTTTGTATTTTTCTCAAAGAATGTATTAGAAATCATTATTATTAACTTGTCAAATAGTACTAAAATTCTGAAATAAATTAAAGGATAGAGGTATCAACCACGTATCCGTATCCTAATTTTTTAAAAAATTGCGCATCATTGTATCCATATCGTATCTTATCCTACCCGTATCCATATCAGTCTATCTTTGTCTCGCTCTCCCTCGACTACATCACTCTCCAAACTTCGTAAAACACTTTGACACTCCGTAGATGGAATAGCAATCTATCAAGTCCAATCCACCATTCTTTATTTAGTTCTCTTTTTTTACGACTCTAAGAACAAAGGTTTTTTCTTAAAACTATGTCAAATAGGCTTGGAATATTAAAAATATTTAGTCCCTCACTAGAAAGATATTATCATCTAGTGAAATCATATCACAATGCAGTAATACTACTGCAGAAAAACAAGAGATGTAACGGTCGCAAGAGAAAGCCTTAGCATGCCACCCCAAGTCTGCCTCACAACAAGATCAAATTTATGGTTTAGTAAGAGCGAAGTGGCTTCTGGTTTTGTTGTTAGCATTAATCAGCAAGCCTTCATTCAAAGAGGCTGGACGAAATTAGAAAAAGCTTCGGACACTAATCTTGAAGGCCCTGCGAGCCCACTTTAGAACCAAATTTGCGAGGAATATTTCACCATGACACAAATAAAATGTTTCATGAACCAAATTGGGGCCATATGCAAATGTTACAGGTCACACTTGTTCAAAAAATTTGTGGTGTAAAAGGTCGGTCGAACAAATACAACAAGTAATTTGAACAACTATTGAGAAACTATTGTCTCTTTAAAGGAAAAAAAAATCATATCTAAAACCAAATGCAAGTCAACCCCTAAAAAAATAGTTTGAGGATGATGTAAATATCAATCGTGGCATCGCGGAACAGTATCGAGTGACGATATGATGATTTAGATTTAGACGACTCGGTTGTCGTTTCCATGGAATAGGAATCATTCTCGAAACAAAACAATAATGAGTTGAATACTACTTAGCCAAATCATCTCAGTATTAGTCAATTCTTAGAACCATGGCCCCCAAAAGTCACCCACTAGACAAAATCTCCAAACAAGGTGATCACCAACCACATAACATGAACCCCAAAAAGATTTAGTAGAGCACACACTTGGCCATATTCACAAGATTATCATTTTAGTTGTTCTACATGCTAAAGACATCAACATCTACTTACTAGTGACACTTTCCCCTAGGTAAAAGCACACAAATTGCTAAGTGTGAAGCAAATTCAATATACTCCAACATATCGAAATACTAGACCTTACTAAGTGGCAAATACTCAAACTCGTGTTGTTCAGCTGATTTTCTATTTAAGATTCACATTTTCTGCAAACCAATTATAAGTGATCCAAATCCCAACAATCCCTAAAACATCAAAAATGAAAAACCAGAGGCAAAATAGTGGAATTGTAATAGAACGCCCAAGTAGCCCAGGCATTATAATTCAAGCACATGCAAAATCTATGAATGAATCTTGGATAGATAGAAGCCAAGAATCTTGGACTGATGGAATTCAAAAAGTTGCTGCTCTTGACAAATCATACTCCTTGAACAAAATTTTGCCCAAATTTTAATAGGTGCCCATAGAGAGAAGAGAGCATATGCATTATTAAACCTCACACACTTCACCCACTAGATGAGCTTTTATTAGTGATATAAGTTGGTACCTACGTACGTTGTACGTGAACTATTTTGAATTATAATTTTTTTTATTTTTTACTTTTTACCCACATTATCTCCATATTTGTGGTTTATGTATGCATTAAATAAGTGTGAAGTTAAAAAAATAGAAGAGGCAAAAAGTAAAAGGAACACATCTGGTCATTTATTTGAATACTTATTGATTGTTTATGATATTTATATTTCAAATATTTTGCTTCTACTATGGTTGTGGGCAAGATTTAAAAGAATTCTCAACAAGAATATAGAATTTTTCACTCTAAATTGCCTTTGAATTGAAAAAATTAAAATCTTACAGTAAATGTTCGACAATTGAAAACCAAAAAGTGGATGAAAACTCAATAAAAATGAATAAAAATTTAATTAACAAGTAAAATTTGCGTATAGTTGTGACACAAAAAATTTTGAGCTCATCAGCTTCAATATCGTTTACAAGTGCTACTTTCATAAGCTCCAGGATAACTTGCAAAGGAAAATAAAAGTTAAAGACAGAGATGGAGAAAGTTATGAAAATTACAGTGAAGAACAAAAATACAAGTAGCATCTATTATTTAACAAGAGAAGATTTCTCTATTGTTTGGACAGTGAGGGTTTAGAATGAGAGTACTGGTATTCTTATATTGTTTTGTAATTTTCTCTAATATTTTGAATATGAAAAACCTTCCTATAAATAATACTATATATTCATTGCACTTGTATTGCAAATATTTACTCCTGTATTGCAAATATTTACTCCTAGAAAAGGAAGGGTCTAAGTGAAAAATGGGATATAATTGTCTTTATATGATTAAGTAAGGATAGAATAGAAAATCAAAAGTTTTTTCATTAGCTTCCTTTTATTAGTAATATAGATATTGCCCACATTTTTTTAAAGAAAGCATCCTTATCTTATACGTGCAATCTAACACAAGATTACAATTATCCACTCTAATATAAAATGCCTTTACTAATTAATCGTCCATGTGACAAGAAGAATCATAAATAGACAGAAGACCTCACACGCATCCAGAGGCGGATTTAGCATGGTTAAAAAAATTTGGGAATTAGGTGAATTTTAAAAAATTTTGAATCTTGCCCCCACTAAAATTTTCATAAAATGTAGGTGAGGTTAGTGTAATTTTCAAACCATTAAACATAATTTTGATAGCGCACTCATTTCATGCCCTTTATTAGTCTGGACATCTTCTTTATTCAAACTTCGGTCTCTGCGACTCTGCATTTCTTCACCAGCCGTCGCTTCTTTCCTTCTTTTGATTTCTTGGAAGCTTTGGTATATTCATCAACAAATTGACTTACTTAGTTGTTGGTATTGGGATATATAGAAGCAATTATCTCACAAAAATCACAAGAATAATACTCAAGAAAAACAAAAAGGTGGCTATTTTTGTTGTAGTGTATCACTTTAATTTCAACACAAAATAAAGTATGAACAGAACAAAAATTCTGTTGTAGTGAATCAAACAAATTCCACTCCAAAAGCTGGTCTATTTCAATTAAAAAATTCAGTACAACAAGACCCAAATACAAGAAAATTAGAATTGAAATTTCAGCAATAAATACACACAAGTATTGTGGATTTATGAATTATATTTTGATTATGTGTAGTACATTATGTCATTCGTTACGAACTTAATGACGAACTATTAAATTTGAATCTAATTAGACAAATTCATTTTTTAATCAATTATGGATAAATTTCTCGTAAGAAAATCAACATTGGAACAATCGACTCCTAGTCAAGAAATAGATGATCTTTTCATGTGAAGTCCTTTTTATTGCTTTTTTTTTGTACATCGCTCATATATAGGAGTTACAAATCTAAATGACTTTTTTTTATGGAGCTATACATAAAAAAAAAAAAAATTATTAAGAATATACATTTTGATGAAAACAATGTTGCATCTATAGCTTAAATTTAATAATTTTAGGTTGCCCCCACTAAACCAAAATCCTGGTCCACCCCCGCACACATCGTATCCCTGTGACCAAAAGAGAGTTCAACGAAACAAAATCTGGTCAGAAAACCGGCAAATTTGACGTTATTCTAGCTGCATGAATCTAGATTGTTAAGTTTCTTATTTTAATAATCCATGAGCCAAAGCCTCTAAACCTTGTTAGCTCAATATAATTAAGTACATGAAAATCTCAGAAGTTTTGAAACCAAATCCAACTCAACTTAGACACAAGATGCACTCTTTCTTATATGAATCCCAAAGTTAGTTATGAACCCACCAAAATTCAAACAGTTTATTCAAACCAACATAACCTATAACATTGCATTCTACCATCGAAAAACATATGCAAAATTCTCATTACCCCCCCCCTCTTTCTTTCAACAAAATTAAGTAGATGTAAATCTTGAGAAATTTTTCAAAAACACAAACTTTCACTAGATAAGCATTTTTCATGTTTCCAAGTATCTATCTACTCATAAATTATAGAGGAAGAGATAGAGATTAACAACATAGGGGTAATTGGTCGGTGTGAGTTTTCTAATTCTAATGCATGTCAACAAGTCTTCCCAAATTTTTGTCCAATAATCTTCCTTCTAAGCAATTACACCATCTTTCTGGGGAAGTGGGAGTTGAGATTCATAAGGGGTGTGAGATTTGATTATATTGTACCTTCATTTCTGAGGAGAGTATTACAACTAGTATAGGTAATATGGAGGGGAAGTCTTCGTATGTCTTTGGTGGTAATGCCTCTAATGGGTTGGGGAAAATAATCAATCCAGGTTTGTTAGAAGAACAGAAGGAGGAATGTAATCCATTGATGTGTAAAGGGAATAAAGGTGCTATACAGAGTTTTGTTCTAAGGGATTTTAAAGTACAACCTATTCAAAGGAGTGAATGCTTTCACCAAGAAAGGGATGCCTTTATACCACAGATGTGGGAGGATGATACCAATGGGGGAAATGGTTTTTACTTGTCTGAGGAGGAGAAATGGTCAGTTTAAAAAAAAAAATTGGAAAAAATAGATTTGTCATTAGTTTATAAGAGAAAAGGAAAGAAAAAGGTAGGAGGAAAATCTGATAGAAAAAATAAAGGGATTGAGGAATTAAAAAGCTTACAATGTGGTGTTAATTATGATTCGCCTAGGAAGCGTGACGAGGGTGTACAGAGTTCTTTATAAAGATTATTAGTTGGAATGTAAGGGGCTAGGGTCGAAGGAAAAAAAGATCAATTAAAGAATTATTGATTACCAAGAGGCCTGATGTGGTTATTTTACAAGAAATTAAAAAAGAGAAGATTGAAAGAATTTTGATAAAAAGTGTGTGGGAAGCTAGATATAGGAACTGGGTTTGGGTGCCTTATGTGGGTTTGGGTGCCTTATGTGGGTTTGGGTTCCTTCCGTAGGTAGGTCTAGTGGTATTGTAATAGCATGGGATGAGAGAACAATCAAAGTGGAGGAATATGTTAAGGGTGAATTTTCAATTTCAACTAGGATTATGCATAATGATGGGTGGGATTAATAGTTAACTGGTGTTTATGGTCCAAATTGTCCTAAAATGAAGAAAAGATTGTGGGAGGAATTGGTGGGTTTATATGGTCTTTGTAGTCCACAATGATGTATGGGAGGTGATTTTAATGTTGTAAGACACTTGTCCAAGAAATTGAATGGTACAAGAGTGACTAGGAGTAGGAGAGATTTTGATTCCTTCATTAAGGAAGGGGGACTTAAGGATCCACTTCTAGGAAATGGTATTTTCACTTGGTTAAATTTTAGAGAAAATCTAGTGTGTAATAGATTGGATAGATTTCTGTTTTCTACAGAGTGGGAGGAATATTTTTTGGCAGTTAAGCAAAAGACTTTGGTGAGAGTTGTATCATATCATTGTCCCATAGTGATTGATTTAGCTAAGATGAAGAGGGGCCCATCTCCTTTTAGGTTTAAAAATATCTGATTAGAGGATCATACATTTAGATATCATTTTAAGGAGTGGTGGGAAGAAAGAAGTTAGCAGGGATGGGAAGGATTTAAATTCATGTAAAAATTGAAAAATGCAAAAAACAGAGTTAAGTGTTGGAATAAGGAGTTGTTCGTGGATATTAAAACTATAAAAAATAAAATCATGCATAGAATTGGAGAGATCAATAAAATGAAGGAGAATGGGAGGTTAGTAGATAATTTGAGGAAAGAAATATGGGAATTGGGAATTAAGGAATAAATTTGAAATGGTGATATTTAAGGAAGAAATTAGTTGGAGGCAAAAAGTAAGAATGAAGTGGATTAAGGAAAAGGATAACAATTCTAAGTTGTTTCATAGAGTGGCAAATGGAAGAAAAAAAAAGTTCATTGCTAAATTGGAATTGGATAATGGTGAGATTATAGAGGAGGAAAGAATGATTGAGAGCAACATGGTAGAATTTTTCACCAATTTATATTCACAACTGAGGGTGAGAAGCCGATAATGGAGGGACCGGAATGGAGCCCAATAAGGGAAGGAGTGTCAAGATGATTGGAAAGACCTTTTAGCGAGGAAGAAGTACATAAAGTTGTTTTTCAGTGTGGTCGTGATAAGGCATCGGCCCCTGATGGGTTCACTCTGGCTATATATCAATGTTGGGATATTGTGAAATCAGATTTAATGAAAGTGTTCAATGAATTTTTCCAGAATAGTGTGATTAATGCAATTACCAATGCGACCTTCATCTGCTTGATTCCAAAGAAAGTCAAGTCCGTGAAGATGAGAGAATTTAGACCTATCAGTTTAGTGTCTAGTCTTTATAAGATCATTGCAAAAGTCTTATCTTTAAGATTAAAGGAAATATTGTGTGATACTATTTCTAAATATTAGGGAGCTTTTGTTAAGGGTCGACAAATTCTTGACGTTGCATTAGTGGCAAATGAGTTGGTGAAAGATTATATAGTTAGAGATAAGGAAGATTTTATTTTTAAGATTGATTTTGAAAAAGCAAAGGAGGGATAGAATTTCGGTTTCTCATTTACAGTTTGCTGATGATACAATATTTTGTCCTGACGAAAAAATTAGAAGGTTAGCAGGACTTAGTAGATTATACTTTTAGGTTGTAAAGTAGAAAAATGGCCTTTGAAGTACTTAGGACTACAGTTTGGGGGGTGGGGGGGGAATCCGCTTTAGTTATCTTTTTGGGATCTAATGGTAGAAAAAGTTAGACGGGTGGAAGAAAGCTTACATATCCAAGGAGGGAAGGCTAACTCTTGTTTAGTCAGTTTTATCTAGTATTCTCCCCTACTTTTTATCTTTATTTAAGTTACCAAGGAGAGTTGTAGTGAAAATTGAAAAATGATGAGAAATTTTCTTCAGGAAAGTAGTGGAAAAAGGAGAAAGGATCATTTGATTAGGTGGAGGATGGTGTCTAGACCTAAGAATAAAGGAGGTCTCTCAATTGAAAATTTGAAGACAAAAAATATTGCATTGGTAGGCAAGTGGGGTTTCCCTCAGAGACAAATTTTTTATGGCATTTAGTTATTAGGAGCAAATATGGACTACATTCTACAGGATAGGACACTAATAGGGTTTGAAAGGGTTAGTTTCCGATGCCCTTGGAAATTCATTTCTTAGGGTTTGAAGAGGTTTTCCCAATAAGAAGATTAGTGGTGGGTAATGGGAAGAGAATACGTTTTTTGGAGGATGTTTGGGTAAGGGAAAATGGTCTCTCATATTTGTTTTCCCGTCTCTATCATTATCTTGGCCTCTTAATTCATTCATTGTGTCTATGATTCGTTCACATCATTCTCCACATTCGTGGAATTTGGATTTTCGTAGGAATTTAGATGATAGAAACACCATTGATTTGATATCACTTCTCAATATTCTGAACAAAATTGTTTTGAACATTGAATCGGGTGATAAAAAAGAGTGGATGTTGGAATCATTGAGAGTATTTTCATGAAAATTATTCTTTGATTATTTAATGGGGAAAAATTATTCTTTTTTTGTTCCAACGTTGATGATCCGGAAAGAAAAAATACATTTAAAGGTACAAATTTTCGCTTGGATAGTTGCACATGGTAAGATTAATACTAATGATATGCTTCATGAAATGAGACCTTACACTAGTCTATTGTAAGTGGTGCGTTATGTGTAAAGGTGATTGTGAGAGTGTTGATCATTTATTTTTACATTATTTTGTTACTTTAAATTTGTGGTATTGGTTGTACTAAAAGGCGGGCTTAACCTAGGTGATCCCTACAACATCTATTTCTTTGTTTAATGAAGATGTCAAATGGTTTGGGGGATTTGACAACGGGGTTACTATTTGGAATTGTGCTATCATTGCTACTATGTGAGTTATTTGGAAGAAGCGAAATATAAGAATTTTTTAAAACCAGAATGAGAGTGTGAAAGGACTATGGGAGCGTATTCATTTTTTGGCACCGTTTTGGGCTTCCATTATAAAGGCTTTTAAGGGAACTTTGCTTTTTGCTATAGTAGCGAGAAGGAGAGCATCATGTGATTTATAGGCTTCTTAAAGTTTGTTGCTTTCAATTTGTGCTCCCTTGATTATGATTGGATTTCTTATCCAATCTTTATTGATGTACTATCTTTTTCTATTTTAATAAAAGAGTTTTTGTTTCCCCCCCCCCAAAAAAAATATATCTATCTACTCATTTTTGACCATATCACTCGTCAAAACAAACCCAACAATTATTCAGTTCACCTCAATCACTACACTTTGACACTAACTTTTCATAATTTGTTTAAGAACTAGTTACTTTAGGCTATATCCAAGTTTTCTAAATTCTAACATATTAGATAGGCAGCCAAGTACATCAATATAAACTCCTATATTACCATTAAATTACCAGAAACCACTAAACCAGGCTAATTAAGAGCAATATAGCTTAATCAACATCAAATTAAGCACTATTAAAGTACTCACGACATAGATTATCAAATTTCCCAAACTTAAAACCCCAAAGAATCCACACCAAAACTCAAGACCAAAACGCAATAAACAAGCTATTAAAGCATAATTTCAGGAAACTTAGAAGTATATGAAAGTATAACTTCAACGAATTCAATTTCAGACCAAACTCACCCAGTACTGCCTTGACAACAAATCCGCCGCGGCCTCGCCCCTCTCCCGAACCGTATCGCCGCGGTTCTGCCCTCCCAAGCTCAGAAATGTCGCGGCACGGATCTGATCCTTCTCCGAATCATCCCTAGCATCATGACCCGACGACACACTCAAAGCTAGGGCCAATTGCACTTGATACTCCTCCTCCGACGAAAAATAGTCCTGCCGATTCACAGCTGACGTAGTCAAACTGTTCGCCGCGGTAACCGGGACGGTGGCTGTTGAAGGGGAAGAGCTTGTGGAAGGGCTCGCCGGAGGCTGACCGGAGGTTTGGCCCGAAGATGTAGTCCGGGTATCGGACGAACCTGAAAGCAACAAGGACGACGACGATGCAGTTAAAGGCGGAGTGTCGTTCGATCGATTGTGGTGAAGCTTCTTGAAAATGTGCTTCATTGCGCAGTCCCCTTCTATCTCTACTTTCTCTCGCTACACATCTGTCAACTGTCCCGCTATATATGACTTCTCCGTCTTTCCCTCTCTATATACGGAGATACGAAGTAAATACACAGAATTTGCTTTTTGATGCGAGTCTACTGAGGGTCAAGGGGAAGGGGCGAGAAAGGAGAGGAAACTTAAGGGAGAAGTGTACATGCTTGACAGTTTATTAGAAATAAAAATGGTCATTTATTTTATAAAAATTACAGAAATTACATGGAGCGTTTTGTACTCCAGGCTTCAACTTGTGAAGGTGGACCTTTGCGGAGCATGATGTCGGTCGGCTCCCAAATTTTCTGCTGTTGTTTTTAAAAGTCAGAAGTTTGTGCAGGATGCTCGACTTATGCTGAAAAGTTGTTCAAATCATTAAGGGATTAGTTCTTGCACGTGTACCTATATCAAACAAATGCTCTTTGGTGATGTGTTTAACTGTTTATGCATTCAATATTAATTTATTTAGCTTTGAGTTTTTTTGAATAAAAAATATGGCCTCTAAATTCTTTTGACATAATAGAAAACAAAAAATAATAATATATTTGTTTTTCAAATTTTTTGTTCTCCAATTTAACTTATATGATTATGCATCTTGAACCACTACTACTCTACCCAGAGGCGGAGTCAGGAATTTTGTTCAGGGTGAGTACTTTAATTATGCACTATAATTATTTTTCTTCTAACCAATCACACTATATAATATATTTATATTTGATATATGAAGTCCATTTAACATAAAAAATTCTAAAATATATATATATTGTCAGGGGCGGAGTCATAAATATCTATAATAGAGGAAAAATATAACTGATATAAAAAAATATTAAGCCAAAATTAATAAAAAAAAAAAGTCAAAATTAAGCCAAAATTAAAGAATAAAAAAAAAGTAAGGATCAACACTAAATTATTGTGAAATAGTAAATTTTATTTTTATTTAGCCGAAACAAAATCTTAACAAAAAGACACAAAATAATTTTTTTAGTACATTTTAACCTAATTATATATTTTAATAAAATATAAAAAATTTTAAAATCTCTAAAATTTTGTATATGAATTAAATATAAATTAATTTTCGTATTTTATTAGGTTATAGACTACTGTTACTAAAAAAATGGTAAATGAAAATTAAAAATTATTCTTAAAAAGTAACGAGTATTGTGTTAGATAAAGAGAAATATTGTATTTTCGTCAATATATAAACAAAATATTGACTCAATCCAAAATTAAAATTTATTTTAGAGGTTAGTGGTCAACTAATTTATTAAAAAAAAAAGACTAGAACCATTATTAAAATTTTCAAAAAATTAGGGGGTAAATATAATATATAAAATAATTTTATAGGTTGGTGCAAAGAATGACAAAAAAACTCAAGGAACTAAGCTTCTCGTGTGTTGAACTTTTCTCTGTTTCTTCTTTTTTTCTTGTAGTTGGGTTGTGGGCAATGGGCAGTGGGCAGCTGGAAGTGAGTGATACAGAGAGAAAAAAAAAAAAAGATAAGATAGATTTTAGTCAAATGGGCCAAAAGTTTTATTTTTTAATGATGGTGGGTCAAAAGTTTTGTTTTTAATGTTGGGCCAAAAATTTTGTTTTTAATGTTGGGATAAAAGTTTTGTTTTTAGTGAGTTCTATTTTTTTGTTTTAAATGGACTTAATTGTTTAATTATTTTGGGTAAATAGTGTGGGTTTAATATAAATGAAGGGGGCACACATAATATATATGTATAAATATATAATACATATATCTAACTAAAAAAAAAAATTGAGGGGAGCACGTGCCCACCCTGGCCCCTACCTCCCTCTGCCCATGACTCTACCATTGCCACTAGCACCATATTTTTACCAGTTGTGTGTGTGTTTTTGAAGGCGTGTGTAGTTTTTATGCGTTTGTATGTGATTTTTAATTAGGGGTTGCTTATATGGTTTCGTATTTTAACAAGTACTTGTGTCCCATCAACTTTTTTTTTTATCTCAAACTGTAGATTTGTATGTGTGTGCATGTGGTTCCAAATTATATTTCTCTATGTGTATGTGTATAAGTTTATCAATGTGATGTCCCAAATTTGAGTGTTTGTAATTACCTCGTTGATCATCCATCAACCCATAGAATATCCGTGGATACCATGTAACTCGATTTCACGTCGTTATGCCTCATTTACCGAAATCCATAACTTAACAAAATTCATGCAGAATCTTCTTTGTACAAAGAGCTCTACCCAAAACGTAACATGTGCAATCATACAAAATTACCCACACCGAGTCCATTTATTCATACTCATATAACAACAACTCAAACTCATATAACACACAAGTTTACAAAAAATATAGTTCATTTGAGTTTGTTTTACAATTCCTTACACAATATTACATGCCACAAAATATTTACACGTGTTTTACAAAAACGCAATTTAAAGTCACATCTCGGTTTTTCTTCATTAATGAGGGCCTAGAGTAAGAGTCATCCACCGGCGCATGTCCCGCACATGAAATATTGTCCCTATAAATGGTGGGTCCTGCTCAATAGGGTATATCCTAAAAAGATTACTCCCCAACTTAGATGCAAATGAATGTTTTTATGCAATTCAACAAGTAACAAATAATTCATTCAAGAATATGCAATTTATAATATACTTTTCTATGTCATGTCATATCATGAGATGAGACTCACACATGCAACTTAACCCGAGCCTTCACCGGCTCTCATAACACATGCAATGTCATACATATGAATCTGGGCATTCCAAGCCCTTACCATTGATGTTACACATCTAATGCCATTTTATAAAATAAATCATGTATCTTTCTTGGGTACACGGATTTTGGTATCTCACCACCGGTTCCATGACACCAATACACTTTCTTTGACTTATACCAACAGAAGTGTATAAATCAGTAACCGGGTCTTACACCTGAGAAAGAATATAGCCCTTCTTGCTTTATTCGACACAAGTTTTTCATGCAACCGTACAACTCGCTCGGACTTAGGTCCAACCTTCCTAAGTCCATGCTTTAACCACCAGGAATGGTGTTTGATCCAAAAACATGCACACTCATAATCACACTCATGTCAAATGCCCACGAATATGATACTTTCCGTTCATATGTAAATGTAATGTATACTTGCAATTTCATTATCATGTTTACATGTCTTGAGCTCAATATGAACATCTTAAATATCCTTCAACCTTTTTTCATGGTCAATTACATTATAAACATGTAACTACCATCAACAATCTCAATGTCAATATATCATAATGCATATACAAACATCAACTCTCAATCATGTCATAACATAATCAATGCAAATAACATACTTAATCCACATAAGCATTTCATTAAACACCTTCAAGGCATAAATGTAAACACTTAACATGTTCAATCAATACATTTCATAAGAAATCACAAACAAGTAATTTTTAAATACCAATTTATGCTAGAATTGATTTTAAACCTTCTCAATACCCATTTTTCACATTTCAACTATCATAGGTATGTGCCATACCATGTTCAACATGTAATGCGCATAATATGAACATTTTCAATTCTTGTAAACCCCCGTATTCTTGTCTTTATATAATAACATAATGATTTTGAAATGCTCATATATGTAGTGAGGGAAGCATGGACTATATAGGTTGTAAAAGTAGAAGTTAGGAAGTGTTTCAGAGTTAAGACACATTTTTGATAGATTTTGGGTAGGAAGAAATTATAAACAAGACCATTCCTGATGTGACAAAAATTGAGTCTTTTAATGGGTCTAATAGAGAGATTATGATGTTACTTGATATAGCAAGTGTTGCATTTGTTTTGACTGATTTAAAACCCAAAGAAGATACAAAAAATTATGTAAGAGAAAAAGAAAAATAAAAAAATTCTGATAAGGTTTGTCAAAATATTATCTTGAATGCTTTATCAAATGAATTGTTTGATGTTTATTATCATTATAAGCATGCTAGGAAGATTTGGGATAGTTTGTTAAAAAAGTATATTGTTGAAGATGCGGGGATTAAAAAATGCAATAGAAAATTTCTTAGACTATAAGATGGTTGAGGAGAATGATGTATCTTCTCAAATTTATGAGTATCATTTGATTATTAATGAGTTGAGGAATGATAAAATTACTTTGCTTGAGTCATTTATAGTCGGTGGCTTGATTGAAAAATTACCCGATTCTTGGAAAGTTTACAAGAACAATCTTAAACATAAAAAAAGGATATGTCCTTGGAAGATGTGATTATCCATATTAGGATTGAGCAAAAAAATTATTTTAAGGATAAAATTGAAAAGACCAAGGAAAATGTCTCTAAGGCCAATGTTGTGGAGACTACGAATAAGCTTCAAGATAAGCATAAGAAAAAGAATTACAATGGAAAAAATCTTCATAAGCCTCAAGGTTCTAGTTTTAAGAAGAAAGATAATTGTTTTGTTTGTGGAAAAGCAAGACATTATGCTCAAGAATGTCGACACCCAAAGCGAAATGAGAACCTAGATATTGCTAGTCTTTAGTAATACAACAATGGAATGTAAATTTATTTCTAATGCCTTTTTCGTAGGTCATCCGGTTGCATTTAGCTTATGCAACAAGCCCTTGAACCACCAGGTTTACCTTAGTGGACGAGTGTTGTCTCGTGAGGATTTTCAGTGAAGCAACCCACAAACTTCAGTCGAACAGATGTGTATGTGGGATTGCTGATTAAAGTAAATTAGCATCATGGTTGTCGGGACACCCAACTCTCAATTTTGACTTATATCTCGTCTGCTCCTCTTTCATAGGTATTTATTCTATGCAAAAATTAGCATCAGTTACATTGGCATTTGGAATTCTCTGTGTAGTAGGAATGATCACTCTAAAAACAAGAATTGTTATATAACAATCATTCCACTTTACTACCTTCCATAGATAGCTTTGATTTTACAAACCTCTCTCAGAATGCTCTCAGCAAAAATTTGTTCCGATTATAGTGACTTATCTTTCAAAGGGCATGTGATTAGAAGATAACCAATTGGAAAATCTCATGCATAATTAGTATAAGAGTGAAGTTTTAAAGAAACAGACTTAATTCTGGCATAATCTCATGGATGAATATTAATGTAATTAAGGAAATACTATTTAACATACCCCACTTGTAGTCGACGACCTACACATGCATCAGACTTGAGATCAAATAGGGCTTTTCATAGGTTATAGTGTGGCCAGAGGTTAGTGGCTAATGAAATGAAGTCAATGGTGTTCAAAAGCTATCCCTTTTCATGCAGTATAGCACACATATTTCTAGCTTCTCGACATTTTGACTGGGAATGATATTTCTTTCTTTCATTTTTCTCCTTTTTCACTTTCTTGGCAATTCCATGTCTATCTGTCTCTTTTCTTTCTTTTTTTTTTTGGTTGTTTCCACCGATTTTTCTTTCATTTAACAGTAGCCACCATTTTTTTTTTATTTTTCTTGCCTTTCTGTATCACGTTGATTTTTAAGAGGGTGCAAGAAAATTAGATAGCAATGTATGTTAAGTATATTCTCTTGTGGCTGGGTAATCATATAGGTTTTTTGAAAAAGAAATCATTCATTGAAGACTCAAGCATGACTGACTAAAGATATATTTTTTGCAAAAGAAATGACTTAGGCTCAAAGTCAAATCAAAGATAACCTAAGATACTTTCTCAAGTTTGTGCACATGTATGTGTCGTACGTAAAGGTTCCCTGTTGGATATGTCAATAGATTACTTTAGTTGCGTCAATCAAAGCAAAGTTAATGAGATTATTAAAAAAAATTGAAGCAAAAGAGCTCACTTGAGTAAATGTTGATATCCTCTCAGAAGCATCGTAAAGCTCAAAACTTACCCTGGTATTCTTTGTCATTTCCACTGGTTATGTCGGGTGTTTAAGGGAATGTCAGTTAAATATCAATTCCACTTTCGAGGCTGATCATCTTGTATCTTAAGAATAACAAATACTAATGTACATTTGACAATTTAAACATAGAGATAATACTAGTTTTCCAAAAAATGTTGTTTTGAGTCTCAGTTGCTAAGTTGAGGTGTCGAATCGATCATATGCTTAGTCATTTTAACAAGCAGCCTTAGAATCCACATCTGTTCCATCATTCATTAACTAGAATTACTAAATTGCTAATTTCTACACATGCATTTAAACAGACAAAAGTGATAGTTGAATCATTCATTTCACAGAACATGATTGTTTACATCAACATCAACAATTCAATTCATCCTTCAAAGAAGTGTCAAAGCACAAAGATTTCAAATATCCACACCCATCTACAAAAGAAGAAACTTATCCACCAAAGAAGGGACACAACACAAAAACTTCAACTATCCATAAGAAACTACCAAAGAAGAAGCTCATCCAAAGAAGAAACAAATAACAACCATAATCAAGCACTCAACCACCAAGAACAGAAATAAATCCTCCTCACTCTCCTCCAGATCCATCATCGTTGCCAGCTCCACAAAGTCCACCCCTCAGTAGGCGAAGGATCTCATTCTGCTTAGCTTCAATGCTAAGCATGATGTCTCATAGAGATCGCCAAGTGTTGGTGCTCGTGGATGGCCCTGTCTCCTGTGTCTGTGCCTACTCTCTTTCTTCCTCCAACTCTCTCTCCTCTTTTTGATCTAGTTCATCTTACACCTCGTCAATGCCTTGGGTAGGGGGCACCTCCTGTCTGGCCGTTGGGCCGCCACTATGACCTTGACTCCTCCTAAAGGAGGCCTTGTTCAGTGGCCCTATTGGCTTTTGGATTGTCATTTCAGGCCTCACCCTGATCCCATGATCTTTGCATATTTTAATCACTATGGTGCCAAAGGGAAGTGAGTTTCTTTTCACGTCACATCCTTCTTTATCTTTGTCAAAATGAGGGAAGGGAGGTCCATGCTTTGGCCCTTCCCAATTATGTAAAGCAACCGAGCCACATTGGGGAGGATTTCATTTTTTCTTCCTATCGGAGCAAAATTCAACACTGCAATCAAATTCAACATTTTGCATTTATTAGTGAGCTCCCCTTGTCTAAAAAATCTCTTCACCGCCTAAGAAAAAGTAGGCAACCCAGTCAACTCCACCCCCACAATGTTCATCGCCACATTTTTTCTTGGGGGATAGGTAGGACTTGGTACTTGTGGCACTTCTTGCCTCAACCCCCTAATGTAGTCCTCATCTACATCGATGTGAGCCCCCCTCACATAGCTTTTTAGCACCCCATTGACTATTTCGGTGTTGGAGTAAAACTCCCACACCAAGTAAATTACGGCCTCTCCACAGTTTCTCAAGTACAACGCCCAATGGGAGCTAGGGCTTTGAGAAACTTTTCTTGGGCATTCTTGGAGATTTTCTTTCTTTTTTAAGTTCAAGAGGTGAGGGTTCTTTCTATTTAGGATTACTCTCAATTTCATGAATGTATATGATATGATATGGGTGGAATTATGTAGACATAGTTGCCATGGAACTACTGTGACTAATGTGATGTTTGCATTGAATGACGAGCATGTTATGCCTAATTCTATTTGATTTTGAGTGTTGAACATGTTAAATATAAGTTGTCTGAATAGGTATGCTATATGTTATAGTTTATGCCTCATGGTTGTTTGATAAAATGCCAAAGTATGTTCAAGTGTGTTATTTGAATTAAAAATGATATAACATGCTTAGTGATTTTATGAAATGTTATTATATGCATCATGATATAATTGACATTTTGATATTTATGAGATAAAGTCATATGCACACATGCCGTAGTTAGCATTATAATGAATTGGGAATGAAAAATGTACATTGTATTGCATATGCCTGGGTTGCACTACATTCATGGGCGTTGACATGAATGTGAATGTGTGGGTGCATGGGTTGGTCAATCACCACATGGTGAGTTGATTGGTGGACTCAGGAAGTTTAGATCAAGGTTCAATTGAGTCGCACAGAACATTGCATAGAAACATATGTCGGGTATAGTAAGATGGGATAAATTTTCTCTTGAGTGCAAGGCCGGTTACTTAGTTCACTCACTTGTCCGACGGTAAAATTATAAAAAACTATGCCGATGTACTCAAACTGGAGGTGTTATACCCTCATATGCCATGCCAGTTTAGTAGATCGTTGGTGTGATGTTCATAAATTACCTACCCAAGAAAGACACAAGAGTTGATAAATGGTTGTTGGATGCGTAGCATCAGTGGCAAGGGCTTGGAATGCTTGATTTATGTTATGACATTGTATCATCTAGAAGATAGTTCTTGTACTTAGAGATTATGGACATATACATGAGTGTTGAGGTTTGTTTATAATTGTTTTTGTTCAATGGTTTGAGGGTTGTAATGTTAATTTCTTACTTGTGTATTTTGTTATGAAATTACCAAAGGAGAAGATTGTTAGATCATATTTTGTAATTAGCTAATTTTGTGGAGTCCTTGTAAATATCAACCTATTCCATGGTCATGATGCTATAACGATGAAGCTCCAAAAGAATTAATTGAAGAGGGAGATCAGGCATCAAAGCTACATCAAAAGCATTTCGTATGCTCCGTCTTACTTAAAAAAAGGTAATGACCTAAAAACCTAAGATGATCTCATTAGTTTAATAGACTTAGGAGGATTAGTGTTAAAATAGAATCGAAATTTAATCTTTGTTTGGCTTTTAGTTGTTTTTCAAAGAAAAGTTTTTCTAAACCTATTATGTGTTTTAAAAACATAGATTTGAACCATCATTGGATCCCTCTTGAGCAAAGCCATTTAGTGCTCAAGAGGACAAGATTTTTGCTTGGTTTGAGATTTAAAAAACCAGTAGGGACCTCCCTATACACATTAGCCTTTGTTAGAGTAGTCTTTCTTGACTTAGGGAAACATCGGGCAAAGGCTAAATAGAGGATAGTAGGGGTTGCCCTCTAGGCCGCTCGAGTGGTCTTGCTCTCCAAGGTCAGTTTGAAATTTGTTTTTATTACAGTGACCACTGCTCTATCACTACTCGAGCGGTCATTAGCAAGTCTGAGTTTTCTTGATCATCAAGATTACCCTTCTTTTGGACCTATAAATAGGGAAAACCTTTTTTACACCTTGGGTAAGACTCTTGTAAGTATTTTGAGAGAGAAAATATATCTTATACCTTGAGAGCTTGCACCATAACCTTAGATCCCTAAACCCAAAGGCTACTAGTTGGTGTTTTTCATCCAACCTCGTAACTTGGAGAAGAAAAATTTGTTTGGTTGAAGACAAAGCCCATTTGAAATGTGTATACCGAGATTCTTGTGTGCGTTCTAGGAATGGTCAAGGCCTAGAGGATCCATCGCGATGGAGAATCCTAGTAAAGCTATCCAAGACGTCAAAGAGGAACTTTGACAATGAGGCTTATTGAAGGAAGGAAACATCTAATGGTTGAGGTGTAAGACTCGAGTACTTATAAATTAACTTTGGGGTAGTGGATTAAGCTTTGGAGAACCCCGAGAGGTTCCCCCTAGATTTTTCCAAGGAGGATTTCCATGTTAACAAATAACTTGTGTTATTTATTACTTTTCATATACATTTGTGATTTGAACACACATGCGCATTATGTGTTTGATTAAATGATTGATTGAATATTTTTATCAATCATAGTAGTGCGTCAAGGTTTTGGGTCATTGAGTTGGGATCCCCATGAGTGACGGAGTCTTTGTGCATTTAATTGATGAATTAACACCAATTTTCATGGGTCCAAGGAGTTGTGGTCGTTAAAAGGGGCCTCTCACTAATAATTGATTATTTTTGTGAGAAGAGGTAATTGTAGTAGTAATAGGTTTAAAATTGGTGATTGTCCAAGCTTAAAGTTTAAAAGCCTATTCTCCCCCATCTAGGTAGTGTCGTGTAATTTAGGTGTATAGTTATGAGAAAAGATCCACTTCATTTCTCCTCCTCCCGAAACAACAGTTACCATTCTTACTAGGATGACAGATAAGGTGTTTAAAAGGATAGATCAATTTGGGAGGACATTTGGTGGGAGGGTTGGTGAGATCGAGCAAAGACAAGAGCAAAGAGTCAAGGAGAATGTGTATTTAGATTTGACTGATATTTTGGGAGATTAAGACACCTAGGCTTAGGATCATATTTTGATGTAATTTTTGTTATACCTATGATGTCTTGGGTTTTTTATTGTACTCAAACTCATAGATTCGCAAGTGGATATCCTACAAAACTCATCTAAGGTTACACCATTAAAAATGGCATTTAATGCTTTATTGTTCTATCCACTGCTTTCCAGTTCAGCTTTATCCCATTCAACAGTGGGCTTCAAAATTGTAGCTCCTTCTACAGCGTGAACTGGATCTTTCCATCCTTCTACAACTGAAAAAGCCATGTGAAAGTCATACTCTTTCATTTAGAGATGGCGGTCGGAGCAGTCAGTACACTCGTTGCTTGAGGAAGAACCTCCTGGTTTGATCGATAATCTTGCAATCCCGGGAGTGAAGAAATCCTTTTCATTTCATTTAGTTTTGGTTGGAAACTTATGAAAAACAAAACAGGAGAACAAAAACAAGAGAAGGAAAGCAATTGCCGTTTCGATTGTCGATTTTGGAGGGCAAAGCTAGGCTATTTGGTGAAAGAGGCTGATGTAGCAATGACAAAGCTTATGGCTAAGATTCAAGAAGGAGAAAAGTATATACAGAGATTGAAGAAAGATCATGAAGAGCTGGTGAACTTAGAAGCTAAGAAAAAGGAGAAGCATTACTTTTGATATATATTAATATTTATATGTGTGCACATATATGTAAATGCTTGAGCTAAGTTCAATTTTAGATGCTTTTTCCATGTTTATCAAGTTAAGTTATGCTTTATATCTTGTTTGTTTATTTATTCTTCAAGTTTTCCATTTCATGAGGTGAAGGAGTGGCCAAGTAGTTAGGGTTTACTCTGGCCTATAGGTGGTTCTAGGTTGAATTTTTTCAATATCATGAAAAAAAGGGAGGAAGAGTAAAGATAAGTTGAATTGAAAAAAAAATGGAGATCACATACACATTGGGAGAGACAATTGAATTACTTGTTGCACTACTAGTGGGAATTTGATTGATTACCTTATCTATCACATTTTGCGTGTTTTCGGGTAGCATTAATACTTGTGAGTTTTGAATTATCATTGTATATACCCCAATGCATTTCATAGGTGCATTGAGTGTTTCAAGAAAACAGATGATCGTTGCATCAAATTGACTTTAAACGTTTGAGATGATATTTTTTGTTTGATTTTGTATATGTGGTTAGTCTGGGCTTCTAGACTTTTAAAACTCCTTGTTTTTATTTGAGTTGTGTTAGTTACTTCTACTCACTTTATGTTTTGTCACGGAATTGTCAAAGGGGGATATTGTTAGAGATTTTAGTTTTGACATAATTCCATGATTCACATAAACATAAAGATCTTGTAGGTCTAGGTTTGAGGTTGTAAATTAAAGATTTGAAGCTTACCAAAAGCAAGATTTGAAGACTTCATTAGATTTCTCCAGTGGATTAGGTTGGTAAGTTGGCCTACAGATCTAGTGAGCCAATAGGTGGTTAGATCGTTTAATTTATTTAAATATGATTATGTTCATAAATTATAGCCTATATAGTTAGTCCAAAGATTTTATTGATTAGAAGTATTTTCACAGCTTTGTTTTTTAGAAATGTAGTTTCGAAAACCAAAAGTAGGTCGTTATTACAATTGGCGCTTGAGCGATGCTCATGCTGCTCCAGAGGCGTGCTTGAGCAGACACTGTTGAACTTCGTACTAATGAACTACTATAGCTCACATTGACTTTGTGCTCAAGCAAATGTCAAGTGTGCTCAAGTGAAGCTACGCGTGCTCAAGCGTCTAGGGTGTATTAGACATTCAAAGTTTCCGATTTTCAATAAGATTTTTTCCAAATTTAGGTCTAAGTTATATTGTCTATTGCAAGACAAACCTAAGATGATTCGAGAAGCGATTTGCGAGCCTCTTTTTGATTCTTAGAGCCTTGATCATCTTTAAAGAAGAATCCAAGAGATCATAACACACCTTGTTGAGAGATGGATAGATCGATAGAAAGTCATTCTCGTTTTCTTTGGCTTTAAGTTATTCCTAGTAGATATTTAGGATACTATTCCTTGAGATTCACATGACAAAATTGAGAGTATTCCTGATTATACCCCTCTAGGGTTTTCCCAAAGTCTTAGAGTTGTTCATTTCTCTAAAATGAAATTGTTCAAATTTTAGAGGCGAAACATCAAGGATTTGTGAATTGGACAAGTTAGAAAGCATTCTTGGAGGAAGTGTGATCCAATCCTTCATTGGAGGATCGATGTTGGACGTGAGTTGAACATCATTCGATAACCACAAGACAAGTGGATAGCTGCCTTGTTGACGTCAAGGGTTCAAGTTCCCCTTCCCCCTTCTCCCCCCCAAATTTTTTTTTTAAAAACAGTGTCAAGTCTGTATTTCTGATTTCAGTAGTGGATTGGATTTGGGATGTACTTGGTCTCGTGGTTTTTCACCCAAGTGGGATTTTTCCCATTAAAAATTGTTGTAGTCATGTGTGGTTGATTTAATTTATGTACTTGTTATTTTTTATATCTTGTTTTATGGTGTTTAACTGCTAATCTGGTTAATACGAGTGATAGAATTCAAGAAATAGGTTGAAGAAATTTTAATTTGTAATCATTTCAAATTAGACCTATTGACAATCGATCTGCGTAGTCTCAAGGCGAAAACAACTAAAGTTTGTATCTTAGACACATTTTGTTTGTTAGCTCTCCAACCTTCATTATAAAAGGAGAACAACAAATGTTTTTGCTCCATGATCCAATTTGAATGGAGTTGATTTTGTATTTTACTTGGGACTTTTCATAATTTGTACCCTAAAAGATTTTAAGTTTTTCACTTTATCCTCAAATTAAAATTTTCATCTTACACCCTTAATATATCAAAAGTGTAATGATATTGCCCTTCTATTAGATTTCGTTGTTTTTTCTGTCAAGTCAATCCATTGACAATAATGGAAAAATAACAGAAAAATCACACTACAATATTTTTGATATATTAAGAGTGCAATGTGATAAATTTAATTTTTACGAGTATAAATTGAAAATTTTAAAATTTTTCAAAGTACAAAATACAATTCACATTTCGTTTTATCGGTTTGGTAGGATTGATGGTAAATAATCTACATTTCAACACACATGTTTACTTTTTTTCCATTTTCATCTAAATTCTGAGGTATAAATTTTGGCGAGCTAAAAGTAAGACTAATTACTGCACCTTTCGTTCTTACCACTTTTACTTCCGACCTAAATACAATAATTTATGCATTCTTTCTCTTTTTTATTCATCCACATTTTTTATCTTTTTACTTTTTTCAGCGTATCAATTAAAAAAAAAGAAAAGCTAACACTTTTTATATCAGGTGCGCGCACCCATAACAATACGGGACATCAGGACCAAGTCGTAAACTTTCAGTTTTTGGTGCCACTTCTCTCTCTCCTACGCTTTGGAAATGGCTGTTTTGTCCGCAAAACACCAACAAAAACGTTGCTAACCGACCACGTGGTAACATGCACAAAAATGTATTAGCACTACTCACTCCAAGAACATATATTAGGCCAACATAATCCTCTGATCCCTTTCACAATGCTACTTTCTTCAACGTTCATCTTGATACCGGAAATCTGACCCACAAAACTCATTTCACCATTAACCTGAAATGAGCAAGGAGCAGCAACGAGAGCTCACCAATGTTGTTGGTGACCAGACCGTGGTAATTACAGAGACTGATCTTCCAGGAAGACGTGTGATCACTGAATCAATTGGCGGACAGGTTCTCTCTCTCTCTCTCTCTCTCTCTCTCTGTCTCTCTCTCATGGATTGCTATATATCACTTCTCTAAATCAGTTGTTCACGAATTGTAACCCAATTTGTGTTTGACCTGAATTTAAGAATCTAAACTCGGGCAGTGCTGACGTTGAAGGGTTTGAGTTGGAGCCTGGGTTGGTGATTTTATAACTTAAGTTGAAGAAAACTAGCCCAACCTCCCTCCATTTTTGGACATTTCAAAAATGGCCACAAATAATTTACTTTGTGAATAGGTGTATGTGATGTGAGCAATTATAACCATTCATGTGTTATTAGGAATAGATGTCTTTCACGAGCTTTACACCTTTTCTTATGAGTGAGTGCATTTTCTTGAATATGAAAGGCATGGTTTTAAATGTCGCCCGGCAAAAGAATTGGATCAATGAGCCACTAGTTTAACAGTTGGATCAACGGTCAGATAGGCAATATAATAAAAAATAAAAAAAAATTATAAATAATAATAAATAGGCTAAAAATCACAATAATTAGGAAAATAACATCAAACATATAAATTTAAGTAGAGAAAAATTATCAAACATGTATCAAATGCATTCAATTTTCAATATAACTTGTAAAGTTAAGGATGATGACATGTTTGGTCTTTATACTGTCTTGACTAAGGATGATCATTTGGGTTGATATATTTGATCAACGGTGGTGGGTTTTCTCAAGGCCAGTGACTTCATTGCCATCACAATCAACTTTGGCTTTTCAACAATACCGAAGGATAAGAAAACCAATGTATAAAAAATCAAAGCTTTATTCAATGTATAAAATATAGCATTATCAATTATCAAAGATTCAATGGATACAAAATACAAATAAAAAATTAGATATACCATAGACTGAGAGTCAGATAGTAGAGAGATCGAGAGAGAGAACGAGAGAGAGAAAGAGAGTATGTACCTATTACTAGTAGATGTCGATGCCTCGAAGGAGCTCTGAAGCAGCTTTCTCCTTTGAATTCTGAAAGTTCCTTCCACTTCGATCAAGTCCCTTTCTTGCTTGCAGTGCCGAGAGACCCACGTTGAGAGGGCAAAGGAACGTCCACCATCGCGAAGAGGTAGGGCTAGGAATGATTTAGGGCAAAATGCCCAAAGGGCCAAAACTCAGCCTTTTATACAAAATTAATTGATCCGGGCGGTTTGATTAAAATCGCCTGAGTTGAATGGTTCAGTGAGTTTACTCTAGTTTTGGTGCACAAATGCTCTAATAGGTGAACCAAACCCGGTTTAGGCTTCAGTTCACTGGTTAACACGCTGGACCGGGGCCAAGTTTTAAAATATCGATGAAAGGTATGTTTCTCCGAAAAAGTGTCTCATTGAAAATGTATTTTTTTTTTCTAAAAAGGTATATATTAACGAAAGTGTGTTATTTTCACTTTTCATTTTAGCATGTCAGTGTGCACTAACCCAAAAAGCCTCCCCTATTATTTAAAGTCATCATATAAATAGTTTTTGTACAAGAAAAAAATCTTGTACCTCGAATTGAGGGTGTCATGGAAACTGAGTCAATGATTTGAGGAAAACGAACAAAACTGCACATCCTTCCTGTAAAATGAACAAACTGACAAGGACTGGTGATTGAACGGTCAGAGGCACTCCAATGCTTAATCCAATAAGGGTTCTAAGAATAAGCAAACAAGATTGCAAGGAAATAACTAGAGTTTTAATCATTGGTTGTACTAGGTGACACACCTATCTTTTAGTTAAATCTCCGTTAATTTATGGAGGAATCATTTCAGACTTCCTTTCTTGCATACGGATTCTTTAGGTCACATGTTTTTAATGTGCATCGATGATTTAGGAGATTTTCTTATTGGTTGCCAAACACCGGCTCTAATTTTTTGAGATGGTCTAACCATATGTTTATTCGGTCTTATCATTCAATTGTCTAGACTTTATCCCATCAACCAGCTTGGGTTTCTAGGGATGGCCTAATTGTCTGCTTTTGTTTGGATAAGGCTTGATCTTTAAAGGATAGATTTGAACTTTATTCAAATTCTAGTCTCATATGACCTCTTTCTGAGCACAATTCATTAGACTCTACTTGACATATACTTCCTTGCTTGGGAATGTTTCCACCGAGCAGACTATGATCTGCCAAGTCAAATTATGCTCAGGCTTTTATCCAATTTGCTTAGCTAGGGCAAGAAGTCAATTCGGTCTAGGCCGAAGCAAAACTTTTTAGCATGTGACTCTGCCACGTGTACTAGTCCATCTTTCACAACATGGTTTAAAGATTCTAACCCCTTCACTTTCCCCAGAGAATGTTTTCCACATTACACACTAGGAAACATTCTCTGTTTATAATCATCCCTTTCATTAATTACCCGTATCTTTTCTTATGAAAAGGCACTACTTGTGTCCTTCTAATGGAAAAACGGTTATTTGCATTAAATGATCTGTCTTTCAATGTTCATCGTTATTATTGATATCTTCAAGCCTTTGCCACCTTAGAAACTGTAAGTGCTTTCACACCGTTATGTCTCCATTTTTTCTATGCCATCTATTCACCCATGCCGCCCTTAAAAGAAGAGTAGATACCTGAGTTTAGGTCTAAATAATCCATCCCTAATGATGTTATCATTAGGGTTGTAAGGAAAGATGAACCTTTGATAGGTTTCGGGCAGTTTATCCCCATCCCAACTAGAGCCATAATAGAGGGTGGGGTTAGGTTTCCCCTCCACCCTCGACTTCTCTACCTACTTCATGCCTTTAAAAATTTTCCTATTCAGTGTTTCCCCAACTTCTTTAGTCAAGGCACTTCAAGTAGAGACTATCTCATCTTTGGAGGCACTCCAACTCAATGATTGAAGGTACTTCAATCTTTTTCCAACCATACTTCTGAAGCTACTTTAGAAGTAATACTTTTAGAGGTTTACCACAATCAAATGTCATGGAATTGACTTTCTATCAAATCTCTCAAGCCTATAGGATTCAGTCCCTCCAATCGACGTAACCTTATATGACCCCTCTGTGGTATCTTTCATGGTTCCCAAGACCATTTTGAGGACTAGGTCTCCAACTAGGAATCTCCTTGGTTAGACCTTTCTAGCATGTGTTTGGGCCATCTGCTATTGATAGGATGCTATCCTAATAACTGCCAACTCCTTTCTTTCTTCTGCTAGATCCAAATCTTTGACAATTACTTTCTCATTTTTATAGGGTCCGAGAGTTCTGATCTAAGAGTTGGGAGTTCAATTTCTAAGGGGATGACTACTTCCATCCCATAAGCTAAAGCATAAGGGGTCTGCCCCATTTCACAGCGTGAGTAATTCTTCAACCCATTTGCCCTTGACATTTTATAACCTCTTCGTGATCCCTCAATAGTTGACTTATTGGAAGTCTCTACTTGTCCATTACTCAGTGGGTAGGTTGGGGAAGAATAGTAGTTTTTGATCCCATAACACTAGAAGAACACCTTGAAAGGTTTGCTCTAAAATTGGGTTCCATTTTTAGAGATCAAGGCTCTAGGAATACAGAACCTTGTTATAATATTCCTCCAAACAAAAATTTTTGTATCTGTGGCTCGAATGTTTGCGAAGGGCTCGACCTCTACCCAATTTGTGAAATAATCCATCCCCACAAGAAGATACTTCTTGTTACCAGGAGCTTTGGGCATTGGCCCCAAAATATCTAACCCCCATTATGCAAAAGGCCATGGTCTCATAAATGGGTTTAAGTCCTTTGCTAGCTGCCTCGGAATTTGAAAAGAAAAATTTGGCACTTCCCACATTTCCTCGTGTATCGCTGTGAGTCTTTCTACATGTAGGGCCACCAATACACTTGGGGGAGTGCATGATAAGCAAGGAATCTTCCTCCCTTATGATCCCTCAAACTTGTTTCACGGATCTCAAAGAGGAAATTTTGTAATTTATCTTGATATACGCATAATAGGTAAGGCCCCGTGAAGGAGCATCGATAGCATTCCCCATTGGGCAATAAACAAAATCTAGTTGCTTTAAGGAAATTTATGAGCTTCTTTCTTATCATCAAGGAGCTTTCTACCCCTAAGGATATTCATGATCAGGTCCATCCAGCTCGGGCCCAGTTCAACTAAGAATGCGTCCTTTGCACCTCTAATCCCAATGCTTGGTCGTTCTTGACTTTCCATCAAGATAGTTCTGGTAGGGTTATCTTTGAGCACATATGGTGGGGCGGCTATGGCATTGGTGTGCGCATCGCTGCCCCTAGTTAGTTGCTAAATTACTATGTCTGGGATCTTTCCTAGCTTGGTAGTTTCCATCTGGTGAAATGTTACCATACTTTCATCCTTTGCTGGGTACTTTTCTGAAAAACTGGTTCACCACAAGTTATAAATCAAAATAGATGTTCAAATGTTCGCACCCATGTTCTGTGTGAACCTTACTCCTACTAGCAAGGCTGTATTCTACCTCAATATTTGATGGCCTAATTCCAATATTACTACTTTTTCCAGCATATCGCCTTCTGTGGAGTCTAGAATTATCCCCACTCCAGCTACTTTCTGGATTCGATGAGTCATCTTTAAACAAATTCCAAGCATTCTGTATCTTTGTGGAGCCTGTCCCAACTCCAAGTTCTAAGGTACTTGGTACCCTTCTCTATTCAACTATCTTTCCCCAAACTTTAGAGTACTTGGAACCTTCTAAAGTTTGTCAGGGATCTCATTTGTTTTGGGAGCAAGCTAGGCCAAAAAGTCTACAACTATCTGCTCCTTAATTGCAATTCTACATTTGCAGATGATGTGAGATTCTTCGATCAAGACCTTTACTGTGTGTACTTGAAAATAATACCTCAATTTTCTTGCCGAACTAACCAAGGCTATGACTAGTATTTCCAAAGGCATGTATCTAGTTTCTTCGTCGAGGAGAGTTTTACTGATAGTAGACTGGCTTCATCTCTCTCTTTCTCTCTCTCTCGGATTGTTTCATCAATGCCCCACTGACTGTGTGATAGAAAACTATTAGGTACATGTACAAAAACTCACCCTGCTCAAGTGTTGTTAGTAGAAGGGTTCTAACAGGTAGGATTTCTAGTCTCTAAATGCCTCTTCACATGCCCGCATCCATGTCCCTCCCCATTTTTGCATCAAGGCCTAGAAAAATGGTCCGCATTTGTCAGATGACCTAGATATAAACCTGTTCAAGGCAACAATCATTCCAGTTAGACTCTACATCTCTTTGAGGGTCTTTGATTTGGTGGTTGTAGTTCAATCAGAGCCTTAACCTAGTCAAGATTGGCCTCTATTCCTCTCTTGGTTACTCGGAATCCTAGGAACCTGCCTGAGCCAACCTTGAAAGCACACTTTGAGGCATTGAGCCTCATGATATATTTTTGCGAGACATTGAATGTCTTTTGCAAATAAGCTAGGTGATTTGGGGTTTTACAACTTTTGACTAGTGTGTCATTTATGTATACCCCCATTGTATCTAAATAATAACATTCAAGTAACCAACCTTTGATAGGTTATTCCATCATTTTTGAGCCCAAAGGGCATCACTTTGTAAGAGTATACCCCCCTTGGCATTAAAAAGGAAGTCTTCTTTGAGTCAGCTTCAAAGAGGGGGATCTGATGACAGCCTCTATAAGCATCCAGAATACTCATCCTTTCATGCCCTGATGTTGCGTCAACCATCTGGTAAATTTTGACGAGGAAGCTATCCTTTGGACAAGCTTTGTTGAGATTAGTGAAGACCACCCAAACTCTTCACGTTTCATTCTTCTTCTTTACCACAACTATGCTGGAGAGACAGGTTGGATAAAGTACCTCCTCGATTGACTGAGCTTCTAGCAGCTTGCCAACCTCCTCAGTGATGGCTTCCATGTGTTGGGATGTCAACCTTATTTGATTTTGCTTTTTTGGTTTGCATTTTAAGTCCATGTTTAGGGATGAGAGATCACTTTTGGGTCAATACTTGCTATCTCATAGGGGGGTTCAACGAATGCAACCACATTGCTTCTTATCAAAAAGAATTTGTCGGTATCACCTTCATTCACATATAGGATCTGGAGGTCTTCTACTGCACGCTCGGTCAGGCCTATCAAGGGCTCTTTTAAGCCCGACAGTTCAAACTTTGGTTGCTATTTTAGGGTTGGGTCAGATGTCAGCTTGACACCTGGCCCTTGCTATTTAATTATTTTCTCTCAAACTAATGCAAACATGTAGCTCTATGCACTAACTTTGTCCCCCCAGATATCTATGATTCCCCTACCAAATGGGAACCTCACGATATGGTGATAGGTGGAAGGGACAGTCTTCATTTCATGCAGCCAAGTACAACCCATAATGGCGTTATGGGTTGAATTTGCATCTACGACTAGGAACTCGGTCATCGTAGCAACGGGTCTTGCTCGCATTGGTAAGGTGATTTTTCCCTTTGGCATCACAATCTTGCCACTAAACCCTACTAATGGAGCATATATCGGATTAAGCTCCTCCTCTTTCAAATAAAGCTTTTGGAACAGCCCTATATACTTTATTTCTGAGGAGCTTCTCTGGTCGATCAGGATCCTTCTCACGTCGAAGTTTGCTATCCTCAAGGTTAATACTAGTGCATCATTGTGAGGGTGATGAATCCCTGTGAGGATCGTTAGAAAACAGATCAATCTATCAAACCGATCAGTTTTGGGCTTCTTGCTAATCTACTCAGTCGAGGGTTCAACCGGGTATTTCTCTAATTTGTGCAACCTTCTAAATGTAAGCTCTAGCAGCCTTATTAGTTGCCATGTTCGGATCTGTGGCTGCATGAATCACATTAATCACTGTAGTGCAATCCTACGCTTGACCCCGTGCTTCCTTCTTTCTGGTGGCCTTCGTTTTAATTTTTTTAAATTGAGAAAGATGGTTCCCTGAACAGGTCCTTTGGATGCTGCTTCAGAGAACAATAGTTCTTCATCATATGCCCAGTATCACAATGGTAAGAGCATCTAAGGTTGGGTTCCTCTCCTTCAGTTCCCCACCTAATTTGTTAGACCACTTGAAGTAGGGTATCCCCTTAGTTTGAAACAAGATTTTGTAAATTGGTTCTTTTTTCTTCAGAGAATGATGAACAGGGCTTCTATTTTCCCTTAGTGGCTGAGTGTGATTGGTCTTGCCTATCTCTCCCATATGGTTTCCTACTCCACTGGTCCCCGATGGACCTCCCTCTTGAGCTCATCGTCTATTTTTGCATACTTTTCGACCCCTGTCCATCAATTCCTCTATGTTGATGGCTAGGCACCTGGTTAAGGACTGGTACACTGGTTATCTTTAGATAACCCAATCTTAAAATATGTGACCACAATTTTTAGGTTGCAACTCTCTATCTCATTCATCATTTCCTATTAACAATGAGCATATTCGTGAAGTGCATCACCATGTTTATTCTTCAAGGAGAGTAACACCCTGATATCTTTTGGATGCTTGCTGCTGGTATGAACTGAGTTGTGAACTGGTCAACCAATTGTACTAATTGTCAATTTTAGTTTCTCAAGAGGTTAGCATACCACTTCATGGTAAATTCCCACAAACTGCTAGGTATTGTGCACATTAGTGCCTTATTCTTCCTGTGGATCACCATAAGCTGTTTGTAGTGGCGTATATGGCTGGTTGGATCCATTCTGCCTTCATAGAGTTTAAAGCTTGGTATTGCAAACTTGCTAGGGATCCTATCCTTCTCTCTACATCTCATGAATGAGGACACCTCTATTCCCCAAGATTACTCTTTCTTAGCTTTCTTGGCTAGCTCCCTAGCTGATTTCTGCTCGGGGGTGCTTTAACCGACTATCAAGTTCCTTGGTTTTAAAGTGCCCCCAGCTATCTTTCTGGTCCTCAAACGAGAAAATTTCATTTTCCCATGCCTATAATGCATATTTTCCCTCTGCCTTCCCTTACACTTGTCAAGCCTATGACTAGGGGAATTCTCCTTTAATCTTAGTCTTCGAGTGGTCAAACTCATCAAGGACCTCATGGTCCTATTATTTATTCAAGGCCTCTCTTAGTGCTTTGTTCTCCTATTTGAGCTTTTCCTCCTCTTCTTGGGACCTCTTGAGAATGTCATCACGACATCCAGTCGGTCCT
Organism: Ilex paraguariensis; assembly: GCA_963454935.2. NCBI lineage: Eukaryota > Viridiplantae > Streptophyta > Magnoliopsida > Aquifoliales > Aquifoliaceae > Ilex > Ilex paraguariensis. Next base: position 72,601 of record CAUOFW020009836.1, read on the forward strand.
AGAAGGATTAGACCAATTTCATGAAGGCTAAAATCTCTCCCTTATTCTTGGGGGCATCATCTCGACAACCATCATCCCGAGGATTATATTGCCCATAGGTATGTTGTCTGGTTTTTCTTCATACGAATTGTTTGCAACAATGACTATTATTTTGTCATTTGAGGATAGGGACACGTGGTTATTACTTACATGGTCATATTTGTTGAATTCCTGGTTGTTCCATGGTGATCCTAATGGGCTCCATAGATTTGAAATGACTGATTTTATTCGCCTTCCCACAGATAGTGACACTTATAACAGGGAAAAATATCGTACCTCAAATTAAGCGTGTCGTGGAAACTGAGTGTATGATTTGAGGGAAACGAATAGAAGTGCACCTCTTTTCTGCAAAACAAATAAATTGCCAAGGACTGGAGGTTGATCAACCGGAAGCCCTTTGATACTTAAGTTAGTAAGGGTTCTAAGGATACAAAAGCAAGATTGCAGAGAAAGAGTGTTTACCTTAGACTTTAGCTTTACCCAGTATTTATAGTAGTTTGTATCATCTTCTAGGGTTTCAATCATTGGTTGTAGGAGGTGGCACACCTATCTTGCAGTCAAATCTTCCTTACTTTGTGCGGGAATCTTTTCAAACTTCTTTTCTTGCTTACCAATTCTTTAGGTCACATGATTCTAATGTGTACCTATGGTTTAAGTGATTTCCTTATTAGTTGTATAGCGCCGCCTAAGATATTGCAAGATCGCCTAACCATCTGTCTACTCGGTCTTATCATTCAATCGACTAGGCACTACACCTAACCATTAGGTTTTTGGAATAGCCTTGTTGTTTGATGTTGTTCAAATAAAAGCGTGATCTTTAGAGGATAGATTCAAAGTTTATTGAAATTCTAGTCTTGTAAGACCACTTTCTAAGCATCCTTTATCAGGCACTGCTCGGCACACACTTCCCTACTCGGGAATGCTTCCATCGAGCAAACCATGTTCTGCCTAGTCAAATTATGCTCGGGTTTTTATTCAATCTGCTCAGCCGGGGCAAGAAGTTTGTTTAGCCTAGCAGTGCTCTTGCTTGAATCCTCTTGCTCGATCATAGCCGAACCAAAACCTTCAAAGTCACGTGTATTCATTCCACATGCAATTGCATAAACACATTTCTACTTTTTCTCTTGCTAAACTCTCTTATATCTTATAACATTATTCTCTCTTATTTTTGGATTCTCGAAGTTCATGTCATTTTTGTATTATGAAAAGCCTTCCAATAATAATAGGTTAATCATGATCCATTATATCTTATGTATAATTTGCCTTATCAGCATTCATTGCACTAGTAATTCTTATTGGAAGGATGGCAAATTAATCTTGAAGATAGTGAATATTTGCGTTTCTTACATTTTGTAGTTCCTCATGTCTAACAAACTAGTCATCATTTTTCCTAGGTAACACCTTGTTCATCGTTGAGTTAGCAAGGTGTCATAGTATTGAACAAGCTTTATTGTCTTTTCAAGTTAGGTACAAGTAATACTAACTTATTCATAAATGTTCGTTTGAGAAAGAAAAATCAAATTGAATCTCTTTGTTAATGAATTAAGGCAATAGAAATAAAAAAGCTTAACTTGGTGTTACCGATCATACCACCTTATGTAACTACGCTACCATGCTTTGAGAATCTACTTATGGTACAGCCACAACCTGGATGTAACCGATAACAAATTGCTGAGCATGTTCCATTTTTCAAATCCATGTTTTAGTAGAGCTTATGGTTGATTGAAATGCTTGTTTATCACATTCAAAATATTTTTGGACTCTTTTATTCATTGTGTGAAAGTTCCACATCATTTGAGCTATAAAATTTGGTCTTAAAATCTAGTTACCCGTATTGAGTGTTTAGAACCATGCACTTATTGCTAAATAGACAATGATACATGTTGGAAGGTTGTGAAACAAAATATCCAACCAGTTCCAATGGCATCGGAATGCACCTTTGAACGAGGCAATATCACCATTGGGGAGGCACTCGAAGCCACAGCACTAACAGCAGGGCACAGGCCGGTGGATTTCAGTGATGCAGCGGCGATACAAGCGGCAGAAGTGAGAGCAACAGGACGGACCAACATTGTTCCCGGCGGTGTTGCTGCCGCCGCTCAGTCTGCGGCAACTCGCAATGCTAGGGCTGAACGGGACGATGAGAAAACCAAGTTGGGAGAAATCTTAACGGTAATAATCCATTCTCCATGTTTTGTGTACTTGTGATCTTATTAGGTTTAGTTTGAGAAGCACTGCTGTCTTTATTTTGACGTACATATAGAAACAACCGCCATATCCATCTTTATTTTTTCTTTTCTAGTTTTAGTATTTTAATAATATTATTTTTATTTAATTTGACATTTAATTTGGAGTCTAACATATTAACGAAAATTAGAATCAAGTATAATATGACAATCTATTTTGCCAATAGGACCATGTGCGAATTTATTGGGTCATTAAGGACATGTGACATGCACTTTTTGGTAAGTAGATCCATAAGACTTTTTTCTTTAATTCCTATATTGACCCCATACGGATGGGGAATACTCTCCTGCTATAAATACGTGCTTGTTCCATTGAAATTATCTTTCTTCTCTCTCTTCTGTCTTATTATCTCTCACACACACATATATATATATATACACACACATATACACAACCACAGTGGCAGTAACCAACACAGTGACAAAAACAGTTACATAACCATATTGACACAATGACGCAGCTATAGCGACACATCCACATTGGCACAACAACAATGGTTGTTATTGTTACAATAGAACATATTTTTCCAGTGACATTAATTGTTATTATCACACTAACACACATTTTCACTATGACAGTAGTTTTTATTGTCATAATAGAACATATTTTCACAGTAACATTAGTTGTTATTGTCATAGAACACTCATTTTCATAGTGACAATGGTTGTGACTGTCACAATAGAACATATTTTCACAGTGACATCAGTTGTTATTGTCACACTAACACATATAGTGACAATAACACAACTTTTATAGGAATACTTGGAGGCATGCCCATAGTTGTTACTGTCCCAATTACTGTATATACATATATAAAAATATGTGTGTGTGTATATATACATATCAATGTTTTATATATAGAATCTTTTGCTATAGTGTATATTTATATCTATATATACATATACATACATACGTGAGAGAGAGATCTTTTGGGAGAAAGAGAACGTAAGGCAGGAAGGAGATAGAGACTTTTTAGAATCTGAGTGAGATATTTTAGGATCTGTGAGAGGGAGAGAGAGTTTAAATGAGAGAAAGATTGCGTGAGATTTTAAGTGCGAGATAGATCTGCGTGTGGAAGAGAAATTTACGTGGAGAGAGAGAGAGAGATTTGTGAGAGAAAGAGAACATAAGACATAAGACATAAGACATAAGACGTGAGGGAGAGGGATTTTTTAGAAATCTGAGTGAAATATTTTAGGATCTGTGTGCGTGTGTGTGAGAGTGAGAGAGTGAGAGAGAGATTACATGAGATTTTTTAGGATATGGATGAACATTTTTATAATTTGTATTTATTTTAGGTTCTTTCTCATCTATTTGTCCTTAATGACCCAAAAAATACGTGCATGAACTAATTGACCAAAAAGATTGCTACATAGGACCGGCTTCCAAAATTCCAATGTATTATTACTATTAATTGGATTGTGAATGTATCTCATTAATAGGGAGCCAGCTTGGGCCATGACCCGCTCAAATTTTTAAAATTACACTTTATACCTTTGACTTAAGATTTTTCAAAAACTTCAAAATTGTGTTCTTGATTTCACTTGAACTGGTCCTCAATTTTTAAAATTATAATTTATATCCTTAAATCATGATCTTTATTTCACTTTACCTTATTGATTTAATAAATTGCATCATTAACCATTCAAAATTGACTAATGGACTATTTTTGTCCAAAATTTAACATTTTGAGCAAAATCGAATTTTATCAATTTGAACCGAACATCTCAAAATTAAATGAGTAGTTGTGCAATCTGTTGAAATAAATCATTAATAGGCTATAGTTTAGGAGGACAAAATATAATTTATCCAAACACCCTATATGTATAGGGTCCAAAGTGATATAGAATATATAGAATCGTTCAAAAATTTTACTTTGCATAAAGAGACTGAAATTTAGATGTACTCTAGTGATTATGTATTGATATTGAGCTGAAATTGTTGATATTTTTTAATTAATTGATTTAAAAAAAATTTTGCATCTAATTAATTTGAAAATTTCTAATTAATATTCTTGATTTTGTATTGTATAAAGTTTGTGACATTTTTTTTTATAGGATGCGACAACAAAGCTACCGGCAGATAAACCAGTGACCCGGCGAGATGCAGAGGGTGTGATAGGGGCAGAGCTGAGGAATGATCCAAACCTAAGCACACGTCCGGGAGGCGTAGCAGCCTCTGTGGCTGCAGCTGCTAGGCTCAACCTCCAGATTAACCAGACCAATGAGCAGAACAACTAACTATGTTTCGGGCCTTTGATAGTTCTTTGTTTTTAAGTCACTCTTTCACCTACTGTATGTGTAAACTTAATTGGTTGTTTGAACAGTTTTCTGATGCTCACCCAATAGCCACTCTGGATTTTTGCTTTTGGATTTATAATGTGAAGTTGAGAATGTTGTCAATTCATGCTTCTAAAAATCCGTCGTATGTATCAACCAATGGGATCAACGGTTACACAACATTATTTCGGTTCTAAATAATTTATGCTCATATCAGTTGTTACAGGTTAGTATCTTTGCGCTTGGGGCAATGACGCAGCTAGTGAGCTTCTAACTGAGGCGCGTCAATTGCTGGTTGAAAACTATTTCCAAACCCTCTCTTGGGCCTGGGTTCAGCCTAGGCCTAAGAGAATTTCTGGAAGGGCTCCCTTAGGGGTAAAGCCTTACCAAAAAAAAAAAAAACCAGGTTAGTAACACCCCTAACGGCACAAACTGAAAACCCAAGTGACTTATAATCACAAACCCAATTATTTTCAGTAGCAAATTTTTCAAATATTCCTCATTGCAGCACATTTTCTTCCCTTTAATCTCCAACTTTTCACTTCCCAAACTTCAAATCGAGTTCAAATCTTTTACTTTGGGCAGAGATGTTGAAGATTGCAAAACAAAACTTCAAATGAACCCGACAAGGAAGATGAAACGATGACTATTTTTTCCCTACAAATTCTTCTAGTTTTTCCGAAAGTTGAATTTTATCCCGATGGTGCAAGAAACAATGATTAAAAGGATTTTTAGTGCTGAATAATAGTGCGTGTGAATTGCTTATGTAATCAACCATAGAGTAAGAAAAAAAAACGGGTGTAAATGGTTCACCAAGCTAAATAGCTAGGTTAGTCTATTGTTAATAGAGTCTTTTGCTCTTGTGTTTGTTATATTACTTAGGGAAAAAAAAGATGGTGATTATAGAGGGTTGGATCCCCTTTCTAGGAGGGGTGTCTCTTATTTATACAAATATGGGCTTTTGTCCTTGTTCTGGATTATGTGGTCCTCTCAATCTGTTGGAATCATATGAGAAATATTTGGCCATTAAGGCAAATCTCAACAAATGTTCATGTGAAATTCTAGAAGTGTTGAATTACAAGCAGAAATACAGACAGCAGTGCCACATCGTGGGGTGGCATTCTTGGGCTAGTGGCTTGTTGCCCAAGGTAAGGTTGTCATGTTGAGATCTTCCGCTTCTCCTAGTAGCTAGAACAGAGTTGGTGTGATGGTAGCCGAGTTGCTCGGATATCGTCTGGCTATCTAGAGCTGGTGTGTTGGTGTTGGAAGGTCCAAGTCAGGTTAATTGCGCCTCAGCTGAAGTCGTAATGGTGAGCTATAACGACTTAATCCGAGGCATAATTTATGGTCAATTGAGCCTCAGCTCAATTAGTATGAAGCTTTAAGAAACGAAGTGCTTGAAATAGCTCAGGAACTCAAGGGACTAAACAACTTTCGTTGGCTGGTCAGTCTAAAAAGCTGAAGAACTTGCAGTAATTGATCAATCTTAGGGGATGGGGTTCTCTTCAAGGCTGAGAAGCCTTCTAGGTTGTACAGCTTATGATGGCTAAAAAGGAGATCTACTTTTTGCTGAGAAACAGATCTTTTGGGAGGTTAGTGCGTTGAGCAGTGCCCTCAATCTAAAAAAACAGGGGGTACTGAAAAGACGTGACTTTGACGGTTATGCTCTTACTGCACAGCCATGTAATCACGGAGCATAACATATGCTTAGATTCACAGATCATTTCAACCCCACGATGCCACATGTCTGGGGTTTTAGACGCATTTAATTTAATGCATGTCCATTGCATTAATTTTTTCCTAGGGAAGTGAACCGCCAAAATGAAAAGCTATTTAAATCCTCTCCTTTGCTATTTCCTTTACATTTTCTCACACTATTACCCGGTTTCAAACTTCTTGCTCTTCTTCATCTTTTTTTTTTTCCCTTAGGTAATTTTTAAGTCTATTGAGATAACGTCCATGGATAATGAGTAATTAAGATTATGCTCTCTATTTAGGGTAGGGTTCTTGAATTATATATCGAATATTTTATGAATGCAATTATTCTTGATAGTTCTTGAATGATTTATCATTTTTATTATTTAATTGGATGAATGATTTTTATTAAAGTACTTTACTCTATAAATTTATTTGATTAATTATTAACTAGATTAATTTTCGGGTATGATTAATTCTTATAATTTTGTGCAAGCCTACAATACTAGTTCTTAAATTCAAATTTTCTTTTCAATCAAATTGGTCTTTAAAGTTATATTTTTTAGTTAATTATACTGATGTTGAAAGTCAACTGAGAAAATAATATAGTTGCAGGAGTATGATATTTAAGATACATCAATGATAGATCCTGAACAAGTTGGGGACTGGGACCTCCATGCCTAGCCCTCAGAGCCAATCCTTTTCTTAAGGTTACAGATCTATTTTGCTGACTTTTCTTAACTACATTATTTCATCGACCAGAGGTTATTCACCTTGGAGACTTGATGCGATTATGAGTATAATCGGGGTATGGGAGGCACTTGGTCTTTCGGATTTTCAAGGGCTGCTGGGGCGCACCAGACACCACACGACATGTGGTGCTCTTCTAGTCGCTCAACCTACCTCCAACTGAGCCAATTCTAGGCTGAAGTAGAAATTGAAAGGGATTTTCCAAAAACTCCTCTCTGATACCTCCTAAAGTAAAATAGGCACGCACATGTCTATCAATGGAGTCATGGATGCTAGCCTCGTGTTATTTGAGGCTCAGATTTCTAGAAAGAGAGCCTTGCGTGGTCTTGAGGACCCGAGTTGGGCTGCTTTGATAGAGCCTAGTGACGTTACTGAGGCTTGAGTCGCAACTATCAGGGGACGCTATAGGTTCCCTATTGTGGTATTTGTTCACGTCTTTGCCTAGGATGTTCGTTGCAGTTTCTATCTTGCTCGGAGAGTCTGTTTCTTCAAGTCTGCATTCGAGATTGGCCTAAGGTTCCATTTGTAGCCATTCATTAGAGCCATTCTCCATTTTTTCAACCTTTGCCCTTTCAAGGTTTCAGTGGAGGGTGGGTCTTCTTATTTTCTGGCGTAAAAATGAGATAGGATCTTCCCCAACCATTTTCAAATTTCTTCATTTCTTTTGTGTGGTACCTTCGGCTTCTCTAGGTTTCTACTATTTTGCGAGGAGGGTTGGGGTGGCTAAGCTGGTCACTGACTTCTCTTCTCCTCCTGACGGTTGGAAATGTGGCTTGTTTTTTGTATATTGGTATAACTAGGAGTTCAATGGAGAGGTGGTTGAGTCCCTTCGAGTTCCACGGCGTTGGCAAGTTCCCACAAATTTGGGTGAGTTGATCTGTTCTGTGCCTCTCCCCTCTTTGTTCTTTTTTTTTACTCGGCTCTTTGATCTGACTTGCCTTCTTTGATATCCTAGATGAAAGAAATTTCTTGACCTCATTTGTGCTAGTTAAGTTAACTCGTGCAAGAGCTTATGGCGTGAGGTCTTTTAGGGACTTGGTTATAATCGAGAACCTTACTAAGTTCAAGCTTGGCCCTGGTCTTGTTATAAGGGAGGCCTCTTTTGGTGAGTGTTCCTCTTCTTTTTGTCTTGCTTAGCGTAACTTTTCTTTACTAAGTGAACCTTTTCTTTTGTTATTGAGGATATTTGAGGATGGCTCCTGACAAGGAAATCGTGATAAAGACACTGGTTGGCCAAAAGCGGGCCAGGGAAGCAAGCACTTCTATGCCCAAGAAATGGCCTCGGGAGTCGGCAGTGATGGCAAAATCGATGATTGACCCATAAGGTCAAGGAAGTGCTGCAACCTCTGATCCTCTTTCTACTCAAACAACGACTGAGGAGGTTACAACTACAAGGGCTTAAGGGGTCATTGAAAGGAACCATTCTAAAGAGGTCGAGGTTACTTCCTAGACAATGCCTAGGTTAGAGATGGAAACTCTCAGACCAGTTGGGTCTACTCTAAGCCCTTTTGCCCCAGCTCCCTAGGCCCCAAGTTTTCCAAACAACCCATTCTGGCTAGTCACCAACTCATAAGCATCGTCCCCCAGGCTGACATTAAGCAATCTTCTAAATTGAGTTATAGCGATAATGCGAGACACACCCTTCACTGCTTGGTGGCTGTATGACATCCTCTCATATTTTCTCTTTCCTCTCTTGTATGTTTCATTTTTTTTACTATTTACTTGGTCCTTTGAAGGCTACCACCATATCAACACCCTTGCTGCAAAGATACACCATACAAAAGGGCAATTTGGCTTAAACAAGACCAATCTTGCCTTAGCAAAAGGAAAAGGGAAGATCTTGCTAACTAGCTGGCGATTTCTACCTCCTCTAAGCTCTCACTGAAGGACCAACAGGCCTCAAAGGAGTTTGAGCATATTTGAGCTACAAAGGCAGTGGAGCAAGGTAACCTTGCGAAAGATAAGATGGTAGAGGAGAATGACTTGCTAAAATCTCAGTTGGCTGAGATTACCAACATGTTCTTCGACCTGGAGGTCGAGATGGACGCCAAGAAGAAAGAGGTGGAGGAGTTAAATGTAGATGTCGTCAATAGCTTTCTGGATGGGTTCCAAAACTTGCAAGAGCAAGCCTAGGCCACGTTCCCAAAGCTAGACTTTGAGATGTTTGAGCCAGTTTTTTTTGATGACAAAGTTGTTAGAGGTGCTATTGTAAAACCCGGGTAAATATAATTTTTTATGAAAAAGGGCAAAATGGTAATTTATCACTCTGGTACAGGTTGTAAATCTGAATTTTTCTAGAACTCAGATGACAAAACGAAACTCACCGTTGGATTCGTCTCGTAAAATATAACTATCCAGTCAAATTTTATCGAATTCTGAGATAATCGATTTTTTTGTATTTTACGAGGTGATCAAGTCTCGAGTAACTCAAAAACGAAATTATTAATAAAATTTTGAAAGTTAAAAAATAATTTAAGGTAAGTTAAAATAAAAATATTTTGAACTTAAATCGGGGTAAAATTTATTCGTTTCGGAGTGAAAACGTACCCGAAAAAAATAAGACGTGTGATGCATTGTGGGTCAAGTGTTTTAAGGGTATAAAAAGGGGGAAAATATCAAATTTCTCCCCATTCTTCAACCGTTCACCAATAGAAGAGAGAAAGAGAGAGAAATCTTCACTTCTATCTACAATCTACGACCCTACGGTACTCAAATTCACTCAGGCCAAGAAGGAAAGTTGTTCTCCTCGCCGAGGGCTACACAACCACACCAAAAACGACAAATTTTACCAAAGTTCCAAAAACGGGTTTGGAGAAATCAAGGGTTTTGAGCTAAATTGGGATTCTTGAAAGCTTCTACCAAGTGGTTTATGCTTCAAGAGATAGGGTTCCTTCCTACTAGGGTTTATTTTACAACCTAAGGTGTTAAATTGAAATGGGTAGGTTGATAGAGATATATATCACTTACCTATGTTTGTAAAATTGATGAAAATGAGTATATAAATGGTTTAAAATAAATTCCTAACTTGGAATTGAAATGTGGTAATTACTTGTAAAATTCCATGAAAATTGGTATTAGTGGGCATGCTATATGTTTAAATTATGCCTTGGTGAATGAAGTGTGTTATTGGCATATATTATGTGATAACATGCTTGTGAATGGTTGTTAGATATGAAATGTTGATGTATGTTTATTGATTTATTAACATTGTAATAAAGTTTGGTGATTATATGTATATGATATAATTGATTATGGAACACGTATATATGTGGTTAAATTTGCTCATATGACATTTATTACATATGGATATAACAATAATGCATTACATTGCATTTGAACGGAAGCATCATAACCATGGGTATGAAACATGGGTGTGGGTATGAGTGTGTGCATGGTCTAATCAAACATCATACTTGATGGTTGATGGGTGGGCTCAGAAAAGTTGGATTAAAAATTTAACTGAGTCGCACGGGTACATGAAAAACTTGTGTCAAATATAGCAAGTAGGGCTAGACTCTCCCTTGGGTGCAAGACCCGACTACTTGGTTCAGACACTCTCTTGAGGTGAAATTCTGGAAAAATGTCACGGTGTGCGAAATCGGTGGTGCGACTCTGAGAACTCCGCTACCCAACAAAGACACAAGGATTTTGTTTTATAAAATACCTGATTCATACAATTCCCTGAGGTGAAATTTCAGAAAAATGTACTTATTTTATAAAATAGTCATTTGATGTGTAACATCCAATAATGAATTAGTTTTGTAACCACATAATTTTATTTCAAAATGATCATTGGATGTAATTCATTAATGACGGATTTTTCATACATTGATATTGCATTGTGTGGAGGGAACAGGTGAAGACTCGGATTGAGTTGCATAAGTGAGTACCATCTCATATCATGACATAACATGTTAGATTCCAACATAGACTTACTTAAATCTTGGTTGGAATGACTATTGCTTGCTAAATGTTGCATGTGAGCATTGCATATACACTTAGGTTGGGGAGTAGCCTCTGTAAAAAATACTCTACTTGGCATGACTCACCCTATACGAAAAAATATTTCAGGTGCGGGGTTCTCACCGACAGAGGACTCTTATTTCGAGCCCCAAAGATGAAGAGGGCCGACTTGTGGCTTTTATAGCACATTTTGTGTAATTTTTGTGAAAATTATATTTGGGCATGTAATTTATGGAAATGAATGTAATAGAATGTGTATGGACCTTGTATTAAATGAAAATCTTCATTATACAAGTGTTAGATGGAGTCAATATGGTTTGGAATGAGTTGGAAATGCAAAACAGGTGAAACAGGCAAAAGTCGACAAATCATACCGGTAGGGCGTACCGGTATAACGAGGTCCAGTGGACAACTCATACCGGTACAACTTTGTCCAGAAGGAAAACCCTACCGGTAGGAGTTTTCTAGTAGGCTCAACCTACTGGTAGAACTTCAAAAAATTTGAAATTTTAAAATTGTTTTGCTATGCTTTTGGGGCATGTATCCTTCCTTCCAAATGATGTAAATGGACTATAATGGAGTATGAAATGTGGTACATTGGACCACGATTTGATTAAATGATAAAATGTACACAGGTTACATGTATGGGTGATGATCCCAGTTAAGGGGATGTTATTGACGTGATGTCGGGTTGTGCGACAATCACGGGTACTTTCACAGGTTGATGGGTGGTCAACGGTTGAAAAAAGACCCCCGTTTTTAAGGGCGTCACATCTGCTACTTAGGGGATGAGAGAAGTAGGATAAGTAGAGCTAATTCTACGCTATATTTTTTTTAAATGTTAGAACTTTGTAATCCATTCCTTTACTCTTTGAAATATAAATTCTCCATCTTTTCTCACCCTTTTCATTATTATTTGCCATGTTTCATTTCATTATGCTTGGGGCACGTAGCCCCATAATTACCTATTCCCCCTAACTTCTGGATGGTGTACAACCTTGTAGAAGTAAGGAGTTAGGATCTTGATTTGCCGAGGTCGAGAAGTCCCCACTTGGGGTGCTTTGCTTAGATCAAGGGTTTTTGGCTTACTTAGTGTATATTCTGTGCACCCCCTAGATTGTGTAGTCTAAACCTGTTTGTAACACTTTTTCGCTAACTTCAAGCAGAAAAGCTCAAGTCTTTCTGTAAGTGTTTATGCTTTGTGAGCTGATGGGCTAGAGTTTGATTCAACTGAGAAGCCTTTAGATTTAAAGAACTTGTTCTGACTGCGAAGCTGTTAGATATGAAGAGCTCGTTCTGGATGAGAAGTCTTTATTTTTCCCTTGAACTGAAAAATATTAGCGATTAAGTGGCCTTAAATTCGAATAAACATGTAAGTGCATAGGATACTTGTATTTCTAAATATTTCCTTGAATAAGGATTTCTTATAGTTCCAAGTGTTGGATTCCCCTTACAAGGGGCTTGGGCAGAAATCACAATGGGTAAAGTTGATGAACCTACCTGGCTATTGATAATATCTCCTAAGGTGCTTGGCATTCCATGAATGCGTTTCTTCAATCTGTAGTTCATAATTGCTAGGTATGACCACCCTTTTTACCACATAAGGTTCTTCTTAATTTGGGCTAACCTTCCCATGCCTTGGGTCTTTTCTTGCTAGCAACAATTTTTCAAGACTAGGTCTCCTACTTTGAAGCTCAACTTCTTAACCCTTTGATTGTAATATTGAGCTGGTTTTCATTGGTAGGTCTCGATCTTCTGTAGGGCCATATTCCTTCTCTTATTCAAGAGGTACAAATTGAGAAGCAGGGATTGGTCATTCTGCTTTGGATCGGACATCTCGATTCTTGGTGAACAAAGGCCGATCTTTGCTAGTGCTACAACCTCAGTTCCAAAAATCAAGCTCAATAGTATCTCATTAAGGGTTGTCTGAACTTTTGTTCTATATGTGCAAAGCACACTCGAGGAGGTGATCTATCCATTGGTTCTTTGACTCTTCTAACCTTGTCTTTAGAGCTTTCACTATAGTACTGATCTTGATCTCTACCTCCCCATTTGCTTGGGGATGAGCTGGGGCAGAATATAACGACTTAGCTAAGATGTAATTTATGTTATCATCAGATACAAACCGGAAAAATGAGAGAGATAGAGAAGGGGGAACTGAGATGAAGACGAGGGTTGAAATGTCGATTTTATTCCTCAAAACAAGAGCCTCTGGGTTTTTTTTAATTGGGTTAAACACAACCAATAGACCAATGACAATATCTAGACCTTTGTTTTGAGGCCACCATAGATGGATGCCACGTATGGGACTTGGCAGTGGCATTAACTTCCTTTCTTTACTCTTTTAAGCTCACTTTCAAGATGCAGGCCAATTAACTAGTAAAAAACTAAAAGATGCAGACCATTTGATACTTGTATGATGTATTGAAACTTAATCAATTTATTTGTTTTGAATAAGATTTTTAAAATGGGAAAGTATTTTCCAGATAATCAAGTATTTTAGACAAGAAAAGTCAATAAATTAATTTTTGAACAACAATTGGACATGGTGAGTGTTCTGGAAACCAAGATAAGGTCAGTCAATAATAATTTGATTCTAAATAGTGTATTTAGATGGTGGGAACACTTTGAGAACTATTCTTGCCATAATTTGGGAAAAATTTCGGTGGGTTTGGAATCCAATTACTTTGTTTGTTAGAAAAATTATTAAATCTGATCAAATAATTCATTGCCTAGTTTATCACATGGAAAGTAAGATGGGAATCTTGTTTCCTTTGTATATTCATTTAGTGATGAGCTACTGAGGAGATATCTATGGTAGAATTTATCACATCGTGCTATTCTATTCTCTACTAAACCTTGGGTTGTAATGGGTGATTTCCATATTATGAGCTCACTTGATGAGAATCAAGGGGGAATTGCTAGATGGACACAAACAGTAGAAGATTTTGATAATTGTTTGCAACAAGATGAACTTGTAGATTTGTGTTATTCTGGCATCCTTTATACTTGGTGGAACAAAAGGGATAGGAGGAATGTAGAGTGAGCAAGCTTGATAGGATCCTTGTCAATGCATAATGGATTTTGAAATTTCCTGTAGCTTATGTGGAGTTCTTACCTGCAGGTGGTTTTGATCATAGTTATGGGGTTGTTAGAATGGGTCCCAAAGCGAAGAAAAAATCATGCCCATTTAAATATTTTAATTTTCTTGTTGAAAAAGATGAGTTCTTTCCTATAGTAGCTCAAGTATGGAGCACCAATATACGAGGTATTATGCAATTCCAAGTTTGTTAGAAACTTAGTTGCTAAAACATGAACTTTAAGACTCTGAGAGTATTTGAAACATTGTCAAAGAAAGTTAGATGCCTCACCACTAAACCAAGCACTCAGAGTTGAGGAGGAGATCTTATTACAAAGATATATTAAAACAATAAATAATGAGGAAGCTCTATACAAATAGAAGTCCAGAATCAATGGTTGAATTTGGGATATCAGAATTCTTCTTTTTTTTTTCAAAGCAATGGCCAATAAAAAAACCCAAAATAAAATAGTCTCTATTACAAGAACTAATGGTTCATCTGCAGTAGTAATGAAGAATTTAAGAATAAAGCCATTTATTACTTCTAGAAGTTATTAAATGTATTTGGGGATTCTAGACTTCATTCCCAGGAACTACAAAATCTATTTCATCAATCAGTACCTTCAACTCAAGCATCTAAAATGAGTATTTTGCCCTCAGTAGAAGAAGCTAAGCAAGTGTTATTTTCTCTTAAAGATAATAAAGCCCTAGATCAAATATCTAGTTTTTTTCTTCAAAAAGGCTTAGGCAGTCATGTGAGTAGACATTACAACAACTATTCTTGAATTTTTCACTACAAGCCAGTTGCTCAAAGAACCAAATTCCACTTTCATTATCCTTGTCCCAAAAGTTCCAAACCCTTCATCTGTGGCTGATTTTTGTCATAAATCTTGTTCCAATACCTTGTATAAGGTCATTTCAAAGTTGATTGCTAACAAAGTTAAGAGGGTGCTTCCTAGTCTAATAAGTTTTAATCAAACAACTTGTGTTCCTCAAAGAAGATTTGGGGACAACATTTTTCTGGTTTAGGAGGTTATGAGAGACTATCACAAAGATAGGCGTCCTCCTAGATGTGTTGTAAAGGATGACATTATGAAAGCGTGTGATAATGTTAACTAGAATTTTTTGACTCAGGTTTTGGCAGCTTTAAAATTTCTTTATGCGATGGTGCAATGGATACAAAATTGTATGAGTACTCCAAAATTTTCTATTGCTGTTAATGGAGAGTTGGAAGGATATTTTTCTAGCTCTAGAGGACTTAAACAAGGGCATCCTATATCTCCTTATCTATTTGTCTTAGCTATGGATGCTCTTACCCAAATTTAATCCAAAAAAATTAGTGATGCTCATCATTTTCATTTCCATTGGAGGTATAACAAACTCAAGCTATCTCAAGTTTGTTTTGTGGACGATATATTTATGATGTGTCATAGTAAAGCTAATTCTACTTCTGTTCCTAAGGATTTATTACAAAAGTTTGAATCTTTATCTGGTCTCAAAGCTAACCCTGCAAAGAGTCAAATATTTTTTACTAGAATTCATGAAGATATCAAGTAGCAAATTTTTCAGAACTTTGGTTTCATTGAAGGCAGTGCCCTTATTATAGGAAGAGTATTTAAAGGGGGGGGGGGGGGGAGAAATCAGATTGATGAGCCAAGTATGGGAAGAGTATTTGAAGGGGGAAAATCAGATTTTTCCCCATTTCCTATCCAAAATCATTGGGGAGAGAGAGAGAGAAGCCATATTCTTCTACTTCTTTTCATATCTCAAGATCCGACCATTAGAATTCGATCAACCAAGAACTAAAGTTTTTCTCCTCGACAAGGGGCTACAAGTCAACACCAATTTCAACCATTTCCAATAAATTTTATAAATCAAGGGTGTTGGGGATAGGGCTTTTAAGAGCTTGCTTTGGGTATTCTAGAAGGATTTTCTTCTTGTTACGCTTCAAAGATGAGGGTTTCCTCTTATTTTGGATTACTTGCAATTTCAAGAATGTATATGGTATAGGTAGGGTTATGTAGATAATATACATAGTTACCATGTAACAAATGTGACTAGTGGGATGTTTGGGTGAATTGATTAGCATGTTATGCTTATTTCTATTTGATTTTGGGTTTTGAACATGTTGGTTATGTGTGAGATGATTGTGTATGCTATGTGTTTGCATTTTATGCCTTGAAGGTGTTTGATAAAATACCTATGGATGTGCAAGTATGTTATTGGGATTGATAATGCTAAAACATACTTGGTGATGGTTATGGAATGTTATTATATGCCTCGTGATATAATTAACATGTTGATGCTTATGAAATATTGTCAAATGCTTACATGCTATGGTTAGCATTGTGATGGAAAAGAATTACAATTGTACATTACATTGCATATGCACGAGTTATACTATATACATGGGCATTGACATGAGTGTGAATGTGAGTGTGTGTGCGCATGGATTGGGTCAATCACCGCATGGTGAATCGATTGACGAGATCGAGAAAAATTGGACAAACGCCCAATTGAGTCGCATAGAATACTGTATCAAAAATATGTCAGGTATAGCAAGAAGGGATAGATTCTCCCTCGGGTGCAAGGTCTAGTTATTTGATTCACAGGTCTAGTTATTTGATTCACGCACTTGCCCAACTGTGCAATTCTAAAAAAGTGTGTTAGTGTACTCAGAATTGGAGGTGGGATGCCCTCAAATGACGTGTCAGTTTGGTAGCCCATTGGTGTGATATCCATAAATTACCTACCCAAGAAAGACACAAGTATTGATAAATAGTCATTGGATGCTTAGCATCAATGGCAGGGGCATTGAATTTTTGGTTCATGTCATGGCATCATAGCATGTGTTGTGCATGGGAACCCGAGAGCTAGTTCAGTGTCAGACATGCATTCATAAAGCATTATTCATGTTTGGCATGCATGGTAGCATTTATATGTTACTTGAGATATATGTTTGGTGTTTCGTGCACATTCATATCATATGCATTGAGATTGAGAGGTATTCTCTATAGGAGATATCCTACTGGGCTTCGCCCACCCCTTAATTGGAACATTTTTTAGGTATTGGGCGAGCTTTCAATGATGGCCCTCACTAAGGCTCACTTTGAGGACAGGACCGGATTGTGGCACTTGATTTGGATTTTGTAGTCCGTTGTATATGATTACATTTGGCCTTGTATAATTCTAAGTACAAAACTTGTATTTTATTAAAGGCATGTAATGGGACTTGTATGGACATTATTCTTTTGAGACCAAATGGATGATATATTATGTGGTTATAGATGAATGATTAGTATTTAATACTTAGACCTTGGTGTTTTGAACCTTGGAATGGTCTATGTGATAGTTAGAACAGAGGTTGTATGTTGGGTGGAGCTCTCTATGCAAAAAAGACTCCACCCTAATTTCATTGGAAAAAGAACCTTGAATTTTGGGGTGTCACAACTTAGTATTAGAGAATAGGCTTTAGATCTTACAAGAGTCTCATGGGAAGTGAGTCGGGGAAGATCGGGTTAGAGCATTGAATTTACGTAATTTGTGTGTTCTTTGTTATGTGTTAAGTGTATGAACATATTTAAGTATGAGGAATGGGGAAAACCTAGGTATAATTATATCCTTAAGGTTGGAAAGGAAAAAGGAAGAAAACATGGAAGAATTGGGTGGAAATATCTACCTATAGAAAACTTTTTGTTTTGGAACCTACCAGTAGGTTGGGAATCAACCTACGGGAGAACAACCTTCTGTTTTGAACTTACCGGTAGAACAACATGTTGTTTTGATTCTATCGGTAGGTGGTAATAACTTTGGCTACCGAAGTTGGAATTATGAAAAAAAGCTATTGTTGGAAAACTTAGGATGTCTACTTTTAAATGAAATTGATGTCAGCCCCAAATTCTTAGTATCCTAAGAATTATGATAAAAATAGTAAGAGTGTGTCATGACATTAACTCGAACCAACTCGCATGTTCTTTTTATGGCATCATGACATTGTCTTAACGTATTCTATGATGTTTCGATGTTGTTAATAGTTCATGACACTAAGATTAGGTATATTGCTATATTATGTGTTTTAGATTCCAACTAAAGGATGAGGACATCGACATGGTCAAGGGGATGGTCAGAATAATCAACCACCACCACCTATCTATGATCAACGGGCATTCATGGATGTCATGACTGCTATGGTGACTACTTTCTTGCAAGCTAGCACCAACGTGGGCCAAGGAGGTTTGAGTCAACTCCAGAAGTTTAAGGCACACAAGCCGCCTACTTTTATGGGGGAAACAGACCCGATGGGAGCCAACCACTGGTTCCAACAAGTAGAGAAGATATTAGAGGCAATGGAAATCACCTTCGATGCCATTAAGATGAGGTTAAAAACGTTTCAACTTGAGTGAGAGGGGACTTGGGCCAAAACATCGAGAGACATTAAGATGATGACATGGGAAGACTTCCAAGGGCTCTTCATGAACAAGTATTTCCTGTGGCTCTTCGGCAAGTGAAAGCCCTAGAATTCCAAGACCTAAAACATGAGACTATAGCGGTGATGCAATATGTGGCAAAGTTCGCAAAACTAGCCCATTTTTTCGATGATTACGTGGCCACAGACTTGTTCAAAGTAAGGAGATCCGAGAATGGCTTAAAGTTGTTCATCCAGGCAAGATTGTGGGTCATCGTCTACAAGACTTAGACTCAATAGTCGAGAAATCCATGGCTATCGAGAGGAAGTTAAATGATGCTAAGAGCATTCGGGAGGGTAGTGCTAAGGATAAGAAAAAGGAGGGTCAATCCTCGAACACAAGCTCGGATATGAAATAGAAGACCTCTACACCACAAGTGTTTTAAGAGCAAGGCTGGGGTTATCAAGACCAATGCCAGAGTCAGTTTTTCCAAGGAAGGAAGAACTTGACATACAAGGAGGCCAAAATACATGTTACTTATGTCATCAGTCGGGCCACCTGAAGAGGGATTTTCTCGGGTAGGAATCCCATAGTTACGGGGCTTTTCAGTCCCAGTTAGTAATGGAGATTCCATATACATTTTTCACTCATCCTTATCCTATCTTGGGCCAAGGGAACTATTATAAGCCTCAAGGATCTGGGCAGGTCCTGGCTACTTTATGCGTAGGGACTCCGCCATCAAAACATATAGCCTAGGGTGTAAGCCGAGGTCGAGGACAGGGATTTCAAGTAGGGAAATCAGGAACCCAGGGGCGAGTCTTCGCCATCACTTCTTAGACTAAGCCGGTGGATCAATTAGTGATACAAGGTACATTTCTACTCTCTCACTTATGGACACGAGTTTATTTGATTTGGGTGCATCTCATTTATTCATCTCTGCATCATGTGTAAAAAATTTGGGCTTAGAGGTTAAAACCTTAGAGGAGTCGTTGAATGTGAATTCTCCTCTTTTTTTTTGAGGGGAGGGGGAGGGGGAGGGGGAATTCTCCTCTAGGAACTAGGGTTTGAACTGATAAGATATGTTGGGGTTGTGAATTAGAGATCTTGGGGATTCAACTCACGATAGACCTTAGGGTCATGGACATGCTGGAGTTCGACGTCATCATCGGGATGGATTGGTTAACAGCACATCGGATGGTTATTCATTGTGATTGGAAGCAAGTTACCGCTTACACTTCAGAAGGGATTTGTTTCAAGTTTTAGGGAGAAAAACACAATATTTTACCCTAAGCCATATATGACTCTCATTGACACGAGCATTTGATGGGTTAACTTGCGAGCCTTACACTTGAGGACGAGGCAAGATAGGAGTTGGGTCTATCTCGGGCAGTTTACGAATATGCAAATGTCTTTCCAAATGAGTTACCAGGATTGTCTCCTGATGATAATGCAACATGCCATATTTTTCTCTTTTAATATTGAGCATTTTATACTTATTTTGTGCACAAATTTACTTATTATTTTTATATTTTGATTTAGGATGCAAATGGAGGCGTTAAATGCAAAACAAAGCTAATTAGACGATTTTGGACAGTTTTAACATTGCTTCGTAATCTGAGCATAACTCTCTCATACAAGCTCCGATTGAGATGAGTCAAGATGCTATGGAACGCCAAGAAAAATATCTACAACTTTCATGTTTTAAGTTTTAATAGATATTGACTGTATCAAGGTAAAAATTGGGTTTGACATTGCAGCACGTGCACAGTTCAAGTTCTGGAATGTTCCTTAGCCCGCAATCCTAATACCAGTTTATTTTAGGAAGCTTAAAAACCAGAGGCACGAAAATTCCAGAGGATGACACCACTTTCCTAGTTATATTATGACTTTATTTTAGTTTTAATCTTATCTAAAAGGGTCAGACATGGAGAGGTTTTTCTAGGGAGAAGAGGGATAAACAGGAAAAGGGGAAAAAGAAGAAAAAATCAACAGACTTGGCATGTGGCTATACCCCATTCTTCTCTGACTCTTCCTTCTAGTTTTCATGATGGCCCTGCATGGCTAAACTTTGATACTTGGTTGAAGGAAACAGAAGCCTTGGAATCAATAAAACTGTGAGATCTAATTTATTTTTATTGTTCAATTCATGATTTGAGTATCGGATGTTTTGTTGTACCTATTTTCATGATTGTCTCATTTAATTACTAGGAGGCCTACTAGTTTATTATTCGTTGCAATCTATTTCTATGTTAGATATCAAATCCTTCATTGTTTGATCAATCTAATTTGTGAAGCAACTAAGACTAAATGATTTGCTGCGTTAGAAATTATGAGGTCGTAGGAAGAACACTCAACTAAATTAAATGTAACCGCTTGTGCTTGTGTTGTTTAGTTTCATCAATCTTTCTAATTCTTAAGGATTCTACTACATTAAACCTTTAGTACTTGTCTTGGGTTGTTTAGTAGTTAAGGTCAATTAGATTGCTTGTTTTCTAATTAACTCTGACTAAGGAGAGATAGGAAGATAGTTCCAATGGTGAATATTCAGATAGTGAATTGATATATACTTGCATCGATGATCAGTTGTAAAATTCGGATGGTGGATGTTGACTTAAATCAAGGTTTGTTCTTTTGATTGATTTCGATACTTTAATTTGAATTGTTTCTTAGTTATTTTTCTTAAAATTATTTTCGTTAAACTCGAACCCCTCTATCCTTATTCACGTAGCATAAAATTAGGCTAGATACTCTCCGTGGGAACGATTCTTACCCGCACTACTACATCTATTTTTAGGAGTATAGGTTTTATTTTTGGTTGCCTACGATAACACATCACCTCCACATCGAGATGTTGACTTCTCCATTAAGTTATAACCTAGTGTATCCCCTATTTCTATGGCACCGCATAGGATGACACCAGCAGAGTTACAAGAACTCAAAGTCCATTTACAAGAGTTGTTGGACAAGGTTTTATTAGATTGAGTACCTCACCTTGGGGCACTTCAGTACTATTTTCCAAGAAAAAGAATGGGGCTCTTAGACTTTGTACAGATTATCGTAGTTAAATTGGGTCACCATCAAGAACACGCACCCATTGCCACGGATAGATGACTTTTTCGACCAATTGAGAGGGGCTCGAGTCTATTCAAAGATAGACTTGCACACAGGGTGCCATCAGTTGAAGGTAAGGGAAGTTGACATTCCTAAGAAGGCATTTAGGACTTGATATGGCCACATTGAGCTCACAGTTTTGCCATTTGGGTTGATGAATGCTCCAGCTTCATTTATGAATCTCATGCGTAGGGCTTTCAAATCATATCTTGATCAATTTGTCATAGTGTTTGTAGACGAAAATCTTGTATACTCCAAGATGGAGGAGGAGCACAAACATCACTTGAGGATTGTTTTACAAGCATTGAAAGATCACCAATAATATGCCAAATTCAGCAAGTGTGAGTTTTGCCTAAAGCAAGTCAAATTTTTGGGTCACGTTGTGTCCGGTATGGGTGTATCAGTTGACCCAAAAAAAGTCGAGGCAATAATGGATTAGGAGAGGCTGAAGTTAGCCTTCAAGATACGTAGTTTCTTGGGATTAACAAGGTATTACTGGAGATTCATCAAGGACTTCTCCCACCTAGTGGCACTTATGACATGACTGACTAGAAAAATTTTTAGATTTCAATGGGATGACTCTTGTGAGAGGGCATTCCAGGAGTTAAAGAAGAGGTTGACTTCAGCTCCTATCTTGATTATTCCAAAGAGGGGATAGAGGTACACAGTTTACTATGATGCCTCAAAGGAGGGACTTGAATGCGTTTTGATGCAGTCCGATAAGGTAGTTGCTTATGGTTCCCATCAGTTTAAGAACCATGAGAAGAACTATCCTACACATGACGTGGAGTTGACTGCTTTTGTTTTTGCATTGAAGGCATGACACCACTATCTATACAGAGATCAGTTAGAGGTATATTCAAATCACAAAATTCTGAAGTATATTTTCACTCAACAGGTTCTCAATATGAGACATTGTCGGTGGATTGAGTATTTGGAGAATTATGACTTCAGTTTGCATTACCATCCTGGTAAGGCAAACGTGGTGGCTAATGCTCTTAGCCAAAAGTCACGAAGAATTCTAGCTCGCTTGGTTTTTGAGAGTGATAGATGCTTGAGGTTATGGGACAGATTTGGAAGCTCCATTCACCATTATTCAAATTGTATTGCATTGTAGATAGAGAAGCTCAAGGAGGAAGATACAGAGATTTTGAAAACAAATGTGAGGAGAAAAACCTTCGATTTACCCTAGCCTTGTTTACTACACTAATGAAGTATGAGAGGCCACCTCCTAGCACCCCGGTATATCCTCACAATATACCTAGGGTCAAGACTATATCAGAGTATGCAGAGTTAATGTACGAGGACCCAACCCAATTCTGGGGAACAATCCAAGTCTGGGGCCTAAAGCATGCTTATGGGATGATGAATAAGGTGCTGCATTACAACTTGCTCCCCAAGGGAGCCGAGAAGAACCCTAACGTGGAAAAGCTGGCCTTTCTGCATGCTGTCATGACTGGGAAGGCCTTGGACGTAGCCCTCTTGATATGGGAGTTCATGAAGGAATTTGTCCAAGCTAGAAAGCCGAAGGTGAACCTTCCATTTGGCAACCTTGTCACCCGAATGTGCGACCACGCCAAGGTCAAGGGACATGTCTCCGACGTGATGGCTCCCCCCGAGACCGAAGTCATAGAGAAGGCGAGCAGTAACAAGAGGTCAGCTATGAGTCGAGGTGAGCGAGCTAGGGTTTTGAGGCCAGAATCATCAGCTGTAGGACCATCCTCTATGGGGACGTCTACTTCTGCCCCTGTGCGCACAGTATATCAGCACCTAGATATGTTGGAGGACACAGTGCAGGGGATATCGACGATGATGACTAGACTATTCCAGCATACGTTTCTTGGCGAGCCGATCCCCAGTGGACCACCACCTCTTGCTGCTAGGTCTTCCGCCTCTGCCCCCTCAGCTTCCACTGTTGTTGAGGTAGAAGATTCTGACGAGGACGACGATGACGAAGAGGAGGAGGGGACTAAGGAGGAGGATGATGGAGAGGACGATGGTGGAGATGACGATGACGATGATGATGATGGTGACGAGGGGGATAAGTAGGACATTGTGATTGTCTTATTTCTTTTGTTTCAGATTGTATATAGTAGGGTTAGTTTAGTCAGCCTGGTAAAAGTGTCTTTAGGATTTTGGGCCGTTTTGTTTTGAACTTTAACCACTTGTACTAAACTTTTGAAATGATTAATAAAAAAAATGCCATAGTTGTTTGTTCTGTCTTGCCCAAATTCATTTCGTTAATTGCATTGTGATTTTTGCATTGTAAATGTTGGTGATATACTTGTGAAAATGGATTATCATAGTTTTATACTTTGTGGTTTGAAAATAAAGTTTAGTGGTGTGATTAGTATAAAATATTGCACATCATTTGCACATTTGCACCCTTTTAAATACTTGTTTTTGTGGTGAAAATGAGAGGAATTGCAATGTTTTGAGCTATTAATGGAGTTTCGGTGTATTTGTAGGTAAAAGAGCTTAAATGGTGCATGTTAAGCCCCATTGTAGTGCTTCAAGTCAATGGAGATGAAGGGGAGGCTTGACGATGGCATAGAAGGTGAAAAGACTAAGATTTGAGCAAAACAAATTAAAACCTACTAGTAGGTGTGTCATAAAACTACCAATAGTTTTTGGCTACTAGAGTAAAACCTACTGGTAGGTTTTTCTATCGACCTACTGGTAGGTTTTGCTGAAAAACACCAAATTCTACAACTCAAGCTCTGCCATATAGGAGTCCCACCTATGGGTCTCCGACTTGTCCCCTGACATCCCTTACACACAGACATGCTTCCCCAACCCTAGGCTTGGACTTTGAAGGCTCAAGCATTAATGAGGAGGAGAAAGAAAAGGAAAGCCTGGGAGTTGCTGGGTAAGCTGTCCTAGCCTACCCAAAGCCATCACTTCAGCCTCCTATGGATGGGAGGTCTGTCACACACCTAGGGGGACCTCCATGGATGAATTTTCAAACTTCATTCAGCATTATTCAGGTTGTAGAGCATTGTAGAGAGAGAAGCCTAAGGAAGAAGAGATAGTTTTAGAGAAAGAAAGGTTAGATTTTTGCATTTCTTCCATCCACTTGTAATCTTCTGTAAGACTATTGTAAGCTTCATATATTACATTTAATGTCATTTATTACAAGTGCATTGCAAGTTTAGTTACACATTTTGGATTCTACCATTGTTGTATTGAGTTTTCTTCATTTCAAGCTTTTAAAATGGGTAGTAAATGCATTTCTTCATTGTTTAAATTTTCTTGCACTAATTTAAGTTCCAATCTTAATTTCTTCACAATGCCTCTTCACTTCATTTATATTCTTGCATTAAATATGAGTAGCTAAACTTTAGGTTGGCTAATCCAAGAGAGACTTCCTCTTGGGTATGCTAAATTAACTCCTTTTTCATTCATCCTCGTAGTGTACGACGATTTGGTTTGACTAGGTTGAGTGTGGACGTGGTTGTGAGTTCTCTATCCACTGTAGACTTGTTATGGGGTATGCTTGAATCTTCACCTCCATTTTAGTCTTTCGCTTCCTACAAATCAATCGAACGTCTAAGCACCATTGGACAAATGTCTTGAGTTGAATTGGCATTCCCATTGGATGACCTCTTCGGATTAGCCAACTCTTGTTTCTATACATTTTTATAAACAATCTTCACTCACCAAACTCAAAAGATTTTACACTTTTCATTTTTCTCAAAATCACCTTCAGCATAATTCTCTTCCTTCCCTGAGGAGACGACCTTAGAATACTAATTTCAAGTAAAACACGACCCTCGAAAGTCTCTCTACGCTTGGATAGCACCTTTGTACACATACACACACACATATTTTGTTCATTTCACACACACGTTTGCCCCTTTTCTCGCATCATTCTGAAGGAGAGTGACGCTCACCTATCTGTATAAGCTATACACATGACTGGGGTGATGTTTGGAGATTAAGCTATACGACGGAAAACATCCAAGCATTTTTGGCGCCTTTGTCGGGGAAGGTAAAACGTTGAATTTAGAAGGTCATTTTCGAACAACGAAGGTAAGTCTAGTGATTTTCATCACAGGCCAATGTACATTGCTCCTTGTATATACTTATGTTTACTTGTCTTTTTATTGTAAATAGTTCTTTTGTATGTGGGAACAGGACGACCATAATAGATTGGTTAGACAACCCTTAGGCCCCAACATGAATATTGACCAAGAACTACCCGAGGATGCCGGTGACAACTTTGAGGAGTTAGGTGCCAATGTTAATGTCCCAAGGGGAGGAGGAATGCAAGAACCTAGAATTCCAAACCCTAGAATGCATTTCCCTCCAAGGAATGAAGGGAATAACATCCAAATTGATCCTCCGGTGAGGTCAATAAGGGATTACCTTCAATCGACTCGTAGCACCACTCCCTTATGCATTCTCTTACCGGTCCAAGATCATGCCTTCCTAGTTCAGCCAAAAATGTTGCAACTACTTCCTACATTCCATGGAATTGAAAGAGAGAATTTTTATTTGCATATTAAGGAATTCGAGGAGATAGTTGCAACCTTCAGCACTAATTATGTTATGGAAGACATAGATCATTTAAAATTATTTCCCTTTTCCCTTAAGGACAAATCCAGATCATGGTTGAATTCCTTGAGGCCTTGATCCATAACCTCTTGAGCGCAAATGCTCTCCGAGTTTTTGAACAAATTTTTTCCGGTGCCTAAAATCACTGCTCTTAAAAAGTAAATTCAAAACTTTTCGAAAAAGCCCAATGAGCAATTTTATCACTATTGGGATCGCTACAAGGAATTGCTACAATCCATTCCACATCATGGTTTTGAATTGTGGCAATTGGTGAGTTTTTTCTATGAAGGGATCACACCGGGTCATCAACAATTCATTGAAATGATGTGCAATAGGGAGTTCTTAAACAAGAACCCCGATGAGTCCCTAGAATACTTTAGTACATTGGCGCAAAATATACAATCTTGGGATATCATGGATCCCACTGATGTACCAAGGTCTTCTCCGACTAATAATCAATCACGGGGGAGGGATGTATGATTTGAGAGACCGGAAAGACTTGCTTTCCAAAATCACCAAGTTGTCATAGAAAGTGGAAAGCTTAGAGGTCAATAGGAGACATGAAGTGTCCAACATTACAAAGACCGAGGAGTTTTTCTCAATTTGTGAGAGTGTGGAGCATTCCATATCGGAATGCCCTATCATTCTAGCACTTAAGGAAGTGTACCATGAGCAAGTCAATGCCTTCAACCAAACGAGACAATCATTCTCTTCGCACTCAAAGACTTATAATCCGGGTTGGAGTAATCACCCGAACTTTAGTTGGAGAAATGAGAATCTCACTTCTCATGGGTCTAATGCATATTCACCTACCATGTCTCCTAAGCAAAGTCAATACCAAGGTCAAGGTCAAGCGTCTAGCTCTCAATACCCTTGGTCCAATCCGCAAGGGTATTCACCGAACCCACCTCCACAAAATTTTTCCCAAAGTCCACCTCCGCAAGGTTATGGTCAACAAAGACCATCCAATCCTCCCACCTACCAACCTCCCCATAAAGAGGAATTTAGAGGAAATGGTTTATAATTTCATCCAAAGCCAAACCACCATCAACAATCAAAATATCGCAGCTTTTAATGACATTTGGACTCAACTCACAAAGTTGACAAATTTCATGGGGACTTCACAAATTCCTAGCCAAAAGTTGGAGAGAGTAAGAGAGAGAAAAGCCATCTTCTTTAAACCTTTTCTTCTTCTTCCTTTCATGTCGCAAGATTCGACAATTAGAATTCGATCAACCAAGAACTAAAT
Organism: Ilex paraguariensis; assembly: GCA_963454935.2. NCBI lineage: Eukaryota > Viridiplantae > Streptophyta > Magnoliopsida > Aquifoliales > Aquifoliaceae > Ilex > Ilex paraguariensis. The sequence goes on from CAUOFW020009836.1 coordinate 99,976, forward strand.
TTGCTCTCACTGACGTGGGTTACAAGTCAACACCAATTTTAACCATTTTTCATCAATTTCAAAAATCAAGTGTGTTGGGGCTAGGGTTTTTAGGAGCTTGCTTTGGGTATTCTAGAGGAATTTTCTTATTGTTTATGTTTCAAAGGTGAGGGTTTCCTCCTACTTAGGATTACTTGCAATTTCAAGAATGTATATGGTAAGGGTAGGATTACATAGATAATATACATAGCTACCATGTAACTAGTGGGATGTTTGGGTGAATTGATTAGCATGTTATGCCTACTTCTATTTGATTTTAGGTGTTGAACATGTTGGTTATGTGTGAGATGATTAAGCATGCAATGTGTTTACATTTTATGCCTTGAAGGTGTTTGATAAAATTCCTATAGATGTGCAAGTATGTTATTGGGATTGATAATGTTATAACATGCTTAGTGATGGTAATGGAATGTTATTATATGCCTTGTGATATAATTAACATGTTGATGCTTATGATATGTTATCACATACTTACATGATATAGTTGGCATTGTGATGGTCAATTGATTGGTGGGTTCGGGAAATTGGACAAATGTCTAATTAAGTCATGCAAAATACTGCATGGAAAATATGTTGGGTATAGCAAGAAAGATAGATTATCCCTCAGGTGCAAGGCTAGGTTATTTGGTTCACACACGTACCCGGCGGTGCAATTTCAGAAAAGTGTGTCAGTATATTCAGAATCAGATGTGGGATGTCCTCAAATGTCATGTCGATTTGGTAGCTCGTTGGTGTGATGTCCAAAAATTACCTACCCAAGAAAGACACAAGTATTGATAAATGGTCATTGGATGCTTAGCATTAGTGGAGGGGGCTTGGAATGCCTGATTCATGACATGGCATCATAGCATGTAACGTGCATGGAAACCTGGGAAGGGGTTCGATGTTTGACATGCATTCATGAAGCATTATTCATGTTTGGTTTGCATGGTAGTATTTATGTGCTACTTGATATATATGCTTGGTGTTTGGTACACATTCATATCTTATGCATTGGGATGGTGAAATATTTTCTATAAGAGACACCTTATTAGGCTTCAGCTCACCCCTTTGTGGGAACATTTTTTAGGTATTGGATGAGCTTCCATTGATGGCCCTCACTAGGGCTCACTTTGAGGATAGAGCCAGGTTGTGTCTCTTAATTTAGATTTTGTAGTCCCTTGTATAAAATTATATTTTGGCCATGTATAATTTTAAGTACAAAACTTGTATTTTATGGACATTATTCTTTTGAGAACAAATGGATGATGTATGATGATGGTTATGGATGAATGATTAAAGTTTAATACTTAGACATTTGTGTGTTTTACCTTGGAATGATCCGTATATTAGTTAGAACACAGGTTGTGTGTTGGTGGAGTTGCATGTACAAAGGAAACTTCGCCTAGATTACATTGGAAAAGGAACTCCAAATTTTGAGGTGCATGCCCCTCTTCTTCTTCATTCTGTCACCTTCTCCACTAGAGCCCCAATGGCTAGAACTCGTCGAACTAGTACCCCTGGCGTTAATAGATCTTGAGAATCCAGGCTAAAGAAATATCAAGTGAAGGGGATTCAATAAGTAACCAACTTAAAAGCCTCTTACTCGTTCGCTTCGGCGTTACTGTGGCCGAATTCAACCCCTTTATCCACAGTGATACGATGGGCTTAGTCAAACTAATGCCCTTCTATACCAAGGCAATCGTTGAGGGGGGAATTAGATGCTACGAATGAAGGGAGAATGGAGGGGTTCACCATCAGTATCAAGCCCAAGCCCTTGTTGCTGGGCAGCCTTCTCGAGTATCTTCAAGTTTAAGTGGGATCTTAAGTCGCTAGATCCCTTTCAGCGTTTGGGGGATGCATCGTTGTATCTCGGGATGACAGTGGACTGAAACAAGGCGGGGGGTGTAATCTCCATTCCCGTACCTGCTTAAAAACACTCTGTCCATCCCCAATTACCCCTGTTAACGGGTATAATTTTTATCCACATCCCTGTCCGTAGATAAATTTGTAATCCCCGCCCAGTCCCCCACCTTCGCCCCGCCCCCGTCCAACTTACCCGCCCCAACCCAAGCCTAAACTCAAGCCAACATAATCTAAAATTTTAAATAAATTTAACATTCTAAATAATTCAACATAATTATAAATATCATAACAAAATTAAAAGTTTGTCATCTATAACATAATCCAACATAATATAATTAAAACATTGTCTACAATATAATCTAATATAATATAATTAAAAGTTTGTCTCCCATGTAAATAAAACACAACATTATGCAACACAATATAATGTAACATAACATAATCCAACATAAAAAAAACATAAAAACACAAATATCTACACTTTTACAAACCAAAAACATGAAAAAAAAAATCAAAAATCAAAACAATTTCAAAAGAAAAAAACATTCAATAATATGTAGTATTGTATTCACAACAATGTGTATATAACAATAATAATAATAATAATAAGTGAGGCGGGGCAGGGCGGGCGGGGGCGGGGCAAAAATAAGTGTCAGTCTATCCCCGCCTTCATCCTCATATGAATTTATACGGGTATTCCCGTATACGTCCACCGTCCAGTACGTATAATCTATCCCTAGTCTAAACGGGACGAGTTTGGACGAATACCTATTTTACCCGATTCACTACCATCCCTAGTTGCATCTTATGCTGACGTCTTTTACGGAGAGGGTAGAACCCTCTTCGGACCCATTTGTCTCCTCTCTCCATGAGGGACGCTAGTGAAGATCATCACCTACTAGATTTTTTGTCCTCTTTCTCAAGCCACCAGTTTCCCATGCCTGTGAGCTAGCCAGTTTGGGGTTTTTTTTGGAATTTTTGGCTTACTGAGCAAAGCGATGCCAGAGATCATTCCATCTCAGTATGTCTCAGCAGGACCTGGTACTAGAGCGACTGAGGGTCGTTGACCCTCCGGAACATCCAAACTGGTCTACCATTTTCAAAACACGTTGACGTTGTCCTCTTCAATCTATTCGAACCAACCTTCCAGCTGTTACTCTATGAGGTCCACAAACTCACAGGCGAGGGGTCCATCACTACCTCCCATGAGGCTTGGTACAACGTGTTGGGATTGTCGTCTGGAGTAGATGCCCTTGTCTAGCAACTTGGTCCTGGTTCTAGTTGTTAGTATGATGCACTGACTTGGACACCGATACATCTGGGAGGGATTGGTCTTTTTTTGATGATGTGGGTTTTTGTCCATAGTCTCATGATCGAGTGTTAACCATCATGTTGGCTACAAGGAAGTTCTTCGCTTTCCCACAGACGGTGCCAAATTATGCAGGTGATTTCTTGCACAATATTGAGACAACGACACTTTGGCTGACACTCGAAGGTTGCTCTTGAGATGAAGAAAACCTGAGGATTACGAAGAAGGGTTTGAATGGAGGTTGGAGTTGTCTCCAACGATTCCCCTCCGATTCTTAAGTTAGTCTCTGAGGAGGGAAGAAGACACAATGTTCAATGCTGATTTGTGAGAGCGTACCATCTATTTTTGCTAAAGAGTGCTATATATACTTTCTTGATGGATGAACGCGCCTATCGGGGACATTTATATGATCCCCTTTGGTGAGAGGCCCCTTAATTGGCTTATATTGAATGTTTTTTTGACCTCGTTAGGGGCATCGAGCAAGGCGCCCCTTTGACCTTGATACTTGATCATTTGCATGCATGTCAATCCGACATGCATTAATGAATTTAAGCAACATGTTTTGTGGGAGTAAATGTTCGGCATCACATAGTGCGTCAAGGGATCAATGTCCTCCCTGTCGTTGCCCCGAGAGCATTATATGCCTCTGACTCTTTTGTCATATGCTCATGTAGAGCATTAATTGCATTCTTAAACACCTCTCTCATGATCGGTCCCAATGATCCTGTTGGATGTGACAAAGTGGGAAAGTGGGCACACACCATCTAACAATCGAACATAGTTCCTCGTAAGATATTCCATTGTTTACTCCCAGGTAGGCATTCCCCATGCAAAGCTAGTTGTCTTCCAACATGCCAACTGACATGGTCGGCGTGTAAAGTCAATGGTTTCTCATCCCCATCGGCCTATTCTCCGTTAATATTCTGATGCTCTCAATCTCAACAATCTTTGGTATGAACTGAGAAGATCCCTCGTCGGTGTTCATGGTAACGCTGGGCGACCCTAGTGCATTTCTTGTGACAATGTCAAGGTCAGCGTCGCTCGACATGAAATTTTCAAAAAGCCCTTTGTAGGCGCCAAGAGGATCTTAGTGCTCATCTCCCCCGATGAAGCTCTGAGGCCGAGAATATCATATCATGTAAATCATTATTTCTGCCATTATTTACAAAATGCGTCACGTGTCTACTTTTGGTTGGTCTAACAAACCACATCGTGTCATATATCAACTAGATTAATGCAAATGATTGAATCTTTGATCAGAAAAATTGAGATAAGAATTGGGTCTTGGGTGAATAAAAGTTTGTCATGTGCATGGAGATTACAACTCATACAATCAGTTGTAAGTAGCATGCGGAAAAGGTTGAACAAATTATTAGAGCCTTTCTCTAGTCTGGTATTGTACTGAAAACACTCTGGCAATGTAGCTTGTGTAGAATTTTACAGATAATAGTAGTATATGGAATCGATGGATCAAGACTTATTGTTTGAAAGGAAAGAGCTTATGGGAAGTCAAAATTCCATACACATGTTCTTGGAGTTGGCTGAAGATATCAAAGCTTAGGGATAATACTAGGCCTTTTATTAAGCATATCATCGGTGATGGAAATAAGACTAAATTATGGCTTGATGATTAGCACTCTCATGCACCGTTTGAGAGAGTGATTTATGCTTATGGTTTATCCAAGGATTATATGGTTTGTTCTTTCATTCAAAATTGGCAGTTACTATGAAGCCTTACGAAATATTCAACTAGAAGGTGTGCTACGGAATTACCAGATCGACACACCCAAGAAAGCAAAAAATGATGCGAACTATCTCTTGCACACTTAAGTTTATCTGACCTACAAGTATTCAAATATCTGACAAATTTTTGTATGCCGTTATGTTCATTTAAGAAAGTGAATTTTGATTCACAAGAATTGTGTGAGTAAGATTCATTTGAACTCACATTAATCAAATTAAATGTAATCATTTGTCTAAACTCATGTTAATGAGATTGTGTGTCGACTAGAGATAAGACAATGTAATCGAATTATAGTGAGCACAATTATTATTACTGTGTGATTGAAGCCATTTTGGTCCACATTCAAAGGAAGGATCTAAATTTGCTTGCGCATGCTAGTTTTCGACGATTTCAGATTTAAAACAAGATGTTGGCCATTATGTCAACCCTCAGAATAAGCAAGTGATCAATTGTCAATGAACCATTGTTGTACATGTGCACAAGTTTCTTCTTTCATCCCAATTTCAGGGAAGTTTGGCAATCACATCCACCACTTACAACGCTTCAAAGACATCATGCTGGAGAAACTTCAACCTTGAGATGTTGGACTTTTTTTCACTAGAAATAACAATACAAGTAACTTAATATGAAAATTACTTTTCGAGTATTGTTTTTGACATAATAACACTATTTACATGTGTTGATCTAATTTGTTAGTCTAATTCATCACAACTATTAGATTTTTTGCAAGTTGCAAATAGTACTGAGTTCTACTATTAATCCAATAATAATGATTGATTAAGTCAACTCCTAATTTATGCTAGTGACTAAATCGTACAATTGAGTCATAGTTGACGAGCCCAAATCTAGTTGGGCCAAACCCAATTAAACAAGCAAGCTTAAGTCAGTTAGAAGGTAACTCAAGCCTGCTTTATCAATCCAACCCACTCCAAGATTCAAGGAGCCCCCAAAAGATAGGAACACGTGAGATAGAGATTATCAGGATACGCACTCACGAAAATCAATCCTACTTAATTGTACTTGCTTTTTATAACTATCCTCTCTGAAGAAGCAGTGCCCTCACACTCAAGTTACCGCCTCACATCATTGTCTCACGATACTTATAAATTGTAAGTTTTCTCCATATGGAGAGACACATCTCCCAACACACTTTGGCACCTCTTTACATCTATACACATAACTTCTCTCTTCTAAGCTATTGTGTCTTTCCCGGAGCATATATCTCTTGGAGCTCTCGCCGACCATTGCTGCTGTTTCCCGAGAGTGGAATAGGCCACTCGAATCGAACCACTATATATCTATGTGTTGACTCGATATTTACTGTTTTGCCATTGATTGTCCATTAATTACACCTCTTCACATATTCGACTGTTGATCTTACATAAGACCAATTTATGCATCATCAATAATGTTGTTCAAGATGAGTAATACTATATAATTCAAATAGAATACAAAAAATTACAATTCAAATGCATATAATATCTTAGATGAGTGAATCCTATCAACTTTTTTAGTGGAACTCACTCATCTAACAAGTCATCCAAATGAATGACATTTATAACATTTAAATTTCATTTGAGTTATAACATTTAAGTTTCATTTGAGTTATATAACATTTTTCGAAATGTTCTTTCTAAATCATTTTGGTTTCTTCCCTTTTCATACGTTTCGATATGACATCAAATGACCTTAATTCAGTCAGAATCATTCGGGTTTGGGTCCGGAAGTTGAGGCAAAAGTTAAGAGTGAAAAACATGGGTGAAGGAGATGATGTTATTCTTGCAATAGGTTAAATTCACTCCCTAAAATCTGCCTGGTGTCACAGTCTTAATTAATTCCAACGTTATTTTACGAATTTGATGACTTCTTTCTTTTATTTGACTTGAGAATCTTTTCTACCCGTAGATAGAATCGTCTTGCTCAAAAATTTTTATAAATGAGAATTGTTGTCAAATTCTGAGTATGTTCCAATTATCAACTTGAAACTATGTTCCAAAGCTAGGCATCTAAGTCATTTTTCTTGCATTCACGGTTGTCCCGTACTTGTTCAATGATCTCTATGAGATTAATTAATTAATTTTTTTTTTTTGTAGCCCCCAATATTAAACTAATATTTGTTTGAGGCTTCCTTTAACAAATACAACCAAAATAAATTAATCTAACTAGAAAAGCCAATTTATTGCCATGAACTAACGTTTTAGACTTCTCATACATTGAATTTAGACATCAGAAATCATACGGAGACTTAAAAAATACATTTTTTTTTCTTCGTAAGGTTGGGATATCGGAGGTAAATGACACATTAAAAAAATAAAAATAAGAAAAATTTTAGAACATAATGGTATATCTATTGAAGTTTGAAAATGTCTACAGAATGTTGGGTATCGTGGTTACCTATATTATTTAATAAAATTATAATGACCAACAAAATGCCCAATGAGTGAAGGAAAATATATTTTAGTGCCTCTCTAAAAGAATAAGAGAGACATACAAAATTAAATAAACTATCGAGGTAGTAAGTTAATGAATCATAACATGAAACTTTGAGAGAGTGATTGAGCAAAAATTAAAGTTTGAAATAACAGTTTTTAAAAATCAGGAATTTATGTTTGTGAGATAAACAATGGAAGTTATATACTTTGAAGACTAATGGAGAGGTTTAGGGGAGAAAAATAGGCTTTCTAGACTTAGGAAAAACATATGATAGAGTTCCTAAAGATACATTATAAAGAAGAAAAATATTACTATTTGATATATAAGATATGATGAAAGATATGTGTGAAGACCTTAGTGAGCCAACGAAATGAAAGAATATGAATTTGTAATTACGGTAAGCTTACATCTAGCTTTGCTTGAAGTCTATATCTTTTTGCGTTGATTATAGTTGAATTGACTAGACACATTCAGCTTGCATAGTGTATAGTATTTGCAGATGATATTATATTAATTGATGAAAGTAAAGAAAAATAAACAATAAACTAGAAATATGACAAAAAACTCTAAAATAAAAAAAGATTTATAACATGTAGGACTTATTTATAAAAGAATGAATCAAGATCAGGAAGTAACAAAAATTAAAGATCAAGAGATGTAGAAGAGTGAGTGAGCACTTTAAATATTTAGAGTTCATTACTCATAAAAAGTGAGATTAATGACGGTGTTACCCATATAATTAATACATGATGGACTAAATAGAGAAATGCATGCGTTGTATTATATGATAGAAACATACCCCTTAAGCTAAAAGTAAAATTCTACATAATGACCATAATATCTATTATGCTTTTATGGTATTAAGTGTCGAACAACAACGTATTTAAAAGTTAAATTTGACGGAAAGAACATATAGGAGATAAATTAAAGAAAAATCGCCATAGATAATTTAGACATATCTATATACAATCTATGGCGCCTTCAATGACAGAGAATGATACAATAGCTATTGACAGTAAGTGAGAAGACTATATATTTAATTTTAAACGAAACTTATAATTTAATAGTAAAATGAACTCAATGCAACACAACAGTAATAAAACAACGTAACCAACTCCAAAAATATTGAGACAAAACTATGTTAATTTCAATTGAATAGCTATTGTATATAAAAAGGAATAAAAGCCATCGTAGGTTTTGAACAAACATGAAGCGCACTGTTCATTTCTTTTCCTTCATTTTGAACTTAAAAATGGAAAGAAAAGACTTATGTACCATTTTTGGTAATTACAACTTCTAGAAGTGAACAAAAAAAACAAAAAGTTGATTACCATTTAAACAAAGTGATACACCTGCAATCTAGTAATCTAAATAAATAGACCTGGATCAGAACAAAAAGCAAAAAACATAAGAAACGCTGCTTGAAAAAAACTACTTAAATCAACAAAACTATCCGAAAAACAATATTAGACTCTACCTTAATGTTCTGCTTCCACCAACTTTTAGAGAATGAAATTTTTCTTTCAAATTCTGTTGAAAGTAAACTGTATAAGATGAACTTCCCTTCAAAACTCAAACATGCTTTCAACGGTCTCTTCACAGATATATCCATACGTTTCAGGTAACTTCTTACTCTCTAGACATATCCTCGAAATTGTTTTTCCTTTTGGTTTCGTGCCAGCTTCCGAAACTCTATTAATCATCCTTATTCTAAGCACCAATAACCAGAAACAAACAGGTTAACACTGTTTTTTAAAAGAAAAAGCTATCACTAGCCGCTTATAAAGTGGCAATATGCAGGAGTCTTGTTAACTTCATACAGGGTTTGGACCAAGCTCGTGTTCAAGCTTGGCTTGTTTATTTATACAATAAAACATAGCTTTTGAAAATATAAAGCAAAACAACGGCACAAATCATTCAAAGTTACGATCGAACATGTTATCTTAAAATTGATATTTTAACCATAGTAAATCTACTCACTTAAGAGTCTAATTACAGTAAATGTACGGGGTACCCTAGTCTTATACTAAAGCAGATTTCCTTCTCACCCCCTTACTAGCTTTCTCTTCTCTTTTTCTTGGAGACCCATCAAAAATTATCAATCATTCAGCCTGCTACAAATACTTCATCGTCTGCCAGTTCTTCAGATGCTAAATTATCTTCTGATGTTGTATCATCTTCTATGAGTCGATGTCAAGCAAGCCTCCAACCAAGCAAACATGAGCCTAGCTCGAGTAATTTGGTTAGTTTTACAACTCTCTTTTGGGGAATTGTGTTGGATGTGACAAAAAAGTCCAAAAACAAAAAACACAAATGAAGATCAAATTGGGTAGAGTAACTTTTAGCAAATCTGTTTATGTGAAATAAAACTCCACTTATAGCGGAGGGATGGAGCTAGTTCAACAACCCCCTTTACAGCACAATTTAGCCCAAAGTTGAGGAACCCTGCAAAGAACTCTATCCACATCTAAAGTTGCAGACCAAAAGAATTGAGGAACTTTAGACTGGATTATGATAAACACCCTGACGTAAGTTTCATTAGTACAACAAAGCAAGACATTTTTTCTCTCTTTAATGTATAAAACACCTCTATAATAAATCACTGAACATTCAAAGAAGAGCAGAAAAATTTCTCACCTATAACTCATATGCATTGATAGAAGTTGGAGAACTCAACAGAGAATGTCTGGTTAGATAGCAGCATTCTTCAAAGTATCAACTGGCTAGGCTAAGCTTCTGCAGTCCCAGTTCTTTAGAGATGAGTATAAGTAATACTTGCACCAGCCCTCTAACTCTAGCTTCTCTGCATACACAAGCAAAGGTTCACAAGACAAGAAAACTATCCTGCAATGAGAAAATATATCCATGATATACAAGACAGTACAATATATCGCCTATACTCCACACACAACACACCATGTTTCCACTCCAAAGTTATGGCAGTGGCAACTGCCATAATCATAAATACTGTAATGTCTCATCAATTACCAAATTCTTGTCCTGACAAAATGGGATATTGTACATGCCTATTTATGAGACTGCATTTTTCAAGGACAAAAATCTAAAATATTTCTCTTACAAAGTTGGCTCCTTTTTGTCAACCTTCATATTGTTAATCTTCAAGAACATCAACCAGGGGCCAACTTATAGTTACCAATATTGATGCCTGTAGTACATGACCAAAAGGATAAAACGATGCTACCAAAACAATGTCTGTAATACATGACCAAATGAATAAATCAGATTTAAAAAAAATGAAATTGGGTAACTGCAAAAAAAAAAAAAAACCTAAGAAGGAGGTGTCTTCCTCATGGAGATCCTTATCCATGGACAAACCTTGGTCCCCAAGGTTGTTTGATCTGTAAAAAAAGAGCTTGGGCAATTGGTTTAAAGCACAAAACAATGACTCAAGGAGAATCGTAGAGAGAGAAAGTGAAGGAAAGTTGGGATTCTAATCATTTCAAGGCATGAATTCGATCAAGAAGGATTGGTATGGTTTTTGGAAACTCTAAGATTGTTTTTCTGTCTTTAGTTTCGAGTTTGAGTGGTTGAAAGTGGACGAAACCAAGAAACCCTAAAATTACTTGGGTTTCTGGTTTTCTTGATTTTGGGTTGTGATTCATAAGGAGGGTCATTCTTGAGGTTTTTAGTGGCCAAGGAATTCGTTTTTGGTGTTGGATTTGAGGATCCCAAGAGCTAGAATATGGCTTCGGAATCCCTCAAAATGGTTGAGAAATGACAGAGAAATCGAAAAAAAATAGAGGGTGAATTTTTGGGTCAAAATGATGAATAGTGGTTTCAACCCAAGCCACCCCAACGACGCGCGAAACAATCCTGGGGTGTGGTTTGGACCAAAATACTTCTCTCTTCAAGGATTTCCATCAAGTTGGACTTTGCCTAATTTCGAATTCGTTCAAATATAGTTCTATTTTCCATTGGTCTACTCGATTTCAGACCGAGTTTGGACATCGTAGCTTTTGATTTTTAAAATCTAAGAATATTCTTAGTTTAATTAGGATCTAACAACCTAATTATATGAAGGATCTAAGAATATTGTGTATATTTCACTTTGATAGCGCCCGGTGTCGATCTAAATAGCAACCGAGCGAAGGTAAAGTCTCTTTTCTCGTTCACTTTCATTGATGCATTTCATGTGTTTTTTGGGATACTGTATCAAATCTATTTTGATTATAGGAGTATTAAAACTTCTCTTTTCATATTTCATGGGTTAAATCGGGATTTTTACAATAAAATTTTGTTTATACAAATTTGATGTTTTGAGGGTGAAACCCTAAACTTATTTTAAACTAGATTCATAAATCAAAGTTTTTGATCTTATCTTCATACGAAAACATGGTTTTTTCAAATCTCGATCTTCTATAATTCGGTATTTAATCTGTTTCAAAAAACCACATTCTTTTGCATTAGACGGGTCTAGAAAACTTGATTGCGCACTATTGATGAAACAGATAGTAGATGTCATGGTCCTTGCAAGGACGCATAGAATTCCTAATCCTATTGATGGTAAAGGATAGTAGATGCCTTGGTCCTTGCGAGGATGCACATAATTCCTACTGGTCCTATTTCTTAAGAGAGCTTGTATCCCACATCAAATAATGTTAAGATATGGAGAGAGAAAAAAGGAGAAGTAGAGAGGAAGATAAAGTTTGAATGAATGTAGTGACAGTTGAGAGAAAACCCCAAAAATCATATTAGAGTTATCTCCCTTAGTCCCATGTATATATAATAGTGGGACTGCAAGTACATAAATACTCCTCATAGCTACAAGACATATCTTAACATTCCCCCTTTGGAGCATAGACATCTCTTATGCCCAAATTACAAACAATGGGAAGCAAATTTTTACTACTAAGTCCTTTAATTAAAACAACCACCAATTGGTCTTTTGATTACACAAAAGGTATTCAAATCACCCCCTTATTAGTTTTTCTTTGATGAAATGTCTGTCAATCCCAATATGTTGGGTTCTGTCATACTAAATTGAATTTTGAGTAATATCAATTACAGCCTTATTGTCACAATACAACTTCACAGACCCATCAATCAAAATTCTTAGGTCTTGTATCAAACTCTGAAGCCACATAAGCTCACAAACGCCATTAGTAATAGCGCTATTGTGACAACCAAGTCTCAACTAGAAAATAATTAAATTATTAAAATTTTATAGATCTCGTGATATTGTTGAAAATTATTAGAAAGTTATGTGGGGTTAAATTATAAGTTAGGATTAATTGTGAAACAATTGATTATTTACAAATTTTATTGTGACCAAAATTTATAGAGGAAAGAAAAAAATAGTATAAATTAAACAGAATTGACATTGAGTAGGTAACATATATGTATAACGTGATTTGCATAAGTTTTAGAAGCTGGTGATCTATAATAATGTGTAATATTATGGGTGAAAATAATTAAAAAATACAAAACTAATAAAATAATAAACACAAAGAGAAAGGTGGTGATGGAAAGAGAAAAAAAAATGCTCAACTCTTGCTTTTTGGATGTCAACGTGTACACTAGATATTAAAGCAAGGTGGTAACCTTTGAAAAAAATAAAACAAAGCATATGGTGTAAGCACAAAAACAATCCTAAGTTGCATAGGAATATTAATGTGTCCCCTAATTCACAACTTAAGGTGGTGACTAAGAGAAGCAAAAGAAGAAATATCAAAAGGAAGGAGGGGCAGCGGATTAAAAGAGAGAGGGAGTGGTGAGAAGATAAGAATAAAAAGAATAAGGAAAAGAAGAAAAAACAAGTGTGAAGGCCAACGAGAATTGGTGAGGCTTGGAGTAGAGCATCGAATGGTGATTTTGATTCCAATTCAAGTATGATGCTTTTGAGAAAATGAAGATGCTATCTATTAGCATCAAATTAAGAATTATGTAAGTGGTTTATGCATAATGTATATTCTTGAATTAATCTCTTTGAAAAGATTATTTCATTGATATTGTCCTAATCGTGTTCGAATTGTGGTATAGTTTGATTTTGAGTTTCGATATATTATTCCGATCAATTGTTGGTATTTTCATATTCCGTCGTGCATTTTGATTGATGTATCGTGGATTGTTGTAATCTTGGTTTTGGTCAAATATTTGGGAATTTATCGACACATGCATTACGCATGCTCAGGGTATGGTTTATGGATGTGATATGTGATTGTGGCCTAGAGAGGCGTATGTGAACAAATAAAATGCACTGAGTGATGCCTAGTGCGTGGTCGGTACGGACCCAAGTATATTCAAATTTCTGGTTCGTTGACATGTTCAATGTATTTATGCTCTGTAAATTATTGTATTAATTCTTGTGTCATCGAGTGATTATCCGTTTGTTGATAAATTGAAGTCTTGCTGAAGCTCCACCGAAATGCCAAAAATTATCACAGCAGAGTGTGTTCAAGCTCCAAAAAGACCCCAAAAACAACCACAATCATACAAACCCAGCTACGCAGAGAAGCAAAAAACAGCAACCAGTACTGAAAACCAGCCAAACAGAGACAACCCAAGACTATTGGAGCAAACCATTAACACCCAGCAGACCTAACCCCACCGGTGGAGTCAAAAACAACACAGAAGGCTGAAAAATAACAAATCGCAGTAAGGTGGAACAGTTTCAGTACTGTTCAGACCATAAACTGGCAAATCGGCACCTCTCTTGGACCAAAATCATGTCCAAACTTGATCCCCACAACAGGTGCAACTCCTCAAACTCTCCTCAAGGTCAAATTGGAGAAGATGTTTGAAATTTCTAGATCTGAAAAAACACCATTTTTCTCCAAAAATATTCAAAAATAGAAAAGTCTGTCTTCAACAAAATTGGCAAAAATTACCATTAAAACCAACACAATGAGTCGACCTTGGACTTGAGTTCTGGTTGTCAGACGGTGCTGACATCATGTTGACGTCAACAGGTGAACCTGTCTCGTTTGTTCCCTCAAGTTTTCTGATATATTTTTGATAAATATTTGTCTTAGATCAATGATTTGATACCAAGTTAAAATTGTAGAAGCGGTAGGTATTATTGTTTGTAAGAAGAGAAGAGAAGAGAAGAGAAGAGACGAGACGAGGAGAAGGAAAGAGAAAACAGATTTAGAGAATAATCTGTAATGTGAGTAGTGTTTCCCAACACTCTCTTATTTATATCGAACCCTATCGTGAGTAATTACAATATTACCCTACATAAATATAAACATAAAAATAACAACTCTTAACATTAATAAAACAGATTGTCCTACTTACATAAAGCAGAACGATCTATATCACTAAGACCAACGGTTTATATTACTAGTTATATTTAAAATTTTTACCCATGGTAAATCTATCCATTTACATTTTAATTCTTAACCCCAACAAATATGTTAACCATGCTTACGTTTATCAGTAAACATGATAACTACAGTAAATATTCTAACCACAATAAACATTTTGACCATAGTGAAAAAAAGCGTACTTTGCACAGGGATACCCTAGTTCTTCCATATCCTAAAACCTTTTGATTCTATATGAACCATTCCCCTATTTGGTTAACTACACAGGTGTACTGACATCAGGTTAACCACATTTTTAGTACAGAACTAAGAAGCAGAGACTTTTCTAAGGAGCTCTATCCATGGTAGAAACATGACAGACACCACTATTTCATGGACACCTGTCACACTTATTTAACGCACCACAATTAAATTATAAAGTTACCAATTTCAGACATGCTGCTGACACTTTCTGATAACAAACATTTGTTGTCAAGATATAACATTCTTTAATCATGCAAAAGTCTAATTGTAAAGGGAAACCATATCACTTTTTTCATTATAACAAAAGATAAAGGATGTTGCTGATTATTTTGTCTCATAAGACTCAAGTTTCACATGCACATATGAGAAAGATATCAAGTTAGACATTTAACCTAAGAATATTCACTGTATATGATTTACATTATATAGGAAGTATATAAGCTATTGACATGTCCACCTTAAGAATGTATCTGACTATCCTTGTCGGTGTGTATGTGTCATGTCATATCCGGGTGCCTACTTCATAAGAATAATGCAATTATATGGTCTCTTTGGTTAACAACTCTTTATTGCTTGTTTCTTTTGGGGGTTGGGGGTCGGTGTCATATACCACAAGGATTTTTTTAAGTGTACTTTCTATCATATATTACTTCAACTCTAATGAATATGAAAAATGTTAAACTCAGTCTAGGTGAGACACTGGATATGTTTTCATGTTGAATGTTATAACCGTACACATAACAACAGGATTACATTAAATGTCAATCCAAACACGATATGTATGCTCAATACATCAATGCCTAATTTTTCACACAATCAAAGTTGATTCTCTTACCTTGATATAACAAGCTCACAAAAGGATGGAAATAAAACAAGCAAATGTGAACGCCGTCCCCGATTCTCCTCTAAAATACCTCCCATTAAGTGAGGATGCAAAGGAAGAACCGATGCTGTGTCCAAATGAATTACAAGATGCGCTAGCTCTTGGAGGACAAAAATAATTTCTTCCACTCTTGCTGGTGGTAATGGACATTCACCTGCATATAGAGTTGGATCAGAATTACTCCATTGACAAAAGAAACACTAAGAACCCAAACTTTCTTTGACAACACCCATTAAATTGGTGAAGTCGCGCACCTAAGTCAATCTCATCGGATAAAAATTTCTTTAATATATATTCACATCTGCTCACTAGTATCATGGTTGAGGTTTTGCTAACTTCAGATCTGGTCATATTCCAATCACCATCTTCATTGCTGAAACTGAGGACATTATATAAAATTCAGTAATAAGCATAAAAAGTTTATAAAAAGCACAATATCAAAAATTCAACATTGGTTCCTAGGCAACTAGAATACATGGACAATAACTGACATGTACGTCAATAAGGAAATGCCTGGAGGGATGAAAAGTACAATATAAAAAATTCAACATCGGTTCATAAACAACTAGATTACATGGACAATAGCTGACATGTAAGTCAATAAGGAAATGCCTGAGGGGATAGTGAACTCATTTAGCAGATAGCAGCAGTACAGATAAGCAGTTGATGCTAACTGACTCTCCTTTAACATCATTTTAAAGGTTATTCTATGCTTCTTATCAACAAAAAGTCACCTACTCTGACATGATCTATGCTGGCTTTCAGTTCCTATGAACAGAAAGATGACTGAAATGCTATTTATTTGTCAAAAATTTAAAGAAGTATAAGTGTGACTGATCAGACTAACAATGCCCAACATATAAGCAATTTGATCAATTTGTAGTTTATCATTAGAATGAAGTACAGAAAATGATACAAAAAAAAAACAGCAGAAAGGTGCTCAGGAGCGGAGCCACACAGTGAACTGCCCCCACTCAATTTTTTTGTGCAAAGGTGGTTTTTGCTCCAACATATTTTTAAATTACTGACCAAAAAAAAAAACGTATTTTTAAATTTGTCCCCTCAAAAAAGTTATCATGTACCTAGTCCTTTTAGTCATCTCTCACAATTAGATTTAGTCCCTAAGCTTGCAATAAGTAAACTTAATTAATATTTATTTAGTTAGTTGAATCCACATAATATGATTTTAAAGAATACTCTGAGTGTCTCCATACATTTTACCCCCTCTTTCTTGTAACTGTTAATTTTAGTATATTGGAAGAAACATCTTTAATGGAATTGAAATAACATTCGCAGGCAATGTTTTCAAACTATAAAAAACTAGTCTGGAAGAATTTTAACTTACAAATTATTATTTGAGCTACCGTTTGATAAGTAAAAAAATTAATTTCATCATAAAATTAAAAACACATTTGATCACTCTAGAGTAAACTTATTTATGTGGTTTTGCTTATGAAATACCCTTCTATACATGCAGATTTGCATACAATTAAAGAACAGAACAAGTTCATCAAAGAAAAAACAAAACAAGTAAAAAAAAATTGAAGTACTACAATTTTTTTTGTTGTACCCAAGTGTTTGTATTTATTATTAGTTTGAGTTATTATAATATTATTCTTAAAGTTTGTCCCCACTACCATAATTTTCTAGCTCCGCCCTTGACAATGCTCCATATTATATTTTTCTTTTCTTGACTGTAATAGGTGTCCTGTGTCTTTTAAGATGGCGTGCAAAGTGTGGGATCACCATACACGAGAATACCTGCTCAAGGAAAATAACTTATGCAAGCAAGTCAAGGAGAATCTGCTACAGTGTGAAGGCATAAGCTCCACGGTCTCAATAGGCAAAGAGCATGTCCTTGATGCACAGCGGTCAAGGGTGGTAACTAGTCGTTGCAGAATCTGTGAAAACCGACATTAGTTGTATATATCTTTAGCGTCCAGTTCCAGAAGCTTGGTAGTTTAAAGCGTAATTGTTCAGGCAGAAAAAAGCAACATATGGTACACTTATACCAAAGACAAACTTACAGTGAGGAACCAAATAGAATATACAAGTATATCAACATAAATGAACATATTCAGAAGTTGGTGGAAATAATGCTATATGCCTAACCTAGGAGCACAAGTTGTATTAACTTAAAAAAGGGAAATAAGCTGTAACGCTGGATGCACCAAATAAACAGTCTGCTAAAAATTTTAACACCCTCTATCCATGGAAAGTAATCCTCATTTCCTATCTTGATGTAGCACAATATATTGTCAACTTTGAAAAGTTAGGGGGATATATAATGCTATGTTTCTGAACAACTCTTTTTAGAAAAAAATGTTACAAGTGATCTATTTTCCAAGACCACTCACAACTAAGGTTATACTGGACCATTTAATACACTGATTATAATATAGGTGTCCCCTAAATTTTGATGCACATTGTCTATTTTTATCTTCAACTTTGTTCTGTCTCAATTTTCCTGGCTCAACAAATGGAAAATTCCAACACTTAGTTCTATTTACCCCCTCAACTTCAATTCGTCAGGCTTTTTCCGTTAGTTTTGTAGAAGTACAAATACGTAAGTTATACTCTCTCCACCAGCTTACACTTTGAGTAGATGGTCTTTTAACATGCGTCAAAGCTTGAGTGGGACTGAGGATTGAGGGTGACAGAGTAGTAAAGTGGTATCTTGAGTGAAACAGTCTGCTCAAAGCAAAATATTAAAATGCTTCAACATCATTTCATAGAAGGAGTTCCTATGTTCAAATCTCAACGTCACCTCGACAACTAAAAAGATTTTCACATGCTAGATACAAATTTTATCCTGTATATGATAGAACATGTTGAAGTATAAATACTTAAGTTATACCCTCTAAACTAGCTTAAACTTTTAGAGTAGATGGCTCTTCAACAAGCTTTAACTAGGTAGAAGGAATTGATTAATTCGCTTTGAGAAGTACATGGTTCCAATTCGGAAAACATTAAGTGGAAGGGGTAAATTGGAAATAGTGGCATGGTTCAAGAACCGTATTTGATAGCAATTCCTAAAACAACATGCAAAGCGAAAAAGGACGACTCGTTTCTTAAAAATCATAGAGGACAATATTTTAGGGACGGAGGGGGTAAAAATTATCTGCATGATTGGTTACAATGTTAACTACTTCTGTTTTTCTCATAATATCTTAGACCAATCATTGTGAAAACGATTAGTTTTAAGAAAACATCTTAATTAATAGTATTAATCAAGGTCAATTCCTACACGAACCTATCAATCAGAAGTCTTTATATCAAAGCATATATGTAACAAAATATGTGCTAGCAGGAAAATTACATCAAGAGGCGCATCAATCTGGGACTTGAGAATCTTGTCACCGAGAATGTCTAGAATACTCATCTCAAGAGACTCATCAGCCTTAAGTTCCAACGCTGAGAGAGAATTAGAAGGTAGAGCACGGCCGCAGTAGCCTACTAGGAATATTTCGTAAACATCTGCAATTTCTTTCCAAATACGTATTCTTGCAAGTCTACTAATACTAGGATCTATGCCATAGTTCGCTGCTAATTTGCAAGTATCATCAACAATAATGCGGTTGAAGCCTTCAACAGCTAATCTCCAAAGTGCGGCATCAGGACTGTCTCTTCTTGTCCTCATACACCTACCAAAAGTACAAGAAAGAGAGTGAGAGGTTTGTTCTCATTATCAAAATATAAACAGCACAGGGGGTAAACCTTAGAGGATTAAAAGATCAAATTTCAAGAAGCACTAAACACTAGATTCTATCAATAGTCCAAAAGTTCATATCGAATCATACACTTGCAAAAAGAGGTGCTGCCAAAAGTTCATATCGAATCATAACTAAGTTGGTTCCCATACATCAGAATAAAACTAGATCAAACAGTGCAAAAGAGATAGTAGAATTTTTTATTCAAAATTTAGCTAACTCGCATCCGTTACAACTGGAAATGTCATGAATCATGATACTCTAAGTTACCCAAACTACTAGCAGAAGTTAAAAATTTCAAACTAGAATCTATTAACTTTGATCAATTATAGAAAAGTAAGAAAAAAAATAAGAGAATATTATTGAGGCACAATAAGCCAGAACAACCTTAAAGGAAAACTACATATAAGAGGTCTTTATATAATAGGGCAAAAGGAAAACAATCAGATTAAGCTAAGGTAACATAAAAGAAAACAAATGACTAAGTTACCCTCAAGTCTAAATATGCTAACTACTCTAACACCCTCCGTCAAACTCGTGATGTGGTAGCAAAAAACATCAAGAGTTTTCCAAGAAGAAAACGAAAGCGAGTGATAGGATGCGACTTTGTGAAGAAATCTGCTAGCTGCATACAATCCTCCCTTTCTACGGCCTGTCCCAATGAGCTTGTTGGACTGTGAATCCTAAAGGACCTGAGGTAAATGAACCTACTGAAGGAGATACTATAAGTGCACCAGGTTGATGGAGAGAGATTAACTTCTACAACTGATCAATAAACATAGTTAGGCTGGGTGCCTATGAGGAGGACTCATCCACCGGTGTTGCAACTGCTGCTAAATAACGATCTTAAGCCTGAAATGACTGATTTGCTGTCCCCTTTGCATTTTTGTTCATCAGTTTAGGGCATTGAGCCTTCCAGTGGTCCTTCTCATTACAAAAGCTAAATTCATCTGAAACTACACGACCCCGATATTTATTTTGTGAATTAGAAGTCACCGTAGGAGACACAGCCAATACAGTCTGAGTAGGCAATGGAATAAGACCTTTCCCAGAAAGAGTCTTAAGACGAACTTCTTCAGCCAGAAGCTCATTCGCTACTGCATCAACTGAGGAAAGTGGATTACGATGGAGAATAGAACCACAAAAGTCTCTCAAAGTCATCCCTGAGGGCCATCAAAAAATGCACCAACCTTTGCTCCTCTATAAAAGTGCGATATATCACATGAGTACTCAGTTCAACAAGTGTTAACTGATCCCAATATCCAGTCATAAGTGAGTAGAACTCCTGGATGTTCTTGTCACCTTGGCATGCAACTCGAATTTCATACTCTAGCAGATATCTCTTTGCAAAATTGGACTGAACAAATAAGGTAGCTAAATAATCCCTAATCTCCTTAGTTGTATTAAACTTAGTCAAATGAACACCAATGGTCTGATCAACTAAGTTGTTAATCCAAGTGATGATTTTAGCGTTGTTAATTTTCCAAGGATTCTTTAAGTCAACATATTTCTCGACCTTAGAATCTGTTGGAACTGACAAATCACCACTAACATAACTCCACATTTCCTTACCCAACAAGAAAATTTTCATAACATAAGCTCAATATACATAGTTCTCACCTTTTAATCTGAGACTGATAGCTTGAAGAGAATCAAAATTTTCACCGGCCATAATACCCAAATCAAGCAATCCAAAACAAATATTAAAGTAAACAAACAACCAATAACCAAGCAAAATCCAGTAGCCCAAAGCAAAACAGTGGCCCATAGTAGTAATTTTCAGCAAAATCTAACAATCAAAATTCAGCAAGCTAACAACCCAACACCCAAAGAGCAAATAAGGGCCTAACAGAAAAGCAAAGCCTAACAAAAACCACCAGCAACAATGCTTAACAAAACAAAACCCAACAAAGAAAAGAAGAAAAGTCAAACTAAAACTAGCCCCAAACCAACAGTAGCCAAAATCAACAAACCCTAGTAATTAGGATTTCTTACCTTGCAACGAGAAGCACCAGCAGAAGAGAAGAGGCAACAAATGCAACAACCAGAACTAGCAATATATGCAACAATTGGCTCAGCGAGGAAGACTTAGCAACGAAAGCATGAAAACAGCTAGCCGACACACAGGGGAACGCAAATCCAATCAAAAAACAGAAGGAAGAAGGCACCAGCAAAGTCAAGAGAGACCTCCCCAGAACAGAAACCAACCAGCAAAAGCCAAGAACAAAAATTAGAACCAAAAGAAGCGGCAAACGCCAAACAATTCAAAGTTCACCACAAATCAACTCAACAACTTTACAAATCAAATACCCATAACAAATTGAGGTTTTTTACACAACAATACAACAAAAAATCAAAATTCGGCACTATTCACATGAACAAGAATTTCGGTACTGTTCACAGCGTATGATCAGTAACTTCGGCACTGTTCATAGACTGTGAACAGTAATTTTGGCACTGTTCACCGCGTGAACAGTATTTTCAGTACTGTTCATAACCTTTAGAACCACAAAAAATAGCAACCCACACAGCAGATCCCAACATAAAAGACCCAGCAACCCAGAGCAAAGAACAACTACGTGATGAATCAGAACTCCAAGGTTTCAAATCTTGGACGGAGAAAATTGGGTTGCTCTAATCATGGAATTGAAACATAATCTGATACCATATTAACTTTGATCAATTATAGAAAAGTTAGTGAAAGAAGAAGAGAATATTATTGTGGCACAATAAACCAAAACAACCTTAAAGGAAAACTACATATAAGAGATTTTTATAAAGTAGGGTAAAAAGAAAACAAACAGACTAAACTAGGACAACATAAAAGAAAAAAAATGACTAAGTTACCCCTAAGTCTAAATATGCTAACTATTCTAACAGAATCCACAAATAAAAACTAGAAAACTATGGACTCAAATAAAAAAAAGACAAAACAATAAAAACATCAATAATGAAAACATGCTATTTGTCCAAGACATGCAACCCTCCCTTTCTATTGTCTGTCCCAACCAGATTCTTGGAACGTGTATCCTACACAACACAACTAGAAGAAGAAAAGTAAAATGAAAATTCAGAGTCAAACAGCTTACTAATTGAGATCAAATTTAAGGTAAATCGCCGAATATAATAAATATTAGGAAGTGTTAGATGCGGAGAAATAATAGACCCAACACCGGCCAAATGTACCATTGGCTCAAGTACCCAAACAGATAGAGAAGAGAAGGTATATGCAAATAAAAAAGAATTACTGATCATGTGATGTGCAGCCCCCGAGTTGGTTCGAAATATATCAAAAAAACTAAAGTGAACGAATGTATGGAAGGAGAGATTGATAGAGTATTCTGCAGTTAAAATGAGAGAAGCATCTGCAATTGATCATTAATCACAGTTGATTTCACATTGATGGCCTGAATAGAGTCAAAGTCTTCACTTGCCATAATTGGAACAAAAGAAAGTGGAATAAAAACAATCAAATCACCTAAACCAAACCTGAGAAAATTCAATTAATACCAAAGCCAATAACCAGTAAAATCCACAAATATTTGGGTATCAATCAGTCCTAACTGGTGAGGATTAAAACCGGCAAGTTGTGAAGCCCAAATCAAACTGGTGGCAGCCAGAAACTAGCCCAATGCAAATTGTTGGAAGCAAGAAAGCAGCTCAATATAAACCCCACAATACAAAGCAGACCCAACACAACAAAAACCCACAATCACCAAACAAAAGCCTTCCAGCAACACAACACGAGTAACGACAGTCTTCAAGCAACACAATCACAGAAACCAGCAAACGTTTAGGACAGATTAGAGGCAGAAATTTCATCAAAATTTCAGGTCTAATGATTTAAGCCCACCACCCAATTCAAGTATCAATATTCAGCAACAAGAGAAGTAACCCATTGTCCAACACTAGGACCAACAACCGAGAGCTGTGACAAGAACTCCTAATGTCCAAGAGTTGCGACAAAGACTCCTCACACCACCAACAATCTACACCAGCAATGACCAAGAGAATCAGCAAGAAACAAAGAACAATTGGAAAATCAAAGAGCCCAGCAAAAACATCAAAGCTGAAGAACCCAAACTAAAGAAACCCTATTAACAGTGAAGAGGGAACCAAATCTCGGCAAAAACCAGTTCAAGGAACTTGAATCTTCCAATTGAGCCCCAAGAAAACCAAATCGCATTTGGTATAGTCGATTTGAGGCAAAAAAATTCAAAAACTCATAGAAATCTTAGATCGAAAACCTCATAGAAACCTTAGATCGAATTTTTCAGATCTATAACTTGAAAAATATCCAAAAAACAAGAAACCAAATCAAAAGGTCACAAAATAAAAAATGAAATAATCCCCTGTTGTAGCCCACAAAGAATCAATCTAGGAGGCGCCTCATTTGTGTTCTGGTTGAGGATGTCATCCTAACCAATGATAATGTCAGCCCTCTTCAAACTACGATATTTTTTTTCCATTCTGAAGACTAATGCTGTGTTGCAAATCATGTTAGGATCATAACATGCTTTGATACCATGTTAAGATTGATTACAAAATGCAAAAAGAATGAAGAGAAAAGAGAATTAGAAAATAAAATGTTGTTACTGCTCAATAGTCTGTATAACCACATAACATAAGATGCACAATAAAGACCCCTATATAGTACATAAAATGAAGTAAACGACTATACTACCCCCAATAACATGCAAAACTAACAGTATTGAAGCTCAGTACCATTTTTCCACTTGATTAATAGTCCTTTTGAATTACAATATGGTCATTTAGTAACAGAACCTGTATCAATTCTCACCTTCCAAGACCTTGAACAATCTCAGGAAAAATATTATACTTTTCTACAGAAGGAACCTGCAAGAAAAGATCTACCAACACAGGCACAAGCTTCTCTGCAAATAGATGATTTGAGTCACCGGCCACAGCAGCTGTAGTTGATGCAGAGCTCAGGGACGAAACTTCTACTTGCTTTGGCGATGTAGCAGCAGTTCCATTAGGGGCCTCAGCCATGTTATTAGGTTCTGTGAAAATGGCATCAAGATATCAAACTTGGTTTATCTTCAGGTAAGAAAGCATTTGGCACAGAAACCATGTTCATACCAGAAATATGGGCCCTAGTGCTGGCTTGCTTGGTTTCATCACCCTCAGTTTGCAAAGGAGAATCAGATCTTGGAAGATACTGCAAAAGTTCCTGGAGAAGGGAGATCCACATTGCAGAAAGGTGCTCCGCTGGAACTAATAATGGAATGATTTCCAATGCAGTACGTTGCACGGGTGGAACATGTCCCTATGGAAAGGCAACCAGAATCTCATTGGAGAGAACTCGTCTACAACTGAAGTCATACCAATTTACGGATTCTAATATATCCTCCAAAATTTTTGTCTCCTCATCTAAAATAAGGTCACAGGAAAAAAAGTCCAAAAAATTCCTCAATGTTTATGAGTTTAATTCCATGCTGGATCTTGTATCTGAGAAGAAGACTGTTGCAGCTTCACAATGAATTGACAATGGCAAAAATTTTGGAACTTAAAAACTGCATAAAACAAGAGATTCAACTATAATGCTTCTCCTGCTATTGTGAATGAGAAAATCACAAGCTAATGTTTACAAACATCTGGTTTTCAGGGAAAAAGTGAAGCCGAGTATTTCAGATACAATTAAGGTAATGTACCTCCATCATTTAAAAAACATCATGGTAGCCTGTTATTTGTTGTCACTACATCACAATAAGAATAACAAATTGTGTTCTGAGGCAATACTGTTTGCTTCTGAAGCAAAATCCTTATACATAAGACACTTTATCCCTAGTCCATTAAATTTCATGACATGCTCGCAGAAAAAAATTAATAATGTGCAGTATTTTAGTACACAAAATGATAAAATGAAGAACAGTCGAGAAAAAAGGGAGGAGGAGCAACCACGAAATGAAAGGACTTACATATTCAGCTTCAAAATTATTATCAGTAATTATGGTTTGTTTGATTGCAGAATCTATGACTGATAGCAACTGTGCATACATGCCATTGTCAAACATTCCACGTGCTTGCACATACAATTCTCCTGTCAAAAGTACGAATAGATGCAGAAAAATAACACTATGATTAGAATGGAGTTCTGCTACTTGAAAGGTCAGTAGAGACACCATTTAACCGTGTCTCCTAGATCAGACCATTGTTTGACTGAGGAGGATTTAACCATGTTTCCCAGATCAGACCGTTGTTTGACTGAGGATATAAATAATTTCAGTCCCCAGCATTCCATGATTTGACTGGAGAGCATGTGTATCCCCTAAGTAGTGTATGGATAAAGACAAATTTAAATTATCACAATGTAATATGTATTACCAAGACCATGTATAATCTCCTGCTGCACCTTGGTAGTGGCATTGCCACTGTAGCTAGATGACTTCTGAAGAACACGCTCATAAACATCGAGTACCGATTTCAGGTAAGACGTTGGCAAATTCCCCTGGTTGACACAATCATGTGACTTGAAGTTAATCTTTTGCAAGTGCTGATAAATCATAACACTGGTAATAGAAGGCATTATAAGAGACTCTCATAAATCTCCATAATTTAGTTTGAAAACCAATCGCTGATTCTGATATAGAAAATCTAATGAATACCTTGGGAGAATGAGAAATGACAGTGGACTGTAAGCAATTTATTGCAGCAAGAGCAACCTCTTTACTACCATTGAAAATGCTGTTTCTAACGAAAAGAAGCAAAGACTCCCACGCTGCAACACAGAACATCGCCATGTTTTTAGCTGTACTGTTCCTTGCAGAGTAACTATAACAAAAAATTGACTTACCAGACCAAAAATTGTTTAAACTTCGAAGGAAAGGAAAGAAAGAGCGCAGAATTCGTGCTATTCCGCCAAGCACAAGCACAAGGGTCTCATCCCACTGTTTCTGAGCTGTGTTACGACTGCAATGACATTCAACGTGTGATAGAGAATGCATGATCTACTAAATGTAAGAAACGGTCAAAAAAAGACAAAAATACTTGTAGGGTTCAGAATAAAGGAAACTTAATTCCGTACCTATGATGTATAAGCATATGAACTGCTTTTCCTCCACGTGTTCCAAGTTCTTTCCCTTGCCATTCATCTTTTGAGGATGTTGCAGCCTAGAAGCAGAAAATTCAAAACCAACATAAAGAAAAAGGTGACAGAGAAGCTCAGAGTGTACATTTAAAGCTTACCATGTGGGATGCACGATCCAATGTAGAAAAAACATAATTCCAAAGACAATCCTCCCACATATTCTTTGAAAGCTTTTGCCCATGACTTCCAAGAATTTGAAAAAGTGTCCGCACTGCCGAGTTTCTAACCTAAAGAGGGAATACATCAATCATAGCTGAAAGGATTTTCGTACCTAACTGTCATCATAGCAGTGATGCATTCTGTAATTTCTTCTTGTGCGTGGCTCTAATTCTTCCAGGCGAGCGAATGGCAGAAAAACATTACAGCCAAAATAAATAACTCAAACAAAGACTATCAATGAAATTCACGATCATTGCTGGTAGAAAGATCAGGGAATCTAATGACTGTATTATATATATACCAGCTGAGAGCATCTCTTACAACCAGGAGCATCTCTTCAAAGTTGTGATGCATGAATAAGACCGAAAATTCAACATTGGAGAATCATGACACTGTATTAGTAGTAATGTGGTACAGAAAACTGTAGGCAGCTGAATTTATGAAACTAAAATTCCAATTGTTTATTTGGAAATCAACCTCCACCAAAAGCATTCCACTTTAGGTGAGATGTTAGGTCACTAGAAGTCAAGTGAGACTAAAATCATAAAATGTATTGATCAAGCATTATCAACTGAAATTGCAGAAAAATCTCGAAAATTCAGAAACCTAGGCATCGTAGTTAAAAAAAAAAGCCCTTAATGCAGCCAAAGGAAATGAGCACACAACCTAATTTTTTTCAAACACAAGTAGTTGCACTAACAAGAAACATACTCGTATGCCTCATTTCATGGTGTTATAGATATAGATAAGAATATAAGCAATAGTAATATAGAAGACAAATAGACTAATATCCCTGTTTTGCGTAGAGGGAATGGGCACAATATAAAGAGGGCCAAGGTGATCAATAATTCTGAAGTTATCAGTTACAACTTCTAAAAAGCCTAATCATTAAAAGAAAAAAAGTTGAATCCAGCGGGTTTCACTTTAAATGCTGAGGGGATAAGTGGCCATCTAATCTTCACATATATCCTTCAGACTTGGAGAAACAATAGGACAGTAACCGATAATGTAAAAGACTCGTGGTAATAAATAAAAGGTTTTGTACATGTTCAATTTCATGTTAACAACATGAATCTTTTTTCTCGGGCACATTCAACAAACAGGTCTAAGACATTATAAAATCAAATATTGTCAAGCAATACACTTGGTTCTAGGTCAAGCTTCCAACTATCACATTTAAAGTACAATACACACAAATCTTAATGTCCCACCTCTGAGTTCCCCATTCGTCTCTTTGAGGGTTCTTTACCCTCATGGCTGTTAAAAGATACATATTTGTTTAATCTTGAAACCATTTAGTCTTACTTGAACCTTAAAAGTAATCCAGAAGCACCAGGCACATGTCCTTAGTAAGAGGCCTTGATCAAGAGCATACAACCACTCAACACACTGAGAGATGGATACTATTTCCCTTCCAAAGAGGGAACCTTATCATAGGCCTATGAGATGACACAAGAACGTTGATGCTTTTGGCATCATAAATCTGTTTGAAGAGCTTGTCATTCAAGTCACATTTCAATTTGATAAGTTCAATCAAGCCAACAGATGCTCAAACCATCAGGTATGTGAGTGTCAGATAACTCAGATCTATTACAAAAAACATCAGCTTACCTATTTAAATTTTAACGTTTTATACAGTGAGAATTATGTGTATACCAGCATGTTTAGACATTTAAGAATTATGGACTTACTTCCAAGCAGCATTAAAATTTGGACAAAAGAAAATGCTGCTAAAGTTCAGAGTTATAGTCATTACCTCTGGCCTCTCATCGGCTCCCAGATTATGAAGTAATGAGAAAACAGAAAACAGCAACTTGTCACGATTAACAGTATTCACCAAGGGAGCTTGATCTGTAACTGTATCAACAACTCTGAGGCCATGTTCTTCTCTACTTTCACCATTTCTTTGCTTTGAGGAATCCAAAATTCCTGTAAAGTTGTTGCACAGAAAAAAAAATTAAACCTTTGGGTATAACTTCAGTGCAAAAACTAGTTTACTTGATCTTCTGAAGAGCTGAACCTATTTCCTTTTCCTCTGCAGACACATTAAGAAGTCCCTTTGCAATAAAATCAGTTGAAGTCCATAAAAGGCCTATTGCTGTCAAGCTTATATTCAACTCGGTCTTTTGAGAACTGTAGGCTCCAGTAACATCAATACATCTGCACAGATCAGATCAATTATGGTTTGGGCCTGAGGAGAGCTGAAGAGAGACAAGAAGGATAAAGATCAGTAGATCCAATATATTATTTAAGCATACAGAGCTCAAGAAAGACTCATGTCCTCTAAGTAAGGTTTCGCATCGAAGTCATTTCCAGTTTACTTGGGAATACCACTTTACAGTGGTCGTGCTTGTTTTGGAAACTTCATTCAATTGTCTAAAGTCCTTTCAAACTAAACCTCTCATCTGAGGTAGACTAGTCATTATAAATTTGCATGTGTATGTTTAACCAATACATATATATACATAGGTGTAATCATAAGTATCATTTTTTTTAACACCATGCAGCACCGACCATTTAATATTTACTCAAAACTAATGAAATCAACTACCCAACTTGAAACAGTGGATTTTAGTTTTCTCAAGGTTGTCATCAACAGTCTTTTGACTCTTCTACAAGAGACAGAAAGAGAGAGGGAGAGAGAGAAAGAACATGAGACAAAGCGTCTTCATTACCGCATCGATCACTGGAATAAGGCATGAGTTCGGATTGCTCGCTGCTCGACTATTTTGCTAAGAAGAAGTAGAAGAAGAAAAGGGGATTGCGAATTTGTGGTTCTTTTGTTGACTGATTCTTCCAGAATTTTTTGCCAGATTTCATCTTTTTTGTAGGAATTGCAAATCTGATGTTGTTTAGGGTTGAATGATTTTGTGTGGGTTTATTGATTTAGGGTTGAATATTTGGGTCTTCAAGTTTTACTTTCTTTCCCACCAATCCCTTTTTCTTTGTCTTTTTCTTCACCTCCCATACAGTTCCAAGCATATTGTTTCAAGTCCATTGCGAATCAGCCGAATCGAACAAGTCTACTCTGAGTTCTACCGATATTGCTGAGTCATAACCGAGTCAGCACCATTTCATGCATGACTCATGATATTTTAAGTATCATGAATTGATATTGCATCAGAAGGGGCTGAGTTGGATATGACTCGGCCAATACTTTGCACCCTGCTTCTATAAATGCAACACAAGAATGGATGATGACAATGGAAAATAGAAATTCATCGAGGATGTGGTTTAAATCAAAGTTAAGCACCATAATCTAATTGTAAGCATCATAGTCCTGTATGATTATGTTTGTAAGCACAACCTGCTTAGTAAGGATGGAAATTGCAACTCTGAAAGAATGTAAGCCAGAATTATGATAAGCATGCAATTACAGAGACACAAAGATAACACCAAAATGGGAACTTACACATGGAGGCAGTCAGCAGGTATGGTTGGGAGCCCATCATTCATGATGACGCGTAGGCTCTACCAGAAAAGAATCTGAGTCAGCTCAATCTAAAACATGGATCAACAATACAGATAAGTTTTCAAATCGTAACAAGCAATTGAAGCATCTTGCATTAGCTATATACAACAACTACATAAGCATGATTATGATGCACCACCTATGATGATAATCCGAGGTAGATAACTACGAAAGTAGTTTTCCACCCTAAATTATAAATTCTGGAAATGAAACTTCAAAAAGACCATGTGCTGTTCTAGAAATCAACAAAAACTGACAACAGAATTCCCTGTCAATCAACCAAATGGGTCCACAAAAGGACATTTATAACATTTAGTTGGCGTAGATGGACAGAGTACGGAAACTTAGACTATACATATTTCAATATGTATCTTAGGACAAATGCAGCAGTGGCGGAGCCACCTCAAAAGGAGAGGAGCCACTAGCCCTCACTGACTTTTAAGAAACTTTCCATACACCCTCTATTTGTAGTGTTATGGAAATATAACTATCTTGAATTTATTACATTGCCCCCTTTAGATTTTTGCAAATTAGTATAATAGTCCTAGTCACTTTTACTTTCAGTAGGTTAGTGGTCCGCTCGTGCTTTACTTAATAAAACATATGTTTTATTTTTGAGTAAAATAGACGTGAAATCTCTTCACCATTATACATTGACCAAAGATAATACCTCTATTATTTAATACACTTTTCTAAAACAATTGCATACTGGCTCAAAATCTAGAAATAACGATGAAATGCAAATAATAATATATACTAACTCAAAAACATTTATGCTTTTTCAAAGAACCAATTTCTCAACAAGATGCCAGATAATCTCATCTAAATTTTGCAACAAGAAAAGGATGATTTTCTCATACTTTTACATTATGTACATTACAAGGAATTATAGAGAAATTTAGCATAAAAATAGACAATTATACATGAGTTTTGGAGTTGTAACAATGTCATGGTTTTTTACTAATGTAGAAATTTTATTGCTTATTCTTTTGTGCATGTTTTGTTAAAGCTTCATTAATACTACTTTTAATTTCTCATTGTCAATTATGGCCTGTATTTGAATTTCAATTTAATTGAAATAAATTGAAATTCTATTTGGAGAATGACTTATGGCAGAAGTTTGTAATGAAAACAAACTCAAGGAGTGTTCAAGCAAGACATAGACTCTAGTTGGAATTTGTCCTTCTTGGACTTTATGTCCTTTTTTTGATATTGTTCAACATGGACTAGGATTCTAATGACTACTGCCAATAGCTTTATCAAAGGAATAATGTCTTCAACAGGTTAAGTGCTTTAGAATTGACATTGACAACGAAGAGAAATTATCTCATTTGGAAATTTAGGATTTTACTCTATTTTTGGTTTTGGGTCTTATTTGGGAATACCAATTTTATTGAGAAGAAGATTTTTGACATTACTAATTTTGTAATAATGATAGAGCAAATACGTTCTCTTGTTGTTTGTTGTCAAGAACAGTCTTGTAATCTCTGACCTTTGATTGTGAATTCTTGTCACTATGTTGCGTTCGTGGACATTGGTTTTACTTATTGAGCCGAACCACATAAATCTTTTGTGTTTTATTTTTTCTATTTTGTTACGTTTTATTGTACTTGTGACTTCGGTGCATAACAAACTGATATCAAAGTTATTGATTTCGAGATGGCTACAGTAAAATTTGATGGTCAGAACAATTTCAGTTAAGACAAATTAAGATGAAGGCATTACTTCATTAGTGGCGTTTGGTAAAGGTCATTGATGGATCTCTATCCAAGGAGACAGATCATAGTAAAGTTACTGATATTGAAGATAAGATGCACTTTATAATTCAGTTATCTATTACTGATGAAATTCTTCATGAGGTCGTCGATAAAGACAAAGCCAAAGATCTCAAAAAAAATTAGAGAGTTTGTATATGAAGAAATCTCTCGCCAATCGCTTGTATCTGAAGTAATAGTTGTATACACTCAAGATGAAGGAAGATAAGTCAATTATTAAACATCTTGATGAATTTAACAAAATTATTACAGACTTAAAAATATTGAAATTAAAATTGTGGAGTAAGATCAAGTCCTTATTGCTTTATGTTCACTGCCTGATTCGTTTGATAATTTTGTTAATTCAATGTTGTATGGAGAGAAACTCTATCTCCTTTGTTGATGTGAAGTCCTTTTTAAATTCTAAAAAGTTGCATACTAAATTGAACGGTAAGAATAGTGATGCTTAAGATGAGAATCTATTTGTGAAAGGTCGTCATAATAGTTCCTCTAATAATATTATAGGTCGATCCATTTGAAAAAAATTCAAATAAAAGAAAAGAAAATTTTGAAAATTAATCATAATCTACGAAGAAACAAAATAATATTGAATATTTTTACGGTCACAAAAATTGGTAAACATGTGATTATTTTAAGTTGAAAAATAAATGGGGGCATAAAAAATCAAAATTTTCCGATTCTTCCTTATTACTTTATGTTCACTGCCTAATTCGTTTGATAATTTTGTTGATTCAATATTGTATGGAGAGAGACTTTATCTCCTTTGTTGATGTGAAGTCTATTTTAAATTCTAAAGAGTTGCATACTAAATTGAACGAAGGCCGTCATAATAGTTCCTTTAATAATATTATAGGTCGATCTGTTTGAAAAAAATTCAAATAAAAGAAAAGAAAATTGTAAAAATTGATCATAATCTACGAAAAAACACAAAAATGTTGAATATTTTTACGGTCACAAAATTGGTACAAATGTGATTATTTTAAGTTGAAAAATAAAAGGGGGCAGAAAAAAATCAAATTCTTCCGATTTACTTTATGTTCACTGCCTAATTCGTTTGATAATTTTGTTAATTCAATATTGTATGGAAATAGACTTTATCTCCTTTGTTGATATGAAGTCTATTTTAAATTCTAAAGAGTTGCATACTAAATTGAACGGTAAGGACAGTGATGCTTAGGCTGACAATCTATTTGTGAAAGGTCGTCATAATAGTTCCTCTAATAATATTATAGGTCGATCCATTTGAAAAAAATTCAAATAAAAGAAAAAAAATTTTAAAAATTGATCATAATCTATGAAGAAACACAATAATGTTGAATATTTTTACTGTCACAAAATTGGTACAAACGTGATTATTTTAAGTTGAAAAATAAAAGGGGACAAAAAAAATTAAATGCTTCTGATTCTTTGAGTGTTGCCAGTGTTGCAGGAGATACATTTGATGGTTCAAACAGTGTCCTTACAGTTGTTGTCTCTAATGGGCGCTCTAATGAGTGGATTCTTGATTCAAGTTGTTTCTATCATACGTGCCCTAATCAGGATTGGTTTACCACATATGACTCAACCAATGGAGATTCAGTCTTGATG
This sequence comes from Ilex paraguariensis, assembly GCA_963454935.2. NCBI lineage: Eukaryota > Viridiplantae > Streptophyta > Magnoliopsida > Aquifoliales > Aquifoliaceae > Ilex > Ilex paraguariensis. The sequence continues at coordinate 133,572 of CAUOFW020009836.1, forward strand.
TGAAATAATATTGCTTACAAGACTATTGGAACAGGTACTATCCGAATTAAGACACATGATGGAGTTGAAAGACTTTGACAGATGTACAACATATTCTAGAATTAAACAAAAATTTGATTTCTTTGAGTACTTTGGATTCCATTGGTTATAGGTTTTCTTTTGAAGGTGGAATTATGAAAGTTTGGAAGGATTCCCTAGTTATAAGGAGTTAAGACTATTGACTCCCAACTGTTGAAAGACGAAGGAACTCACGAATCCATCGCTAAAATTTTGATCATCAATGTATTGATTCTCCTGATGGTTGATGTAATCTTCGCAACCTAAAAAGTTTGCTTGAATTACGTGATCAACCTCTCCCCCAGCTCAGTACGGAAGCAAAGAAAATTTGAGTTTCTCTTTTCACCCTAAAGCCGTGAGAGCAATAGAGAAAGATGTCTTCAAAGATTGAACCCCCATGACAATGATATCTTTTTGATGAGGTATGGTGATTGATCTTAGTTTCTACTGTATCTCCGTATTAAGGGTATTTGAGAGCGTCTTGAGCATATGTATTCTGGTTCTAGGAATCTTTCTTGGATTTATGAGGTGTGTAACGCTTAGCTTAATTAAAAGGTAAAAAGATTAATGACCACTATGTTCTCTAGGGTGATATTATGATTAGTTCAACTGGTGTTTCATCTTTAAAAATTTCAGATTCAAATACTACTTAGCTATGAAATGTGTTTGGGCAACAAAAGCGAGAGGGTTATGGAAGTCTTGTGTAAACAGGATTTGCTTGACAAACAAGAAAATGGAAAGTTTAATTTCTGTGATTATTGTGTTCAAGAAACAATGCAAAGTTAAGTTCACTACAACTATTCACAAGACTAAAGGTACAATTGATTATATTCATTCAAACCTTTGGAGTTCTTCTCATGTTCCATCTAAGGATGGCACTCGGTATCTTTTGACCTTTATTGATGATTATTCAAGAAAGGTTTGGATTTATTTTTTGAAATGCAAAAATGATGTTTTTGTGACTTTTAAGCAACGGAAGATTTTGATTGAGAAACATACTGGCAAGAGACCTAAGGGTCTTAGAATAGATAATGGTTTGAAATTTTGTGAAGGTAAGTTTAATGAGTTTTGTAAAGATGAAGGCATTGTCGGGCATCATACTGTTTGGTTTACTCCACAATAAAATGGGGTTGCAAAGAAGATGAATAAGACTCTTTGGAGACAACATGTTGTATGTTCTCTAATGTAGGATTGTTTAAGGATTTTTGGACAGAGGTTGTCAGCAATGCTTGCTATTTGGTTAATCGTTTTCCATACAGTGCCACTGTTGTTGATTCGGATCTAAAAATATTTGGTTGCCCTGCTTATTGTCATGTGAATGACGGTAAGCTTAAGCCTAGGGCTAAGAAGAGCATATTTATTGGTTATACTAATGGTATGAAAGGATATAGATTGTGGTGTTATGATCCTAAATCACCTAAGGTTATAGTAAGTAGGGCTGTTGTATATGATGAATATTTCATATTTCATCCGAGAAAGTAGTTTGTTGTTTCTACAAGAAAAAAAAGTGTTATAACAAGAAGGTGGAGCTACTGGTGGAAGTTTCACAAAAGTACTTGAAAGTACTCCAGTTCAACCTATTACAGATTTGTCTAAGTCTAGTTCAGGTGATGATTCACACGAGTAGCAGTATAGTATTGTAATAGGAAGGAAGAGGAGGCGAGTAAAACTCCCTCAGAAATATGGATATGCAGACTTGGTGGCTTATGCACTTACTATAACCGAGGAGATTGTTGATCAGGAGCCTTTCACATATCTAGAAGTTGTCACAGGAAGTGAGTCTATACATTAGACAGTTGTTATGACCGAAGAAATTAAATCTCTTCATAAAAACAAGACTTAGGAATTAGTGAAGTTGCCTAAGAGGATGAAGATTGTTGGTTACAAATGGGTTTTCCAAGAAAAAAAGGAATTCTCAGGATTGAATCTGCAAAGTACAAGACATGATTAGTTGCAAAGGGCTACAATTAGAGAGAAAGTATGGACCTCAATGAAATTTTTTCAGCAGTTGTAAAATATAGCTTCATTCGTGTATTGCTTGCCATAGTTGCTTTAGTCAATCTAGAGCTTGAACAACTTGATGTAAAAATAGTTTTTTTATATGGCAAGCTTGAAAAAACTATTTACATACATTAACCAGGGGGATTTATTATTCAAGGTAAAGAAGATCATGTCTGTTTGTTGAAAAAATCATTATACTATATGATTTGAAACAGTCTCCAAAGCATTGGTACAAATGTTTTGACACATTTATGATAGATCATACAAAGAATAATTATGATGGTTGTGTGTATTATAGGCGGTTCTTTTATATTTTTATGACTTTATGTGAATAACATGCTTATTACTGCTAAGAGCATGCTAGAGAATAGAGATTGACTAATTGAAGAAACAGTTGAGATAAAAGATTTGAGTGCTACAAAAAAGATTTTGGCTATGAAAATTCGAATAGATAGAAAAGCAGATATATCATATTTATCTCAAAAGAAATATATTAAGAAAGTTATTGAACAGTTTGGGATGTAAAATTCGAAGCCCGTGAGTACTCCACTTGTCGCTCACTTTAGACTTTCAACAGTTTTATCACCATAGAGTGAGAATGAAGAGCAATTTATATCTTGTGTTCCTTATTCTAGTGCAGTTGAGAATATCATATACACTATTGTTTGCACTTGTTTAGATATTTTACAAGCAATTAGTGTGGTTAGCCGTTACATAGCTAATCTTGGTAAAGTTCATTGGTAGGACGCGAAATGTATACTTCGGTATTTGAGAGGCATTGCAGATGTTGGCTTAGTCTTTGGTAGAAGAAATGGTTTCGATTCTACAATTGTTGGTTATGTTAATTCAGATTATGCAGGTGATCTATATAAGAGGAGATCTCTAATTGGTTATGTTTTTACTCTATTTGGGTGCACTGTTAGTTAGAGAGTAATCTTACAGTCTACAGTTGCTTTATCTACCACTGAGGTAGAATATATGGCAGTATCAAAGACAACAAAGAAGCAATTTGATTTAGTGGTTTAATCTGTCGCAAGTTGCAACTTTGAGGAGGATAAAGTCGATTCAATGGAGGTGAAATAACTACAGAGATTTGTGATTGGCTTGCATTTGAATTTTAATTTAATTGAAATAAATTGAAATTCTATTTGGAGAATGACTTACCGCAAAAGTTTGTAACGGAAAAAACTCAAGGAGTCTAAGTAGTTGGAACACGTCACTTGCATCGTGAAGGTGCTTTGTACTTCTTGGACTTTATGTCCTTTTTTTTTTTTCTTATATTGTTCAACGTGGACTAGAATTAATGACTACTGTCAGCAGCTTTATCAAAGGAGTAATGTCTTCAACAAGTTAAGTTTTTTGCCGAGAATTGACGTCGACAACAAAGACAAATTCTCTTGTTTGGAAATTTGGGATTTTGCTCTATTTTTGGTTTTTGGTCTTCTTTGAGAACACCAATTTCATTGGGAAAAAGATTTTTGGCACTATTAATTTTGTAATAGCGATAGAACAAATACGTTCTCTAGTTGGTTGTTGTCTAAAACGGTCTTGAAATCTCCAACATTTGATAATGAAATCTTACCGCTCTATTTCGTTCGTGGAGGTAGGCTTACTTGTTGAACCGAATCATGTAAATCTTATGTGTTCTATTTTTTCCATTTCATTGTGTTTTATTTTGCTTGCGGCTTTGGTGCATAACACTCATTAGAATTAAATCATGGATCTTAGTACATTTTTTATGTTTGAACATAGGAATTTGTTATATAAAAATCACATCCAATTTACTCTTTATTAATCGAAGTCTAGGAAATTTTTTGCCTCTAGGTTAATTTTTCATTTATGTTTTTGCCCCTTATTAGGCAAAATCCTGAATTTGCTTCTGATAAGTAGTTAGTGACTGAAGAGTGAGCACCAAAGAGCATCAACATTGTGACCAATTAAAAGAAAAATAGCATACATGTTTTACGGAAATATTCAACCAAAAAATAAAACCCCCAACTAACCCCCACACCATCTAGATGGCACAATACCGCCTAAACTGCTATGTTGCATGTCTTCGGCAACATTCATGCAAGTGCAATGAGATTTTTTGCAAAGATTTGATTAGCTAGTTTTCTGCTAAACCCAATTATTCTTTCTATCTTCTACTATTTCAATCACCATCTAAAACAAATGATATGCCCCAAAAAATGTCATGGCATCTTTTCCCCATTGTTAATGCCAGATTTTGTTCAAGTTCTTTGTTTATGCCATCCATTTCTCACATTAATTTGTCAGAGGGGCATTTGCAAATCAGTCAAGTTATACTATTTTATGAAACAACTTGTATCCCATATCAAATGATTTGGCCACTAAAGATTGGCTTGTATAATTACGCGCCCTTTGCACTTATTGCCGCTTGATTTTGAGCTGGATGCTCCGGAATTGTAAAGGTAGGCCATGGGTGATCTATGGGTCAAATATCTTACCTATATGAGTTTCTCCGAATGTATATTTGTTTGTTAGTTCCACGAGCGATCCCAAATCCACATGAGGAACAGTCATAAAGAGAGCTTATACCTCACCTCTAATGTTAGTTCCACCTCTCGAAAACCATGAGAGAAGTTCAGTTGTTTATAAAACAATTTATTTTGGCTTATGAAATATAAATTCATAAATATTAATTCCATAACAATGACACCAACAAGAAGGATAAATTCTTAAATCAAAAAAATTATCCAGTGAATCTTAACAGTATGTACTACAGCCTTTCATTTTCTCTATTCTTATTCCTCATCTTTCCTTTTTTTTTTTTTTTTTTTTTTTTTTTACGGAGAGTGGTTTGGTGACGGTTTTCCTGTACATCAGGCTGGTTTATAACTGCTATGATAAATACTAAAGGGATCCACATTACATAAAAAGTTATATGAGATCCCATGCTATGAAGAAGAGGCCTATAATCTGTTGGTCAGCATCGGTCAGTACATTACATTCCGCATAAACCCAGTCAGAGTTTTTCTTTTCTAACCTGAAATCCTAGAGCGACAATATCTTTCTCTGACGCATCAGCCACAGACCTAAACATATGGCAAAACCAGAAAGGCTAAGGCAGAGACAGAATGAAAAACACATCACGGGATAAAGCAATTCAGAAATTAAATTGTGCACCTCAACAGCTCAAGAATATTTGGCCAGCTGTAGTGCAGCTTCTCTCCATGTCTCTGAAAGAAGAGGGAGGGGGGGGGGGGGGGGAAGGACATAGTGTGAGAATCAGGACAGGAAAAATCGAGTGGACTTTCACTATTCCAAAGAATTAAGATTCACCTCCAACACATGCAAAAGAATTTTTAGAGATCCAGCACGAACGTCAAAGCTTTGAGTTGATGAATAGAGGACCGTTAAAGGAGATATGATAGCACATTCCAATGATCTTAACTCTGTAAACGTGGTTTCAATCTAGAGATAGCGCACAATGAGATGCAATGCCAATCCATATTATTATCAAAAAAAAAATATAGGCAAGCCAATTGAAAGAGACGATAATTCTCACATTACGAGATAAGTTATTTGTTCTGGATGTACACTCCTGAAACTGCTCCGAACCTAAAACAGCACAAATTGACTGATCCAATGCATCAAGCGCCACATTGCGTACATGCTGATTCGAACTATCAGCAAGCTGCAAAATATTCCTCAGATGTCAAAGAGGGATGTAAATCATGCACGTATCACCAATTAACGAACATGATACTTATAGTCACCTCAAGAAAATGGCCAACAACTTCATTCCACAATGGTTCCACCCCTGTAGTAAAACCATTTAATTGAGAATTCTACAATCGACTAAAATGTAACTCAAAACACAACATATTTCATGCTTGTTACCACACATGTTTCCAGTATATAAAATGGTTTCTGAAAGCCTTATTTCATAAAGGTCAAATATAGGAGCAAAATTTTGGAAGTTGAAAAAAACAATTACAAAAAATATACTTTTATACATACATAAAAGAATCGCTTATATTACACTCTCATTTGATGGTTTATTCTTTGAAAGATGAAGCAACCTGTGTTAATAGTCTTCATGTAACAATTACATTTCAATTTGTTAATTGTTATTATCTGTTTACTGTTAATAATAGTCTTCATTATTATCTGTTTATATGGAAAGAGAGAAATGCAAGAATCTTTGAAGATCGGTGTGAGTGTTTGGATGGTTTATGAGATCGGATTCATTTTATTTTGCCATTTTGGGCTTTGGTTTCTAGAGATTCCAAAGGAATCTCGCTCTTTGCTATTTTATCAGGATGGAGAGCTTCATATGATCTATAGACTTTTTATGTTTTTGCCATTCATTGTATTTTTGCTCTTTTGTGGTTGGATTTCTTGTCCAACCATCTTTCATATAATTCTGTTTTTATTTTAATACAATATGTTTCGTTTCCTATCAAAAAATTATTATCTGTTTATATCATTCAATTGGTCACAATTAACTGATGAGAGGAAGAACAAGAAAAAGTAATATTTAATTATAAAATATTTATGATCCACAAATCTCCACTGAATTCTCTATTATCAGCACATATTTATAGGCTTCCCAATTTACTCAACTGTTCAGTGGGATACCCAGTTGGAAACTTCTCGAAAAGTTATGTAAATTTTCCCGGAAACTTCCTCTCAAAGTATATCTATTACTTAAGCCACATGAAACCGATGGACAATCAATTGTAAATCATAAACCTGGTAAAGTCAAACCCAGAAAAAAAATAAAAAAAAACTGCTAAAAATCTCAAAGTAAGAAACTACCAACTCCTGACCTTACATTTAATTTCACAAGTTAGAAATTCAATAAATCAGAATTTTTTATCCGTTACTTAACCGGACTTTTATTAGACAAAATTACATTCTTGAATTGGACAGTACATCACATGCACATGAATATGTATATTAAGCAAGAAAATTTATACAATCACACAACTGCATACAATTATAACATGCACAAATGACATGACTCCACATGGAATTAGACAAGAAACAATGTATTTTCTTCAGCCTAAATAGAAGAATCCAATACAAAGACGGGACTAAATAAAAGAAATTAGTAGAATTGACAAGATAATACACAAACGTGCAATAGTTTTTAGTTGACACCTTGTTGAAGTATAATACTTAAGTTACACTGTCTCTACCAGCTTAAGCTTTTACAGTAGATGGCTGTTTAGCATGATATCAATGCTGGTGATTCTTTGAATTATAAACATTTAAGTTACGCCCTCAGTAACAGCTTAAGGCAGAGTAGATGGTTGTTTACCAAGCCTGAATATAAAAAAAATAGAAAAAGAGTAAAAAGGATGAAATATAAAACTCTGGCAAACTGATTTTCAGTACTTACGGTGAAGATTATTGACAATGATAGACAGCATTCTCTCCACTGAAAAACAGATGCTTCCAATTTTTTGGCTTGATGCTTGTCCAATCCCACTTAAAGTGCTCACCATGCATTGATGTGACAGTTGACGTAGTGCAGAAAGAAGTGATTTAACAGCAGATACGCGCATAAGTGCTGAGCTCTCAAAAAGCTTCACAACGAAGAAAAAGCTTAGGTCAGCACATGCATCATAAGATTTCAGAAAGTGAAAAGTAAAGAATACTAGGCGAGTGAAAATTCACCTGAGAATTCAATGACGACAGAATATTGAAGTCACTGTATTGGCCAGATGAATCTCTTGTAAGCTTTGGGACAGTGGTAGAAGCCTCCTACACAATGAAAATAAAGACACAAACATAAAGGCAGTTTGAATAATAAGCCTGCATTTCGTATGTGCCATGTTCCAATGATGCATTTAAATTGCACCAGCTCAACAAACTTTTTTTTTGGTAAAGTTAGCTCGGCAAAGTTGCAAAGCCACTATTATACATTTTATTTTTTCACAAAGAATATCATTAAGCAGGTTCTATGGGAGAGGGTAAAATTTTTGGCTTCCCTTTGGGCGTCAACCGCTTAGATCCATAAAGTTGTATTTTTTCTTTTTTGTTGTATCTTCTCTCAGTGTTTTTCTTTATAGGGTGGATTTGTTGTCCACTTTTGTATTCTTTAATAGAAGGTTTTGTTTCTTATCTAAAAACATATGTTTGCATCTAACTTAACCTTACAGTTCAGAAATCTTCTGGTGCATCGATGTTATTCCTCTGTATCTTCAAAAATTCTCCTATTCCTTTCCAACAACCCCACCCAAAAAACTGCCATAGCCACAGATTCCCAAAAAATAGATGCTCTATTCCCCTTCCCAAAAACACCACTATTTGTTCCGTAAAGTGACACATTCTTTTGGAATAACCCAACTCAAGCACAACTTTAAAGCACCAAACAATGCAGAAAGAGATGAACCACACTTTTATTGCTGCTTTTACACATTATACACCACTGTGGAGCAAGACAAGAAGTTGGTCTTCTCCTTTACAACAAATTTCAAGTGTTGAGCTTTCCATGAGCTACAGTCCAAGTAAAAACCTACACTTTCACAGTAGTATAGCCTCCCAAATCATCTCATGGGATTCAACCATAGGAGAGGTGTTCATTGATCAAAGCATGGAAGTAGGATTTGCAAGAAAAGCCACTAGAAAAATCAAGGATCTAAACTCTTTTATCTCCCACCCTGGCATTAAGGAAGCCGGTTGAAGAATAGTCAACAAAGATAAAAGTTCCGACAGCTCCCTATCATTTAAGGCCCTAAAAAATTTAAAGTTCCATCCCCCTTGAGTTGGACAATCACAATACACACTTGCAATAGAAGCTTCTTGAGACCGATTCAATCTAAAAAGACGTGGAAAAGGCATAAAAAGGAATAATCACCCACCCAAGTATCTTTCCAAAACCAAATTGTCTCACAATCACCAATACCCACTCTAACATGTTTCATAAATCCATCTAAACTATGTGAAATGAATTTTCAAGTGAAAAATATGATCAAAGAGACAAGAAAAATGAAAGAAAAGAGAGAATGCAATACACATATAGGAGAATGGATTGCTCCTATGGAAAATAAAATGAACTGTCACAGTTGAAACAAATGTCAAGATGAATGAAGACAATACATATATGGGAGTATTCTTATAAAACACAAGTGGCACTCAGTTCCCAACAACAGGACAGATATCCTACATCAAGGAAGTTAAAAAATCACTTGACTAGTGAAAACCAATAACCAATTATTCAAATCTAGTATAGAAATAGCATAGCCTTGAAAATTACTTGTGTTGTTGCATGTGGAGAATGGATTGCTCGATCTAGAGCTGCTAGAGTCTCCAACACCTACAAATATTCGATACCTGACAGATATAGGGAATAAATTCATCCAATTTCATAAAGATTTGAAAACGTGCACCAACATACCAAAACCCATGAGGGGCCCAACAAGTTATGCAATCGATGAGCTACATTGAAAAGAGTCCTTAATGCCTGAATTGCACAAACCATAACAATTAACAATATAATAGATCATCCCATAAACAACAACAAATGTAAGAATTGGGACAGCAAGCACAGATAAAGTATACATAAACAGAGCTAAAACAAGTACCTGCACATTTTTAGGAGTAAGGACAACGTTATCCCCCTGATCCACCAATGATTCAGACCATTTCGAACCAGGAGACTGTAGAGCACTGCAGATTTTAGAGATTAGTCAATAGTTCAATGTACCAATTGACACTTGAAATTAGAGCCAAAAAAAAAAAAGAGAGAAAGAAACAAGAAGAAAAGGTGATATAATGTGAGGCACAAGAAGCACAAATTTCCTACAACCAAAGAGCTTTTTGAGCAATCTCTATACCAATAATAATAGAGAACACAACGCTAGACTCAATAATTTATCACGTAAATTCTGTGAAGCACCGACACGCTATTTGCCCTCAAGTATCCGTGTCCGACACGTTTGGGACACGTGTCAGATACACAAAAATTAATGTCCAAATTTTTTTTATTTTTTTGATAATCGGACATGTTCCAAATACGTTTTCTCTAAATTACCAATTTTCGGTTGTTCACAACAGTTGGGATCAATGAAGACAGACAACAATGATAATGAAGAAGCTAACGTGAAAGACGAAACTCGAGCAATAGAACACCAAAAGTGTCCATCAATCAGCACCATCTCCAGCGATCGGCGGCCATCTTTACAAAGAAAAGAGAGGGAGATTACAGAGAAGAGAAAAAGAGAGAGATGTGTCAGTGTGTTTGAGAGAGAAAGAGGTTGGGGGGCCTCATAGGAGATCTACTTTTTCTTTTTAGGGAAAGTGGCAGATATTCTTTTTTTCATCTAGATTATTGTGTTGCTTAAATCAAGTCATTGCCATGTAACATGTTATTAATGGTTTTCTCAGATATTTGTCTTATCTCCTTATCAACTTGAAAAGATCAAATGTGGCCCAGATTAAAAGAGAACTTAAAACTTGTACATTTCATTGGATGGGCCCACTTAATAATTGATCTGCTTTATGGATCTTTGCTTGGTTGAATAAAATTAATGGATGAGTAAAAATTAGACTACATTTGGGCTAGATTTATCCATTTAATTGGGCCAAAAATATGTATAAAATGTGTATTGGGTCAAATTTATGAACTACTAGTCATATAAAAATTAAATATATATTTATTTAACGTGTCTATATCCTACCTTTTTTGAGAAATAACGTATCCGCGTGTCCGTATTGTGTTGTATCCGTGTCTTGTGTTCGTGTCCGTGCTACTTAGCGTAAATTTATGAGTCGTGTACCGGAGCAACTAAAGAATCACAATGCTATTAATGCAACTAAGTAGTGTAGGCCCACATTGCAAAAAATGACAGCGCAAGCTGGATAGTTTTGAGATTTTTGTTAAGCCACTAATCCTTCTAAAAGCACAATTTATAGAGAGACTAACATAGGCAATTATGTCCTTCAACATGCTCCCTCACGAGCAAGCCAAAACTTTGGCTAAGCACAAGAAAGTGAACCTTGCATAAGGATATCCCAGCTCGAAAGATATTTCCATATACAAATCTAGTTTTTTGTGTAAGCATGGCATGGCCACATAGGTCTCTTATTCCCACCCCTCATATTCTTCAGTATCATAGACGGAGGATCAGACCACACGTATTTCAATTTTTCACTGGCCCCAATGCCACGTTCATAGTTGTGCCCACAACAAATAATTGGGTCATTCAACTTTGTGGTGGTGATTTACATATACACGACATCAGAAGAGGGAATAAATAGCATCTTTTCCATATTAGTCTGAGCCATAACTCCTAACTGAATAATAAAACATAAATGAAAAATGTAGAAGCATGCATTTTGTTTATGTTCATGTCTACTATTGATGCACATTATTGGATGCTTCCACCACATGAGTGGATTTCACATGTGAGGTGTGATATTTGGTGCTAGATCTACAAATATACACTGTTTGGCCATTCTCTGACAGCTTTAACTTTTTGATGAGTCCATAGTTTGACAATCTCTATTATGGACGTTTCAGATCCACCTCAAAAATTGAAAACCTTTTTTTTTATATAGGGAACAAATATTATTGTTATGTTATGCTTTGTTTCTAGCTTAAGAATATTTTAGTAGTTTGAGTTTCTATATATAAATTGGTAGTTGTTTGACCTCACACACTCCTCTCTTCTCATAATCTTCTCTCCTTTCTCTTATTCCTATTCTTTTTTTCTCTAAACCCTGACGACTTTACAATATAACTTGGTATCAGGCATCAAATAAATCTAACATCACAAAGTTGTTGGAATTTGTCAGAAATCACCCATTGTAACCTGCAATGGCCGTCACCAGAACCTAACATGGTGACGTCAGCATCAACCACATTAGAAATTTTTGGAAAACATGTGGACAGATTCGACTCCTCATGCAAAGTATTATAGTTATTTTTCCGCAATTTTTTGAAGCAATCTAACTAGTCTTTTGATTTTTTGAAGGATTTTTTAGTTTTTTCTATTCTAAGTTACTATTTTCCTTTTTGAACAATCTGAGGACTTTTTGGTTAATCTTGTTGGATTAGGTGCAACTACGGTTAATAAGTAATGCACATAGCCTTTTGTTGCATTTGGATTGGATTTGTTAAGGTTTTTTCCTTTTTTGTATGTCGGTAGTGGTGTTTCCCTATCTTCAATGATTAGTTTGGTTTCTAGTTGCCACATAGAGGCTATTTAGCTCTTGTTCAACTTCTGAAAGTTGCACCGAGATTATTTGGCTCTTGCTAGAGTGGTTTTCTGGTTGTAATGTAATTCTTGGGTTGTTATTTCTTGTGATTACTAGTTATTTTGTGTTGATCCTATTGTGTGAACATGTCAGAAGGTAATATGATGCGTACTAATATACCGGATGAAGTACTAGAGAAAGTGGGTTGAGTCGTTTAGGTGCTCTAGCAAACATATCTTTTCTCCAAATTAGTCGAGAAAAGTAAGATAGAAGAAACTATTTGGCATGGTCACAGGATTATTTATTGTTGGTCCTAGCTATCTCTTAGGATGGGTATTTGACTAGGGAGACTAAGAAGCCTAGTGACTCAGGTTCCCTCTTGACATTTGAAAATGCCTTATGTTATATTTTTATTGCTTAACTCGATGCAACTAGTATTAGTCGTAGTCTATGAAGCACGAACACTCTCGAGAAGGTAACGTATCCATGTTGGACACGTGTAAGATACCGACACTCTTCGGATATGTGTCTCGTGTCTATAATTAAATGATAAAATTTTAATTTTAACCACGTATTGAACACTTCTTTGGTAACGCATACGACCCTTCTTTAGAATATGTCTACCACTAGACAATAAACATGTGTAGAAATATGATTAACAAAGTTAAAAAATTTGAGAACAAATAATAACTAACATTAGACATGTTAAAATTGTACTTTAAATATAATAATAAAAACAAAAGATGCATAAAAGTTTTAAAAAAAGAAATTGAAAAAATAAGAACAATTATTTAAATTATATATTAGGTACATATTGTCAACAAAAAAAAATTGATGATTATTGACTATTATGAGGATACTTTAGTTTAAAAATTCACACACAAGACTAGACATAAGATTTACTTATCATAAAATGCTAAATCTTTATGATTGTATATCATTATCACTATATTTGCAATAATATATAATGTTATATATAAAATAAAATTTTTTGTAGCATATTCTCAACTTGTCCGCATCTTATTTTTTCGAGAAATGTCGTACCGACGTGATCGTGATCGTGTCGTGTCGAATCTTTGTCCATGTCCATGCTTCTTATGTCGTAGTTTTTTGTTAATTGATATAACACATAAGGTTTGGAAAATTATGCCCCATTCATGTTCTCAAAGGGACAGCGATGCTAAGGCATATGATCTTATGAAGAAAGTTTAGAGCAAAAAGGATATAACTCTTGCAGTTTCTTGCGCAAAGTTGACTACTGTGTACCAGGAGCTTAAGTACTACAAGAGTTTCCACATTGGCTATGCTAATGAAGGTGTAAACTTTCAACATATGGTGAAAAAAGAACGTGTATGACTTTTCTTGCTAATATTAATAATAAGTATGATTAGACTAGGGGTCAAATTTTTGGGTTGTAGCTCGCTTCCTACCTTATGAGAGGCCTATACCCACATCCAACAGGAGGATTGCAATTATTTACGCTCTTACTCTAGAACAATCTACCTTAGTTTTTATTTCCAATGTGACTTGAGTCTAGTCTAGTCTAAAGTTTATTGAGATGAGTGGCACTGTTGTCAAGGATACCTTGTGATATTAAGGTAAGACTAATCATACTACAGAGTTTGTTAAAAACAGACTAGAAATCTTACACATTGACGAGGTGGTGGTTGAGGTAATGTGTGATTGCATGCACACATAGCTGAATCTTCATAGATTTTATCTTAGTTTACCGGAGTGATTGCATGCACACGTCTCATTTTTTTCTCACGATGTGATGCAGACTCTCGGGCGTCTGATGGCTCGACTTGATGTTTCTCCTAATACAATTTCTAATCATGTTTTTTCTTCAACTTTACTCATACAAGTACATCTACGGGAGTGGTTAATGTTTTATCCTCATTTACTCATCAGATCATAGACTCTTGAGCCACATACCACATGACAAGTTCCTCTAGCTTTTGTTCTTCATACTCTACTTGTTCTAGTAGGGATAAAGTCAAAGGGACAGATTAATCTTTATCTTCTACTTCTGAGAAAGATTCAATTAATTGCTCTCCCACCTCATCCCTCCCCTCAGTTCTTCATGTCCCAAATTTATTTTCTATTAGTACCATTGCATATTCCTTGAATTGTTCAGTGACATTTATTCCTACTCATTGCATCTTTTAGGAACTAGAATTAGGGAAAACGATTAGCCATGGTTGAGGACATGGTGGTCTATATTTCTTAGATACTGAAGTTTCTCCTTAGTCTACTCGTCAAATATAAAGCACAAGACACTCAATTTTGGCTCACGTATAAGTGTCAGGTATGTTTGGGACAGTGTTATTTAAGGCGTAAAGCGAACCGAAGCAACCAAGGCTCCTAATGCCTAGGCGAAAAGCGAGAAGCGAAGCGACACGCTTTACCGAAGCAAAGCGAACAGTTAAAAAAAATATATATTTTAGTTTAATTACTTCTAAACAATCTAAATTCTAATTTTATATATACTAAATATTTAAATGCAAGTAAAATCATAAACATTTAAATTAAAACAAACAATAATAATATCTCAAATCTTAATAACAGTCATAACTTAAACTCAAACAAATACTAACAATTGTATACATTTTCATATTGACAGGATAGGACAAAAAGAAGCAGAATCAGCAACAAAAAAAAAAAGAAGCAGAATGAGGATAAAAAAAAACAGAAGTAGCACAGGATAGCAAAACCGAAGAAGCAACAGAATCAACAAAAAAAAAATATAAGCAGAATGAGCTAAAAAAAAAAACAGAAGCACAATGATCATGACAGGAGCAGAATCAATTGTAAACAATTTCATATGTAATTATGTACTGAATAAAAAAAGCAGAATAGAGGCACATTTCACATGTACTAAAATAATTAAACATGGTATAAGCATAGACCACTTTTTGGTACCATTTGTATATATATAAGAAAAGGAAAAAGTATAACCAAGACATATCAGAGACACTTCTTTGTAGAAGACTCTATTATTTACCCCCATTTCTGATACTCCTGCTTCCTTTCTTTATCATAATTTTGTCATGAAGTCGCCTGACTCCCACATCCCACAAATATTCTAAATGAATTCAACAAGACAAGGGAAAAAAAAATGTGTTTTGTTCGAAACATTGTTTATTAGAAAAAAAAAAAAAAAAGACCAGCGATAGTCTAAAAAAAAAGTCATTAGTGATTAAAAAATAAAAGAAACTACTAACCTGTAATCAGAAAAAAAAAAAAAAAAAAAAAAGAAACAGAATCGCCTCTTATAATAAAGCGTTCGCTTTTTCGCTTTTCGCTTTTTTGCTTTTTCTCGCTTTGTTCACGTTTGCTTCGCCTGGGGTCTTCCAGGCGAGATAAGCTCGCCTCGCCTAACTTCTCGCCTAGGCGAGCTTTTTCAAAACATTGGTTTGGGACATGGACACATGTTAGACATGCCATTTAGGGTGTCCAATTTTTTTTTTAATTTTGATTTCTAACAAGCACGAGACACATAACAGACATATTGACAACATGTATGGACATGCAAGAGACACGTTTGAGATTCATTCTGTAATTTTATAATTAACACACAGGTTATTTTTTGTACTTATTTAACAATAAAATGGTCAAAACAAAAAAAACGCAAAAGTTTGGACTTAAAAAAAAACTTATTCCATATATATAATCTAACAAGAAAACATCCCTCATCAGAACATCAAACACAACCTACGGCTTTTCTCTGTCAAACTAAGAAAGAAGAGATAATCTATATATCCCTTCACTCCAGCGACACCATTCACTTCAACGACCTTCCTCATTTCGATGACATGTGGAAGAGGTGTTATGGAGGGCTTTAATATCCCTTATTCTAGGTTTAGGCTTTTTCTGCAACTAAAAAGTTTCTCCATCACTGATAACCCCTAATCTGAATTACCCATGATATTCTCTTCTTATTTATATCATTTGTTGCTTCAATAAGCTACGTTTCTCTTTAGGGATTTTTCCATTTAGGGATTGTGACACCAAAAAGCCTTAACTTTACAAGGATAAAAATATCATTTCAAAACGTCCAAAACGTTTCTGTTTCCAAATAGACCGTAACGAATCAATGATGAAATTAAAATTTTAATATTTTGAAGTATTCCATAATATTTCGAGATATATTACAATATTTCAATACATTTGCACAATTATTTCAGATTGTTTCAAGGTATTTCAAGATACTTTGATATAATTCAATCAATGTTTTAGAAAAATAATTTTTAAATTTTTTATTCTTTTTCATTATGTTTACGAAACGGGTTGAAATATTTCCAAACCACGTCGAAACGTTTCTATTTTCTAGGTGATCAAAACAATACACCGAAACGAAATTTTGATCATTGGCCTTCACTTGGTATATACATGTGGGATACAGTGACAAAAAAAAAGAGGATTGCAATATATTGCAATGATGATGTACATGAAATTCTTGTTTATCGATGGAACAAAAACAACACTCCCCTCCATTGTCTAGCCAATTAATTGAATCCAAGGCGATTTCAAATTCTTAGACTTTTTCCCCTTATTCATAAACTATTTCTTCTTTATATTATTTAAAGGCACTCTTGCAATCACTGGCTTCACAAGGATCCTACTCGAGTTCCCCCCACACAAAGATATGGAGGTTTACGTAGAACAAGTGAACTACATAAAAAAAAATATGCTTCTACTCTAGAATAACGTGCAAAGGTAAATGAGATATTTGGCATCTCAACGAAGTCAGGTGTGTTTGGGGATATTGACTCAATTCATGATTGCTATGGAATGGATCCTAAAAATTAGGGGGTCGTCAATGTGGCAAGTGCACATTTGCTTCAAAGTCTAGCTTTGAAGCTACTTTTGCAACATTCTTCTTCATCATGCTGTGAGAGGAATTGAAGTATTTATTCTTTTGTGCACTCCGTGTCAAGGAATAAGATGACACCAAAACGTGTCGAAGACTTGGTATTCATTCATAGCAATTTCCCTCTTTTATCAAGAAAAACCCCACAATGTTTGAAAAAAAAAACTAAGATGCAGATATTACCAGAGATTCTTTTGATTCATTTGAGAATTTATGAGAGCTTGAGATTGCACTGCTTTCACTCGATGAACCGGAGTTGGAGGCCATGGTCTTGACTAAGGATGGTTAAAGAGAAGGCAGTGGTGGTGGTAATGGTAGTGGTAGTAGTAGTGGTAGTGTTAGTGTTAGTGAGGCAATTGAAGTTCAATGATCATGATCAAAATCGAACCTTCTATTGAAATGGGATGAACAATCTTTTTATCTTTGGTTTATATATAAAGATTTCAAGTATTGGATATCTGTTATTGACATTAAGAAGTAGAACTAGGGATATTGAATGGTGACAAAATGGAAAAGAACAATTTTTTTGTTATCCTTATTGTTATTTCATGGCGTTACTACTTTATGATAATGTGGTGTTTTGGGGGCGGATTTATACCAAGGGTAATGAGGGCAACGACCTCTAGTGCATTCCTGATTTTTTTTAGGAATAATTGAAATTTTAAGAAGTTTTAAGATTTTTTAAAATTTGCCCCCACTAAAATATTTGTAAAATTTACGAGTCCCTTTATATTTGAATAATACTTTTGAGGTCCAAAAATTTGAACTAAAAATGTATTAAGTGATGTAGTCTAATGAAGAATTCCAAGAGTTGCAATTAGAATAACGTCTATGATACCAAAAAGATATACTGTATTGAAATATAAAAATTTAACAGTTAAGTTACAACTTTCAATAAATAAGTTATAGCTCTTTGAGGTTATTCGATCAATCCCAAATGTCATGATCGATTATAAATATTATGATGGATCATAAGATGCTATGATGATTACGAATAGGCTTTAAAATATATGTTGTTACCTTTGAAACATATATTTTTGAGTTATAACTCGATGCTGAAAAGTTATAACTTGAACCAAAATTGTTTAATCTTCCGCCATAGTATCTCATTTGATACCATTAGGATAGTAATATTGGAACATTTAATATGTCACATTATTATGTCAGTAAATAGCATTACTCTTTATATTTTAAAAAATAGAAGGGATTTCTTCACAAATTTCTTTCGTAAGTTTGAATGTCAAGCAAGCATGACCAATTATTAACATCCTCCACAACCCAAAAGTCTTTCCAAACTAAACTCCCCCCCCCCCCCAAAAAAAAAAAAAAATTACCCACAACAAATTTAACCCTTTGAGAAATGAATTTCCATGATTTTCAAAAAACTATCCCTTTCAATCATATTAGCATCCTATTCATTGGCTTATAAGGCATACTTGCTCCTGATAACCAAATGGCACAACGATTTTTTCACCAAAGGGAACCTCCAAAGCCACTTCCCAACCAAAGGTATATTTCGCAACAATAGACAACTTTTCCATCACTTAATTACATCAATTCAACATGGAGACATCATGCACATGTACAACCATAGGATCTGTGGTTCATAATCATGTACTCTAATCTGCTTCTGCTGAAGTTAGATGCCACTATATCTTGACCACAAATTTGGCAACACGAAATTCAGCATGTATTACCAAATTTCTAAGAAAAAAGTCCATGAAACTAACTCTTCAATCGGTTAGGAGGAAATTACTAATAGATAATATTGAGGAAATTTGGCTGCTTTAATACAAGGGAAAACCATATAAAATTGTTTTAATATAGTTTAGATTCCACAAAGAAACAATTGCTGGTTTTTAACAATTCAATTATACTTGAGCTGATATAGTCATTGGCTGCTTCCAGAGCCTATAATAGTGAGATATTCAAGAATTATACTACACAAGTTTGTAGAACTTTACTACAAAAGTGGATAAGCATTTCGAAAACAAGTTCAGGTACAACCGATGTTATGCAACACTAATCCCGGCAGTCAAAAAAGCATTTATATGTATTCAATATGTTGAGAATGTTACTATAATATAATTAGGGTTTACACTTATTGTAATATGTATACACATATATACCACACAAAGGATATACTCGTCTTTTGCATCTTTGTTCAGTAACTATAAATACAAGATTGATAGTTAGAGGTAGGGTATGTTAAAACCTCTCTTTACGTCTCTTATATTGTGTTAAGTATGCCTATCCTCTAAACTTACCATGGTATCAGAGTCATTAGGTCTAATCTCCTATTAATCATCTTCTCTTTTTTTTCTTCTTTTATTTTCTTTTCTTTCGTTCTTTGTTTTCCGCTTCTACTACGTTTCTATGAGCCCACTTATACTGGTTCTACCAGTGTATTGGATGGGTTTGCATGGAAATTGTGCAATCCCTAGAATACCACATTGGGATGCAGTCATTTGCATTCTTCGATATCTCAAACGTGTTCTTGGTTTTGGATTGTTATATCAAACTAATAGACATCTTAGAGTGGAAGGCTTTTTTAATACTAATCGAGCTGGTTCTCCCTCTGATCGACGATTAACCACTGGTTATTGCACTTTCTTGGGAGGTAATATTATTTCATGAAAAAGTAAAAAGTAAACAGTGGTAGCACGATCCAGTGTTGAGGTTGAGTATAGAACAATGGCACATACAACTAGTGAGTTGACATGGTTATTACACTTTATTCAGGAAATTAGTTTTCCAATTCAACTTCCTTCACAATTGTTCTGTGTTAATCAGGCAACTCTTCATATTATTGTCAATCCAGTGTTTCATAAGAGGACCAAACATATTGAAGTTGACTGTCATTTGATTCGAGACAGGATACAAAATGTAAATATTGCAACTCCATTTGTGAGATCTGAGACTCGACTTATAGAAATGTTCACCAAAGCATTAAGTCGTACTCGTCTTACAACTATTTGTTCTAAACTTGGATTATATGATATCTATAGTCCAACTTGATGGGGAGTGTTGAGAATGTTACTATAATATAATTAGAGTTACACTTATTGTAATATGTATACCACACAACGGGTATTCTCGTCTTTTGCATCTTTGTTCAATAACCATAAATACAAGCTTGATAGTGAGAGGAAGGGAATGTTAAAAACTCTCTTTGCCTCTCTTATATTGTGTTAAGTATGCCTCTCCTCTAAACTTAACACAATCTAGGAAAGTGTAAATAGCAATTGAATTATACCTTCTACCTATTTTATATTTTGAGGATCTTACCTTTGTGAATATATAAAACTAGTTTGGGATAAATCCTATATTTTGATTTATGTCATAGATTCAGCCCCACATTTATTTTTTAGTTTTAACTATGGACATGACTGAGAGAAAATCAGGCTGTCCGAGGAATATTAGTGTCTGTATTTCTTAGGTCACCACTAACAAAGACAAGAAAACACAACCATATAGAGTTTAGCTGTTACGGCGGGAATTTCTGCATCTGACACCTTGTGCTTGCATCAAAACACATCACCATTGTCCATGTTTCCATATCACATGTCTGAATATGAAAAAATATTCTTGTAACTGAATGACCTCAAACATTTCACAAAAAAATTAGAATAAGACACACTGAGTAGGCTCTCCTGGCATCTAAGAAGCAAGACGCTTTTAAGAAGGTGACATGTCCATGTCGAACATCGACACGCCTTAAAACACTCCCAAACACATGTTTGAGATACTCTTTTATTCCTGCCCATAATTAAAAAATAAAATTTTAATTTCGGACACGTGTCCGAAATTCTTTTCCCGACATATCTGAAATTCCTTTGGCAATGTGTCCGAAACTTCTTTAAGTCGTATTTACTACCAAACAATAAACAGGTGTTGAGATCAAGGAACTATATTTCGCTTTAAAACATCTGAAACGTTTCCGTTTCAAAGGAAAGTAAAATGAATCATTTATTGAGTATCAGAATTCCTATGTTTCGAGGCGTTTAGGTAAGTTTCGAGGTGTTTTAGTAGGTTTCGAGGTGTTTTGTAGGTTTCGATGTGTGTTTCAAAATGTTTTGGTATGTTTCAACTAGTGTTTTGAAAATAAATTTTCAAAATTTTTTTTTTGTTTCTATCTTTTTTCCGAAATTTTTTTGAAAGGTTTCCATTTCCAAACTTACCGAAACTATGTACAAAAACAAAATTTTGATCATTAGTTGAGATGTAAATAACAAAGCTTAAAAATTTGAAAAATGAATATCTTTTTCTATGGAAAAATATATGACTATTAAGACTAATCATGTTAAAATTATTCTTAAAATTTCTTAATAAAATCTACAAATTGAAAATACTTTGTGAAAGAAGAGTAATTGAGTACATGAGTGCAATATGCGTAATTACGTATTTTCCTACATGTTGTCTTAAAAAAAAATGATAATTGATTACCATGATCCTTTAGTCGAAAACTTCCCACTAGATGAAAAAATATAAGATTTACTAGTCAAAAAGTAATGAATTTCTAATTAGTAATAATATCATTATATCTATCACTAAATTTTATTTTGAAACATGCGAAACATTTTCATTTCCTAGAAAATTGAAACGAATCATTGATTAAATATCAAAATTCCTATATTTTCAAATGTTTTAAAGTATTTTGGTAAGTTTCAAGGTATTTGGGCATGTTTTGACCTATGTTTTGAATTGTTTTAGTATGTTTCAACTAATGTTTCAAAAATAAATTTTTAAATTTGTCTTTGTTTCCATCTTGTTTCCGAAATTTTTCCGAAACATTTTCGTTTCCAAACTCACCTAAACTGTGCACAAAAACGATATTTTGAATATTTATTATACGGGGAATTTCATCGAGGCCCTAGTATAATGTCATATCTTCACGGACACCCCTTGTATTTCCCAAAATTCCATTGTCATCTTTTCTAGTTTATATACCCGATTCAACCACACCACCCCCTATTGTTAGCCTCAATCACTGACAAGGTAAAAAGTTGATGATGCAACTAAAATTCTATAGAAAATGCCAAAATTATCCTAAAACATGTTAGTGAACTTAAATTACATTGAATAGAAGCTTTAATTACTTTTGCACCCTTACCTCCAATACTAATCAAAATAAACATATTATTTGTAACAAAAATCAAACCCGAATGGTCACAAGCGTAGAGCACTCAACAAGAGAAAAAGAATTAAAAATTCACTGTCTTAGATGAAAAGTGTTTTCTTAGGTTATGGATTTACGGGTTAATATCATATATGTTACAAACAAGTTATTAGAGTTGAATTTTAGCAATATAAATTTTGAATTTCAACTCAACTTAATCAAATGACCTCTAACTTTCATCATATATTATATACAAATTTTTATAGGATCATAATGGATTGAATTTTAATAAACATGATCAAAATTCGTGAAATATTATACACCGAAATCAAAATTTGAATTTGAATAGTTGATCAAAAAAATGAATCCATATTTGACTAATTGGAATTTGTTGAAGTATAAATACTTAACTTACATCCTCTACAAAAAAAATTTAGAATAGATGGTTGTTTAACATGATATCAAAGCAAAAAGTCCTGTGTTTGAATCTCGCCGTCACCCTAACTATTAAAAATGTTTATAGGTGCTAGGCCCAAAATCTAGCTTGCACGTGAAGGAGTATGTTGAAGTATAAATATTTATGTTACACCCTCTTCAAAAGTTTTTTGGAGTAGATGGTTGTTTAACAAAATTGAATTCAAATTAAAATTAAAATCTGATACACTCACAAGTCTATATACGGATCGTTTCAAACATTTCTCAAAGATGAAAATGATTTTGTAGGTCATGGGTCATTGGGTCTTTCAATTTGCAATAATACAATACTACAAGGGGTGTCAATGAAGTTTCAAATATTATAGGTGGTGCATGTGAAAATATGGTATTATGAGGGTATGGATGAAAATTTTCATGCTTGAAATGTCTTATGGGCAGAATGGTAAAATGATGTTTTCGAATAATCTCTTTAACTGACCGCTAAACAATCATCTACTCCAAAAGGTTTAGTTGCCAAGGATGTAACTCCAGTATTTATTCTTCAACAAGCCCCCCTAAAGTACACGCTAGATTTCCGTGAAAATCTTTTAATAATTTGGGTCTACAAGATTCTAACAAAGGACCTCATACTTTTAACCATATTAAACAACCTTCAACTCCAAAAGCTTAGATTGTTGAATAAGTTGTAATTTAAGTATTTATTCTTCAACACCGACAAACACTTATGGGCAATGCAGAGGCTATCCATAAAGAGATTGCATAATGCAAGGAGTGTGGATGAAATTTTCCCTATGTTATATAATGTGTATAAAACATATTTTTTTGTAACATGTCAATATCCAACATTTTATAAAAATATCATGTTCGCATATCCCTGCCATATCAAATCCGTGTTCTAAGCCGCATAACAGGATATGCAACAAAGTCATACGAAATAGAAAGGAACAGAGCCATAATCTTACGCAGCAATAGTAACAAAATGAAGAAGCCCACATAACACAAGCAGAAATTAAGAATGCCCTACCTCAAGTGAAGATTGTTGAATAGGGTGTAATTTAAGACTGTAATCATCAACCAAATAAAATAGCCATATAGAAATAAGGCAGTATGACATTTTAGAGTGAATTTGTTCATATACATACCTCCTCTTCTCAGCTTCATGGGGTATATTGATTGTAAATTTACAAAGTGACGCTAGGAAAGAATTTAAAGGTTCTATGGCACAAAGAACCCCACATGCCTGCACAACAATCAGCAGATGCTCATTATATATTGCAGATCACAATATGAAAGCAGCTCAGTCTGGATGCTCTTTGGAGTATACTATCAATAAGAGAAAGATTAAAGTAACCATGTGAAGTCTATTCTTCAAAAACTGGGGGGTGTGGAGGTGGGGATGAGATTCATAGTGTTGAAACTATGGAACCCATGAATATGCTCTGTCAATGAGTGGAAACCATGGTTACCTGAGTGAATGCTTGATAACCCTTTAAAATCTCCAACACAATGGCCTCTCCTTGGGACCTTCCAAATCAACCTCATGTCAGAAATTGAGAAATTGTGCTATTCAAAAGAGTATCATACCCATGAGATGAAAGCTCCACCATACTTTGTCAATATCAAGGATAATGCATCAAGTATGGTCAACCACATTGAATCAACCATCGACATGCAGAGAACTGCAGTTTTCCCTGTACACTTCGCAGTTGGGTCGGAATCGTCTTTGGGGGATTCAAGCTGGTGTTTTATGAGAATATAAGACATTACAAGCCAGAGGGGTCATATGAGATGCTACTTTTCAACTTAGGCAGAAGTAGAAACACATACACAACACAAAAACCTTACTTCACCAACATCCACTGCTTCATCTGTTAAAGTAGCAACCGTGAAAACAACTCCCAACAGACCCTCGATTGCCAAAGTTATTGCATGGGCTTCACTTGCAACCAAAACAGCAACATTTGATGCATCATTATCTAAGCTCCACTCAATCCCTGCTAGAGAAACACATTATCACATTGACCGGCCACTTAGAATTTCAACAACCTGTGATAATTGATGGACTCCACAGATCCTAAGATGCAAGAGGATTGAAGTGAACCCTAGGTCAAAAATTTTGTAACTTGCCCATATCCATTCTTATGTATGACAGCATAAATCTTAATCTAAATGAACCATAAGAAAGCATCAGAAACATCTACACATAATCATGAACTTCATCCTCTTAGCCTAATAAATCATATTCACCGAAGGAAGTAAGATTGTATCAACATTTGAATAGCACTTCCACGCTGTGCTTCACTAAATTATAGAATTGAGCTTCGCCAGCATAATGTGGACTTGTCAATATTATCTTACAGTATGATGACTTCATGCTCAAAGCTTACTGCCATATTCCAACACTGTTCTCAAGGGCAAATGAAGAAGTGTACATTGCATTGGACAGATTTTGGCTAGTTTTGTGGGCTTTCCTTGACAGAGAATCGTGCACTTTATATTGCATAAGGCATCTGAGTCTACCATTCCTTCAGAGGTAGGCAAAAATAAGACAGTGATAGCAAAAACCCATGGGGCATAGTGATTCAAAAAGTGTTCTTCATCACAACTGTACTGATGGTCATGGAGAAGTGCTTACCTTTTTGGCAATGGAGTGGCCTAAAGTTGACACTCATCAGAGAAATGCACACACGAGATTTCATCCACAAACTACAACCCTCACATATTTTTCAAGTAACACTACTAGTGAAAAATAGGATAACTATTTACTGCAAAAGGATCAAAAGTATGCAGCTAAAGTTGCAACATTCATTCAAATAGGTGATATTGTCTTACAATTTTTCCATGGGACATTGACTCACAAGCTAACGCAAATATCTATGGAAAATTCTAAGAAAAGGAAGCCTAGCTATTCCAAACTGAGATGAATCCTTGAAAAAATCAAATTACAGAAAATCTGAACACATTAAATTTCAATTAATATCATAGATGTCAAATCGTAGCTATTTACAACTATCAAAGTTGCAGCTTGATGAAAGCTGGCATATGTTGCAGCAAAATATATTTTGTGCCTCATCTACATATAACTCTCATTTTGATAGCTACGAGAGTAAGTACCTTTAGCCTTGCTGCTAAACATTCCTGCAACCGCTGCCAAACTCTCCTCACTTGTGTCTTGAACCTAAAACATTAACAAATGATCAATTTTAAAAAAAAAAACAGAATCAAGAATATTTTAATTAAATAATTGAGGTACTGCAAAGAGCAGAAGAATGAGAATCCAACCAAAAGCGAACTTCATATACCAAATTGCAAAAGTCAAATGTAAACAAGAAAACCTGCAACACCAAAAAAATACAACCCTAACTCTCCTCAAGAGGAATTAGAATTCCCTCTTAAGTGGAACCATCATATTAACTTCCTACTTGGCCAAATAATTAGCATTCTCTTAGGCAATCAAGACAATCGATCTAAATTCAGCTCAAAACAGCAAATACATCCATGACACAAGCATGGAACGGATCTGGTTTTGACCAATTTTGCTATAACTCCCTCTGTCAAGCAATTGTACAAACTCCTGTCAAGGGACTCACTAAGGCTTCCTAAAAAGCTCGAGTATCAGCTTTAAAAAAAACCCTGCACCCGTCAGCACATGAAAAACGATGATGATTTTATTCTGGTAATCATAAAAGCAAGGATCAAAATGTTGTGTCAAAACGTCTAAAACATTTCGGAATTTTAACACTCCGACACGAAACAGTGGTTGAATCACAAAATTCCAGTGTTTCGTTCGAAACTGAATTATTTTGGACCGTTTCGACGAAACAGTCGATAGATTCGGTTCACCATTCACTCCAAGCCAAAAGAAAAAAGAGAGAAAAGAGAGAGGCTCGGAAAGCATATACACAAGTCAGAATTCACAGCTCCAAGTCAAAAAAAAAAGGGGAAAAAGCAGAGATCTTAGAAGATATCACATGTCTAGGTCCGGTCCAAGTTTTTCAAGCAAAAAAAAAAAAAAAAACACAGAGAAGAGAGAGAAAGGCACCAAACGAAATCGAAAACACAGAAAACTATAGACCAAAAATTGAAGGAGAAGTTACTGTAACTTACCTCTTTGACTCCAGATTTGAGCAGATTCAACCATTATCTACGCAGATCTAGGGCTTGGGAGTTGTCTTGTTTCATCGCTGCGACCACAAGCTACCACTAGTCCACTGGTATGTTCTTCTCTTCTTCTTCTTCTTCTTCTTCTTCTTCTTCTTCTCTCTCTCTCTCTCTCTCCGGCACCGGCACGCCCATCGCGATCGCCTCTCGCCTCTCTATCTTCTCTCTGTTCGTTCGTGGTTGAACTGTGCGTCATCTGCCTTTTATGTATATATATATATATTTTTTTTTTGTTATAAATATGAATAATTACATTTAATACTCTACTGTAATTATATTTAATACCTCACTATAATTATATTTAATACTCATTATAATTACATTTAATACCCTATTGTAATTATATTTACTACCCCACTGCTGTGCAGGTCTTTTGCCTTTTATTTATTTATTTTTTTTTATAAGTATGAACAATTACATTTAATATTCTACTGTAATTATATTTAATACCCACTGCAATTACATTTAATTTTTAAGTATACATAAGTATCATTAATTTAACTTGATACCCTTCATTATTAGTATTATAATAAAATAGTATTATTAATTGGATAATATTTTAATTTATTTGATGAAAATTAAGTATACATGTGTTTATTTGATGAAAATTAAGTGTTTGAAACTAATTTAAGTAATTTCCGCCTTATGTCAAGCCTTTTTTCCCTCCAATTTAAATTTATTCTTGTATAAATGAATATTAACCCAATAAATATGTTGAATTATTCAATTATTTAGCTTATCTTTATAAATAAATGAATTGTATTTGAGTTTCCACGTGTTTCCATATTTTTTCTGCATTTCCGAAACGTTTCTGTTTTTGAGTTGACCGAAACAGTACTTCGAAACAAAAATCCTTGCATAGAAGCATCCTCCAGCACCAAGTTGGCCCAAGTTGATAGGAGCACACCTGTCGAAGTTAAGTTTAATTAAAGGTTGTTGATTCTCACCTTGTTCATGCCATGAGTACACTTTGTTATATTACGTTCCCATCTTATAGATCTTCAATCTACCTCTCCACATGCAAATGATGGTCACATGAGCAAGAAGTACAGCAGCTTGTTCTACATCGATCCAAAACTAATATGAACCTTATGAGTTTCTTACACTCCTTGTCTAGTGGTTTTGAGCTAGTTTTGGTGTCACATCTAACCCCCCCGTACCATCCGTTGGGCCTTGACATAACAAGACCAAGATAACCTCAATCATGGTTGTCAAATTGTGAATCATATCGTGAATCATTTTATCCAAATAGTGAATCACGAATTGTACAGAATAACATATCATAAGGAATCGTGAATCGTAAGATTCACTACATTAGTACATTTAATGTTACAACACCCTAATTATAATTACAATCTCGAAGGAATTTCTTTTACTAGTAAATTCTTTAAAAATTGATAAAGGACAAGCCGTCACATAAAAAAAGGAAATTGACTCTTAAACAACAGATGATACAATGCCACTGGAGAACACACCATTGCTAGTAAGCCTAAAGACAGCAGCACATGGGTTCAGATTTTTAATCCACAACATGAACAAACAGTTCCTTTAGGCTTTAAAATTGGAACTACACATCACCCGGCTCTCTCTTCCGCGTCTCTCTTTTTTTTATGTCGGGTAATTACTCTTATCTTTTCTCTCTCTATAGTATCTCCTACGTCTCCCTCATCTCTCTCTGTATGCAGCAATTAAGGCCCTTGATCTAAAAACAATCAACCTCCATTCTCAACTCTTGTTCACCTTCCTCGACATTCAAACTCGAAAAACTTAGTCGCAAGTCAACATGAATAAGCTCATTCACACTTATAACTTGCCAATTCTGACAAAAAAAAAATACTTTTTCGATGTTGCAATCCAAACTCGAATCTTTAGCTCAGTCAAAGGTGTCTCACATACTAACAAGCCTAACTTCGATTTTTGTCGTGGATCAGCTTGAAAATCTCTTGGAGGAAGTTGGTTTTTATAGCAATTTTGATTTCAACTCCAATGACAGGTATGTGAAACCCTAGCTTTTTCTCCTTTCTTGTCCTTCTTTCATATTTCTCGTTGTCTGAAATCTGAGGTTTACTTGTACAACCAAATTTTCTGAACCCTAATTTGATTGCAGAGACCGAAGTTGTTTCTGTTATTCCTTTTTTGGGGGGAAAAATCAACTTTTGGCCCAAAGTGCTAACTGTTTCTTGTGATGATTGAAAAAAAATTTAATTTTTGCAATATTGCATGAAATCGAAACAAAATTTCTTGAGGAAAGTATACGATTGTCTGTATCTTGTTGAATTTAGAGATATGCAATAATATGACTGGGAGAATGTAAATGGCAAATAGATGAATAAGGAAGTGTATATCTCACCTGTACACTACAAACAACCCGAGCAAGAGCTTTTACTGTACCCTCGACAATATTTGTGTTCTTGGGATTCCTACAACACACATCAATCCAATAGCTTAAAGCCTTACACCGTATCCGCACTAACACACATATATTCTGAGTTGAAGGCTATGCAATACCAAATGCAGGTAAACAAAGAGTTACTGATATTTCCCCACTAACAATCATCTTTTCCAAAGATGATAGCAGACAAAACATCCTTCTTTCCAAGTAAAATTAGAAAATTATGCTTTCCTGTCCAGTACAATAAGATACAATGGCGAGACAACAAAATGTAAGGATGGCCAAGAAAAGCAATTAAGAAGATAAGAAGCATAAGAATAAAGCTATTTAGGAAACAAAAAATATGTATATGTTGGGCATAACAAACATCTTTCAACAAAGAAGAGAACATACAATATGATAGGCAAAAATTGGCAAGCAAAAGGAGCAAAACATTTTCTTTTGCAACCATTGAAATGGCCGAAAACATTTCAGTTGCTAGTGCACCACAACAAAACATAGATTAAAAGGTAAAATTCAGCAGGCTTCTGTGGAAAACAAATAATCAACAAAAGATTTTTGAGCATTAGAGAAAGATAATAAGATACCAAAACCTATAAATTTTTTCATCCTTGTCAATAGCAACCATAAAAAATGACAGAAGTTAGCGCCTAATTATTTTTCCCACTGAATGAAAGGAAATCCCAGTATTGGAATCCTAAAAAGAAATTAGACACATCTGATTCATACATTTGTCTTCTCTTTATTCCTTAATAGAGTTAATTTAATTTGCAAAGAGTCCCCATTACTGTCACATTTCCACCGAAATTAATGACTGTGAGGAGGACTTCAGCTCGCTGCAAATATCATCCAACAAACCATGATGCTTTTTCTACCTTCCAATAATATTCTAAACTTCTGGGGTTCAAAAAGGGTTCAAAAAATATAAAAGGGCCATTAAGACTAGAATTTCACAAACTTTCTCGCACAACTTATATGAGTTGGACTGCAAACAAAAACCACTGAATTTCAAGCTAAATAATTACAGTAGTTGAGTGATTAGAATCTGATTTTTTTTTTCACGGGAATAGCCAGGCATTTGGCCACCTACTCCCCTCAACACGGGTGAGGTCATTGCGCCCTCCATGCAAGTTAACACCTAGGATAAACCCAATCTAGTGGCTGCCCAAAGGGAAATGCATCCTAAAACCCCTTACTTCGCGAAATTTTGATGGGAACAATAACTGTGATAAACCTACATGGTTGGACAAAAAATGGGTATATGAATCTCATATAATGACAAGAAACAGCATCATTTGGAAGGTGGCATTATTTTAGCTTTCATTGTGACTGTTCTTTGATATGTATTTTGTGTTTAATTCTTTTTGGGAATATCTTGTCCTCAATATTGTACTTTGTCCTTCTTCCATTCTATAATAAAATTCTTCTTTTATCTAAAAAATAAAAAAACCACATCATAATAACTTCACTTTTGTTCTTCCACATAATCAAATATTTCAATGTTTTCATTTTTTTCCCCGAAAACCAATGTTTTGCATTTGAAGCACAACAACGTAATACATCCATACTTCTTCAAGTTGGTCTTATTGAGGGGCCTCGGTAGCACTATCTCTATCGTAGCATGCAATAAGGTTCAAAGAATTTTAATACGGTGCTATAAAGGTTCAAACAATTCCAATCCACTATGACATCATCAATGTCCTTAAATTTATCATTTATCAAATACACAATTATATTCATTCATGAGCTCCTTTTAGCCATCCATAAATGCATAAAGCACAAAAGTGCTTCAAACATCGGTTTGTGGATCCCCCACCCCCTGTTTCAATGCTGTGCAATCAATACACTGAGTAGAATATTGAACTCCATCTCTTAACATGTTGCTAAATTTTATTTCATGGTTGGGAATATATGAATGGATCTATTGTGGAAAAAATTTAAAAAAAAATAAAAAATCATTCTTTTTGAGTTATCAAAAAGAACAAACAATAAGACAAATCATTCGCATATGCTCTAATTAACTCTGGCAAACGAAAGCATGTAAAGAAACGTGAAACAACAAAACAATACAGCTTATGCTTATCATGCACAATGTAACTAACCTGCCAAATAAAACTACAAAGAGATTAATGGAGAGAATTTTTGTTTTTGACCACACACTACATTATATCAGCAAAGATGATGGAAAAGTTTAGCAATGTAAGGGCAAGATAAGTTGATCAAGATGCAGAAAAACTTATAAGCCAAATAAGAAATCTGAACACCGGAAATAGTCATCAGCAACAGCTAAGACTACTTTTTAACTACAACAAAAATTAAGGTTCAAAAAAAAAAAAGAAATGGACATTAAAATCAAGGCATGATGTAGCCAAAAAAGCAAACTACCGTATACTGGACTGCAAACTCAAAAACATTCTATACATCAGAGCCAGTGAGCTTACATGTCAAAATTCTGAAAAAGAATTCGCAAAGTGCGTGCTTCCACACAAAAGCCCTGCCAAATTTTTGGATACCAAATTATCAATAAAAGCTTTGTGGAAGTTCTAGCCATTAAACGAACAAATAAATAACACATATATGTATTTTGGTTACACATTAAAGTGGTTTAACTTACCCTCAAGATTTCAAGAACAAGAATGCGATGCCATAATGGCAAATCAAGAGATATAACCCTCACTAACATGCTGAGGAATACCTGCATAAAAGAAATATTTCCTGTAAATTTAACTATCACAATCCCTATAAGCAGGAAAAGTTTGTTGAAAGATATTCCACAAATATAAAACCGGCTCTGAAGTCCACATTTCTACAGTGGGAAAAAATGTGGCTCAAAGCAGAACCTCAAACATAAAAGGATAAAGAGAGTGTGCCAATAACAAGAATGTATAGCCTAGTCTGATATGCTGAAGAATGATGATAAAAAAACATTCCAATATATTTTCAATCATAGCACACCGAACATTGCACCCCATCATGCCCTCTCTTTGACAATAACGGCCAGTATCTGCCAAGAATGCTTGAAACACAAGGCTCAACACTACTCTTCCTTCACGCTACACCAGATCTTATAAGTTCTAGGAAGGAGGAGAGCAAAATGGCAAGGTAGACACATACTCCAGGTGAATAGTGTGAAGTTTTAGTAAACTGCTGAAGCCAAAAGCAGCAGGGAAAATTTTTTATGCAGCACTCAAGTTTGACTAGCTCTAAGATCCTTCAAATACTTGCAGGAAGCCTAATAAAAAAATTATAATGACTTCCATATCTTCAATGTCTTCTCATCCTTAGATGTGCCTCAAAGAAACAGGTAATTTAGATATCCATAGAGCTACCAATGAACAACCTAAATGCAAAAAGTAATTCATCAGTTCAAAGCCTTTGCCACAGCATTTCTACAATCAGTAGCTCAACATCACATCCAGGTTTCACAGACACAAGTAATCAATATCAGTCCAAGCTCAAACTTTATACGCATACAACTTACTTTTCCACAGCTCTTCCTCCTAATCAATCCACCTTACTAGCATCAATGACTAGAAAAATCAATCCATCAAGCAAAGGCCCCATTTCAACCTATGTATTACATAGAATTTTAATATTTTTGCATCAATTTATTTATACAGTTTCAGCATGCTTGTTCAAGCCACCAAGCCCTTAACTGTTGCCTCGAACTTAGTTACCTCAACTTAGTTACCGCCCTAAAAGGCCCACGTCTCCTTCTTTCCCATCCCCATCCTTACAGCATCATGCAACAACTGCAACCGCTTTGATTCGTTAGAAGCTATTTAGTCTCTTATTTTTTATAGTTATTGTTATGAGAGTATTTTTGTCCTTTTGATATTTGAACTATAAATATAAGTGACTGAGGGAGAGAGCCCTCTCTCTTCTCTTTTTCAGTTGTATTTCTTTTTTTCTTTCTTTTCTAGTTCTTTCCTTTTCTTTTTACATTAATTCAATATGGTATCAGAGCGGGTTTCATGATTCTCAGATTCATCTATATGCGAAACAATACCAAATTTTTTATTTTATTTTATTTTTCCTTGGTCTACCCAGAAAAGAGTTTTTTGGATTTTTATGTCGTCAGCAAAAAAAAAAAAATATCCTTGGTCGATTTGATGAGTAGAGTTCATCTATGATTTTTTTGAAACTATTTGATGTTTCGTTCTATTTTTTTTTTAATTTTCAAAATGTTAGGTCTATTTTTCAGACCTTTGATTTTCAACCTTCTTTGAAGAATTTGTTGTGAATAGACATTATAAATGCCGATCTACAATGCCCGAGTGTTGCATGGGGATTTGGAGATTTTTTTTTTTTGTGTGTTTTATGGTTTCAAGAGGGGTGGCAAGCATATTTTTTGGCCTTGGGTAGTCCATTTTGTGCTCTAGCAGTGATTTCGTTCATTCTCCGTTATGTTCAAGTTTGATTAAATGCAAGTTTGAGATAGTAGTTGTACGTCTTGTTATTTTATGGTTTTTTGGGCCATTCGACGTGTATCTGGCCTTTAAAAGAGGTAGAAAGTAGATTAAACATGTCAGAATCTAACACAATATCTCAGAAACAGTCAAAAAGTGTTGCCAATTGACACAATTACTCTACCTGGTCACAGTCGGCTATGTTGTTTATTAGAAGGGAAAGATCAGTCACTTGCCTAGAAAAACTAAAGAACCAAAGACCGATGATCCACTTTACGGTAAGTGGGAGCCTAAGAATTCAATAGTTATGCCTTGACTACTATACTCTATGCAGTTAGAGGTTAGTAATGACTATTTGTTTCTTTGTACTGCCATGGAGATTTGTCGGGCATCATCACAGATTTACCCGAAGATGGGAAACATGGCACAAGTTTATAAGTTGATATGCTTGTATCACAATACTACACAGGATTCTTCTTTGGCAGCTTATTTTCATACCTTGCATGCGATGGCAGGAATTGAATCACTATCAGAGACTTGACATGGAGTGTACTAAAAAATGACTCAAAACTACTGAATAGGAGAGGATTATTAAGTTTCTTGTTGGCTTGAATCTTGAGTTTGATCAAATTAGGATTCAAATCCTACGGGAGCTATATATTTATGTTCAGTCAACAAAAAGTAGGTGAGGGATCATCCTCATCCTATGCCCTTGCAAAGTGAGTTTAGCCCTAACTATTGCCATTTCTAGAG
The DNA here is from genome assembly GCA_963454935.2 of Ilex paraguariensis. Lineage (NCBI taxonomy): Eukaryota > Viridiplantae > Streptophyta > Magnoliopsida > Aquifoliales > Aquifoliaceae > Ilex > Ilex paraguariensis. Next base: position 167,945 of record CAUOFW020009836.1, read on the forward strand.
ATAATTAGCTGGGAAGCAAGAAAGTTGAGAGATGGTGTACAAATGATGCTGCAGCCAATAATAAAGACAAGTTGTATTGTGATTATTGCCATATGCTGGGACATAATAGAGAGACTTGCTAGAAATTGCATGGTCGTCCACAATTTGGAGGTAAAGGAAGATGATTAGGTGGTAGAGGAGGATCTTGAGCCTATCTTACAATTACAGTGCAGACTTCTTCACCTGGTCTTGGTCTTGCTTCATCCTCTATAGCAGAAACAATGGGTCTTACTAAGGAGAAATTGGAGATATACGTCGCCTTATGTCGAAGCTGGAGACACCTATCACCTATCACTCCATTCAATTTTTTTGTCCATGCGGATAAGCTTTCTATAGCATTGAATGCATATTATAATATTCTTTCTTGCCCCTGAATCATTGATTCAGGTGCCTCTACCCATGTGAATGGACTATCTACTTTGTTCTCATCATCTACTACTTGTTCGGGAAAACAACAATCTAAAATAGTTGGTGGTTCCTTATCATCTGTAGTTAGTAAAGGTACTATTCTAGTCACTTCATCTCTATCTATCTCATCTATTTTGCATGGTCTAAACCTTTCAAACATTTTTTTTTCTGTTAGTGACATTACCAGAAAATTAAACTGCAGTTTAACATTCTTTCCTTAACATTGTAGCTTTCAGGACCTTGTCACTTGGAAGACGATCGATAATGGTGAGGAGAGAGATGGTTTTTACTTTATGAATTCTCAAGAGTCAAGCGATGCTATCATTACATAAGCTCAAAAGTCAAAAAGATGTGATACTTCTGAGGAGCAGATTTGGCTACTATGTCGAAAATTAGGATATTCTCCATTTGCTTCGTTGCAAAAAATTATTTCTTTTGTTTTCTAAGGTGAATGTCTTTCAATTTTGTTGTGAAGTATGTAAACTTGCAAAACGTAATCGTTTGTCATTTTCTATTAGTTTCAATAAAAATACTTCACCTTTTTCCATTCTTCATACAAATGTCAAGGGACCATCCCAGGTTGTTAGCTTGTCTAGTTTTCGATAGTTTTTGACATTTATTGATGATTTTTCTCATACCACTTGGATTTACTTGCTGAAAGAAAAAAATGAAATATTCTTTTGTTTCCGAATAGTCCACAAGATGGTACTTACTCAATTTAGTACTCAAGAACAAATTGTTTTTCTGATAATGGGGGTATGTTTATAGAAGACTTTGGTCCTATTTTGTCGAGCATGGTATTGTTTGACCAAGCTATATTGATACACCTCTAATAGAATAGAGGTTGCTGAAAGAAAGAATCGCCATCTATTATAAGTTGAAAGGGCCTTGATATTTTCTATGAATGTTCCAAAGTCATATTGGGGAGATGACATCCTTACCTCGGCATACATTATCAATAGAATGCCTTCTCAAGTTCTAATCACCATTTGAGGTATTATCCTCCTACTCTTCCTCTTCCTCTTCCTCTCATTCTTTTTCTAACTATTTTTTAGTTCCTCCTCGGTTGCTTGGATGTGTTTGCTTCGTTCATGTTCCTCCTCGCCTCTGAAGTAGGTCAAACCCTAAAGCAACCAAATGCATTTTCCTTGGTTATTGTTCTACACAAAAGGGTAACAAATGTTTTCATTCTCCTTCTGGCAAAATAATTGTTTTTATGGATGTCACTTTTTGAAACAGCATTCTATTTCTCCACAGAGACTTCTCTTCAAAGGGAGAATTTAAGTGAAAATAAGTTTAGGTTTGTTCTCCCGTCTGTCTCATCAGTGTCTTTCTTTTCATTGGAACAAGAGTAGAACAATAGAGAGGACCATCTCCAATAAGAACAAAAGGAATTACAAGTTTACTCAAGAAGACAAAAGGATAAAACCATTTCTAATCCACTACCTTGCCAAGCGGCCAAGGATCAAAATATCATTTCGAAACGGTCGAAACGTTTTCATTTCCAAGGAGACCGAAACAAAACAGTGATGGAATCGAAATTCTGATATTTCGAGGTATTCTATAATGTTTTTAAATGTATTATAATATTTCAATACATTTGCACAATTGTTTTAGAATATTTCAAGGTATTTTAAGATACTTTGATATATTTTCATCAATGTTTTAAAAAAATAATTCTTAAATTTTTTATTTTTTTCATTATGTTTTCAAAATGTTTCCGAAACACGTCAAAATGTTTCCGTTTCCTAGCTGACCGAAACAATATACTGAAACGATATTTTGATCCTTGCAAACAGCTTCCTTGTGTTCAAGTAATCCTGCTCTTGAGTCTGAGTTTGATATTCCCGTTACTCTTCGTAAACGTATTCGAACTTGCGCTCATCATCCCATATCTAATTTTGTATCTTCGTATCACCTCTCATTCTTTTATCAAGTTTTTGCATCGCAGTTGTCCTCTATGTTTGTTCCTAATGATTCCAAGTGGAAGAAAACAATGTGTGAAGAGATAAACGCACTTCAAAAAAATAATACATAAGAACTAGTTGAGTTACCAGAAGTGAAGAAGTCAGTTGGGTGTAAATGGGTGTTTATAGACTATAGTGAAACATAAGAATGATGGATGAGTTAAAAAATACAAGGCTAGATTGGTCACCAAGAGCTTTACACAGACGTATGGGATTGATTATCACAAAACATGTGGTCTGATGGCAAAGATGAATACCATTCGTGTCTTACTTTCCCTGGCTACAAATCAAGATTGGCCTCTTCAACAGCTTGATGTGAAAAATACATTTCTACATGGAGATCTGGTGGAGCAACTATATATAGATGTGCCACTTGGATTTGAACTCCCCATAGATGTTAGCAAGGTATGTAGACTAACAAAATATTTGTATTGATTAAAACAATCTCCAAGAGCATGGTTTGAGAGATTCGCTCAAGCTAAGTTGAGGTATGACTATAATTAGAGTCATGGTGATCATACTTTGCCAGTTAAACATTCTTCCCACGGAAAGGTGGCTATACTCATTGTGTATCTTGATGATATCATACTTACTAGCAATGATGTAGAGGAGATGGTGAAATTAAAGGCATATTTGGGTCAAGAAATTGAGATAAAAGATTTAGAAAGTTTGAAGTATTTTTTTAGGGATTGAGGTTACGAGATCTAGATGGGACATATTCATTTCATTGCCAAAATATGTACTTGATCTACTTAACGAGACAAGTCTATTAGGGTGCGATTAAGCAAAATCATAGGTTTGGAGAGAGTGTTGATGATACACAGTAATGGCATTACACTGCGTTTGACACACAGTAATGCCATTATGTAGGAATGGAATGGACACGGGAATGGAATAAACTTGAGAATAGAATGGAATGTGTATTACCATTCCAATGTTTGGCAATTAATTAGGATTAAGTTTTGGAATGGAATGCCCATTCCATTCTAAAGTTTGGATAAAATAATTTCTATTGGAAAGGAATGAAATTTAACCAAAATAACTTTTAATCATAAGCATGTCATGAAAAATGCAAAAATCCCTCTTTAAAACCTTGATTCGTGACTCAATATGCGGTTTGGCCTTAATTCCTTTGCCCGGCAGCTTCTCTAGCAAAGATTGCTCAATGACATTCAAATATCCTAATTTAAACCCATTATCAGCTCGATGTGTTCCAAAGTTAACTAGTTTCAAAAAGGGTCTCAATCAATTTAGCATCTTCATCAGCAGTCCACTTCCTCTCATTCTTACCCTGACTTTCATCTTGTGAAAAAATTGCCAGACTGTTGGTAATTGCTGTAAATCATAATTGAGCTGGACATGCTTCAGATGCCAGATTCTGAAACATGCTCTAAACTGAGCTCACACTCGAGGATTGGAAATTTTCAGGAATTTACAAGCTAATGAGTGGCGGGGTTTGCACCTTTCCAGATGTAGAAAGGGGCATTTACCTTGCTTGTGGTGGAGTCAACTACTCAGACTCCCAAAGCATAAGTAAAGCTACCACATAGAGTGAAATTGTACAATAATGGCATGCAAAATGAAAATATCCCATTTTGGTTCACAAGAATGGCACAAGATAGAATCAAAAGAGTGTTAGGAGGTCTGACAGAAATTTGATGTCTCTATATATCTTACACACCACTAGAAGAAAGGAAAATGATTTTTACCAAAAAATCTATAACAAGAAACACAGATAAGAAAAAAAAAATATTATGATGACCATTTGTTTAGGAAGGAACATAATTCAATAACTAAACACAAAGCTCAATCTGCATGTACAATTCTAGTTTGCAACTCTACTTGGACTGCACTTGTACTCTAGAGAAAAATGACCAGTGACAACTGTCAAAATACGAAGTATGCTCTTTTCCTATATGAACCCTGTTCAGATTCATGTAAGAGTTTGATCCCAAATTGAGACAAGAAATAAAAGAAAAGGACTTAATTGACAATGAATGAGCTCGCTACCCATAGCCATAGGCACAACTTTTTACATGGGCTTACATATATATTGGATTTGTTGTGCTATACTCCCAAGAGATGAATTCTCACTTCAAATCATCTGTAAAGGCATTCTAGAAATTCATATTCGTGGAGACCTCCCCCACAAATCCTCGGACCACGAGCATTTATCATCATGTCAATACCCCAGGTGCAAAGTGAAATTAACCAGAGTGTTATTTTGGTTTGGCTGAATTTCACATGTACGCTTCTTACATTAACAGCTACAGCCTTTGCAATTAAAAGATAAACTTTCATCCATGCTACCCAAACTTTTAGCATCTAATCAGAATACCAATCAATCTTATTTTTGTTGGGAGGTGGGGCAAGAAGTACTTATTTTGAATTTTTCTGCACTTCACTCGACATATGTAATTTATGGGCTTTATAAATTCATAAAAAATGCTCTCCTTTACATTTCAAAGACTGAAAACAAGGGAACAATAGAAGTTTGGGTATTCTCTATCAAACAGTAGTTACAGATGCAATTCCAACGAGACAAGGTGAAAAGTTTCTCTTAAATTAAGAATTTTCATTTTAAAGTAGTCCCCAACAGGTCCTTTTAACATGTTCCTTTCCTCTCTACTGCCCAAAATTTCTAGGGTTTCTTACATTATTCAATGAATTCACATTCCCAAAAAGCATAAACTCACACACCAACATCCCCCTAATGCAGAAATGAAAGTCTTAAGTCAAACAAACAATACCCAACAAGAATTTTTTTTCAAAAATTGAAAACAGAAACATAAAGAAGAAAATAATACGAGAGCAAGAGAGAGAGATTACGGGCCACAGGTTGAAGTGGGGGCCTGAAAGGTGAGGAAGAGATGATGGGTTTGACAAAGTCACCAACTAAACTATAAAATGATAAATCCCATGGGCCAAGTGAAGAGTTGCCTGAGATTAGTGGCAATGCCAAATCTGGTCTGCTCACCAATCTTGTCCCTTCCATCACAAAGAGATGAGGAAGAAGCTGACAATGGTTGGGGAGGGATGGACTGTCATGCTTCCCGCTGATGAAGGAAAAGTCACAGAGGTGAAGTGAAGAGAAGGGAGGAGAAGAGAGAAGATAAGAAGAAAGAAGAAGGATGGGGGTTGAACGATGAGTGATGAGAGGAGCGAGAGACAGAGAGGAATAGACCTCGATCGGGTTTTTGTCGACCTAATTAGACCGATTACCAATGGTAAAGGAATGACTAATACCGTAGTTTATTTAGGAATGGCTAATCCCATTATTTATGGGATTAGTTATCCCTTAGGAATGGGAATGAAATTTTATTCTCCCAAACCAAACAAAGGAATGGGTATTACTAAGGAATGACCATTCCATTCCTAAGGTTTAATACCATGTACCAAACACAACGATAGAGACAAAGGTTGATATTAAAGACCGGAGGGGAAGCTCATTTATCTGTCTCATACTCGTCCAAATATAGCCTAAGTAGAGATCAGTGTGGTGAGTCAGTTTATGCACTCACCCCGTGAGTCTCATATGGGGGCTGTTCATTGAATTTTAAGGTACCTTAAACTAGCACCTATTAAAGAGATATTTTTTTTGTTACAGACCGAAGATCAACATCTAGATATTGTACCTTTGTAGTGGAAAATTTGGCATCATGGCGTAGCAAAAAATAGTCGGTTGTGGAAAGATCTAGGGCTGAGGTAGAATTTAGAGCTATAATTCATGGTATTTGTTAATTGTTGCGACTGAAATCCATATTAGAGAACTTGGTTTTATTCTAAGGAACCGATGAGATTCTATTGTGACAATAAAGCAACAATTAGTACTGATTATAATCCAATTCTGCATGACATAACCGTGCATATTGAGGTCAACAAACATTTCAGTAAGGAAAAATTGAGTACTGGCTTAATTTGTACTCCATTTGTGAAGACATAAGATCAGCTTGCAGATATCTTAATAAAGGGATTATCTAGTAAAGTGTTCCATTCAATCATTGGCAAGCGGGGCATGTGTGATATCTTTTCACTAACTCGAGGGGGGGCGCTAGAAACTATTTAGCCTCTTATTTTTTATAGTATAAGGTGTACTTTGCCCTTTTGATATTTAACTTATAAATATAAGTGACAGAAGGAGAGAACCCCCTGTTCTCTTTTTCAGCCGTATTTATTTCTTCTCTACGTCTTTCCTTTTCTCTTTCTTCCCTTTTCTCTTTACATTAATTCAACATGATCATCGTCACAAAAGCAAACCTCAAAGCACAATCCAATTTTAAAATAACTCATTGATAGAGATCGAAAAGAAATTGGATAAGCTTAAACTTAAAATTTAAATTCTATTATTTGTTTGACCAGGAGTATTAATTATAGTTTGACTAGGAAATTATTATAAGATTTTAGTAAGATAGAGATTTGAGAATTTGATTATGAAACTCATTTAAAATTTTAGTAGGAGAATAGTTTTTATTTTTAGTAGGAAACTTGGCCTATAAATAATGGTATAATCCCAACTATTTTTATTAGAGAGAGTGATATAATAAAAAGTGATTCTCCAAGGAGAATTTGTGTTTTTCTTCACCGATTCCTTGCGAGGATGAGGTAAACCCTTCCACTCCCTCTTCTTTCGTCTTCTCTTTCTATTTTATGATTTCTAATCCTTCTCGTCCTATATTAGATTGGTGTCAGAGCGAAACTTCAATCTATTAGTTTCTTGCCAAGTTACTATTCACCAACGCTGGAAAAACAGCACAACAATTATAATTTTTGTTCACACCAAATTCTTCGTCGTTGTAGCACGTCAGTCGTTTGCATCGTCGTCAATCAGGTTGGTTGTCATTGTCATTACTATTCCTCATCTCACTTTTGGCTCCCTTTGTTGTGGCTGAATTTTGGGAAAAAAAAACCCTCATCTTTGAACCAGTACCAAAAAACCAAATACTGTCCAGCCCAAAAAAGGAAAAAAAAAAAAATATATATATATATATATATAGCTCACAACAATGACCCAAGCCAAGACCAAATGCTGCCCAACCCAAAAGCCTTCACCAAAAAAAAAAAAAAAAAAAAGCCCAAATATCATAACCAACCCATCTGACCTAACCACACCGCAAACCACCTCATCTCCAAAATTACACAAACAACCCCAAACCTTCTTGAAATTATAGATTTTACCCCGAGAGTTTCTGAAATTTCATTGACCCCAAAATTTTCTGAAATAACAAATTGACCTCTTTTCAAAAAAAAAAGTGAAGTTCTTAAAATTCTCTTTCAATCAATATGGTTTCCAACGCTGAATTAAATGCTAAAGTGGAGACTTTATCCTAAGCACAAGTTGATTCACAAAAGGCCATGAATGAGAGAATGGATTCACTAGAGGAATCCATAAGATCACTAAAGGAGATCATGGAAGCTTATCTCTTAGACAAAGAAGGGTAAAAGAGTTGAGTAAAATGCCGATAATAGTCTATCACCTTCAATCTTTAATCCTCCACTAGTACTTATATAAGCCCCTTCACCACGAGCTCCTGTTCAATTGAATGATGAGCTGAAATTAAATACCATTGATGAGCCTAAAAATTTTCCTCATCATACATCAATTGTTTTTGATAACCTGATCTCAAAGGATCTTCTCTTCTTACAGAAGAAGTAAAGGAGTTTCAAAGAGTGCCACTGTAGATGAAGTTGGTATTTTGTCTCCACTGGTTTACATGCTTCCTTCACCTATAATAGTGCATGTGGATAAGACTGTGATGGATGTAATGTATGAAGGGATTGTTTTCTACTATGAAGATCTACAATGCTATTTTCTTGGAACACAAGTTTCTTTAAAGTTTTTGGAGTCCTTGTGGCCTTCCAACTCTTCGAAAAAAAGTATTTTTCAGCCGAGGAGAATTGATCGAAATCGAGAAGGGATTGGATGAGCTTAAATTTAAGAATGGAATTTTATTATTTGTTTTAGTATTATTTTATTATTTAGAAAATATTTGTTTGACTAGGAGTATTAATTATAGTTTGACTAAGAAATTATTATAGAATTTTAATACGATAGGTATTTGAGAGTTTGATTATGAAACTCTTTTAAAATTTTAGCAGAAGAATAGTTTTCATTTTGATAGAGAACTTGACCTATAAATAATGGTGTAATCCCAACTATTTTTATTAGCGAGAGTGATATAATAAAAAGTGATTCTCCATAGAAAATTTGTGTATTTCTTCACTGATTCCTTGTGAGGATGAGGTAAATCGCTTCCACCCCCTCTTCTTTCTTTTTCTCTTTCTATTCTGTAGTTTCTAGTCCTTCCCGTCCTACATCACTTATCCATGCAGTCACCTAATCTAAAAAGCCTTCCTTGGAAGGCATGTGGTTTAGAATTAGAAGCAAATCCTCTCATAATGCAAATCTTCAACAATCAATAAGACAAACATGATCCAGCAAAAACCCTTAGAAAAACAACTAGAAAGTCTAAGACAATGATTTTCCCAATCAATTGACATCAATGATCCATGTAGGCATGTAATGACACAGCTTAAAATAATTGTGACATTTTAATGAAATTTAAGATTCAAGTATCCTTATTAGCATGATGCAATAGCCATCTTGACTATTTTTCAAACACTTCCAATTATTTAAAGGAACCTTCTTTATTGAAAAAATTAATCCACTTTAAGATGCATTCAATAGAATTTTTAGGGAGATAGGGACTTTGATGTAATAAAATGTTATTAAATAAAGTTGCAGATTATGAATGTATACGCAGTGGACTTGATTTTACCAAAGATGATGAGAATGTGAACTCCCAACAATTTATGGGTTGGAGAAATCGTTTCTTATTTTATGCCGAAGCAATTTATAAAGCACAGACTGAAACTGGTGAAATCAATAGGCATTGCTTGAATGCTACCGCAAGTATATGTGAAGAAATGATAAAAAGGGATGTATTTGCGTTCAGTAATGCATGACTACTTAGCAATGGGATTTACTACAAATACTAACTTATCTCATTATTGCCGAGATAATGAACTACCTCTTCACATCCACTGCGCAATGCATGTAGTTATTGATAGACCGAAGAATCGTGGGATACACTTTCGTGTACTAGGTAAAGCGTTACATATGTCTGGTGGAGATCATATTCACTCCGGTAGCATAGTAGGTAAACTTGCTCCTAGAAGTATGGGAGACCATTATAGATGGATTCTGCACCCTTAAGGATCCTTCACTTCTTAGTGCCTCCTTTTACTCAGTCTCTCGAACACGTATTCGATACACTTCCAGTCGTGTCCATAGTTAAAAGGTAATATATTAATTTTGGTACTGTGCTCGGCACTTCTTTAGGTCATGTTTACTGCTAAAAAATAAGCATGTGATTAAAACTTGACAAAAGACTATTCTATACTCTAAAAGAATACACAATTGTCCAGACTAATTATGTTGAAGTTTTACCTAAATTCACTAGTAAAAGTAAAAGACGCAAACAAATTATGCTAAAGAAGACTCCCAAATATGTGAGAAATGATTATAATTATGCATGGTTGCTACACTTCATCTAAAAGAGAGTTGATTATTGACTACTATGATCCATTAGTCTTAACAATTCATACAAGAGGACTACACAAAAGATTACTGCTTACAAAATAAGGATTTTCTTATATTGCACGCTAATATAATTATATCTATCCATGTACTATTTTCTGAGGAATGACGTGGTGCGTGTCCATGCCATGTTCCCTTTTTGTATCCGTATTTCAAAAAAAAACATACCTCAGATTCCATGACGAGGGAAGAGCTGTAAAGCCTGATAATATGGGCAACTGACCGTAATACCAAACGCCGGAAATAAGGCTCTGCTGTTTCTCCTTCAAACTGATTTGACATATTCAAGAATAAAAATAGAAAGCAATGCCCACATTAATGTTCTCCTGAAGATAGCACATGGAAACTAGATTCGTCTAAAGATAGAACATGAGACAGATATATTAATGGACAAAAAGTAAATCATTAGACTACAATTTTCCACTACAGAAATCACCTCGGCATTGGTACGCAGGGAAGTCATGAAAAGAGAACATAACTGGTGACGCAAGACCTGTTAAATTTATCAACAACATTTAAGTAATGTAAATTACTGAAAGATACTAGCTAAAAAGAGTGTTGTCAGGTCAGGATTATGATCACCTGTTCATAAGGAAGCAAGGTTCTAAACACAACCACATAGTTGGACAGAATGAACCTAAAAAATGCAACAAGGAAACGATTAAATTGAAGTATTTATGGATCCCAAAAGCCAGTAAATTCGTTATTGGATTATTAGAAGGACTTCTCTTACTAATTTAGTTTATACCATTACCATAAAAATCATGGTGTATGAAAAAGAAAAAGAATTCAAGCTTGGTCCAGAGAGGAAGCTGCCGCCAATGGCAGGTTAAATGTCTTGAGCAGAGATGTCATGACACAATACTCGGATGATACCAATATAACCCTGCTTATCGCCAACTCTTAACTGTATTTTGTCACTCAATCATTGTCAAGGTTAAACACAGCTTATGAAGGAAAATGATCTGACGCTTAAGATGTTAGCACTATTCTTCCAACCCTAAAACTCTGAGGTTCCCTCCCTTACAGAATTTGAGTGCTTGGAGACTGATAGGCCAATAATGGAAGGGAGAGAAATTAATGAGATTTGTTGCCACATTGGAAACTAATATAAAAGAAAATTTGCTGGTCAAGCCTTTCTAACTAACATTCAATGATAAATCAAGGAGAAGACAGGGCCACAATTTTTTTATAAGAAACAAAATTTTATCCATAGATATAATAAAGTCTTACACAGTCCAACTTAAGGCGGAAGAGATACCCCACCCAAAAACTTGCAAAATAAGGGGGAAAAAAACTAATACACATCAAAGAACCTTTCTAAGTACAGAGTTAACAGTTACCTACTATAGTTTAACTTGAGCATTGGTTCCTTTAATGTATGGTCATTAGAAATATGTTACATTCGAAAGAGTTTCTGGTATACAGAAGCCTTAACCACAACTCTCTTGGCACCGCACCATCAAGTTCATAATTAAGATCCTTGCAAAAATTGAAGCCTACAGATCAGAGCCACCAAGGTAAGGGCAGCAAGACACCCTACATAAAAGGATACAAACAAGACTTCAGCACTAAGAGAACTTCACTGTGATTTTCTTAAAAAGTAATCTTTTTTTTTCTATGATAAGAAACAACTCGATAGGAACTGAACCTTCCAGTGGCCCATCTCACGACAAAAGTTACACTCATCTACTGCAACCCAACCTCAATACTTTGTGAATTAGAATGCACCTTTTGGGGTACAGCCAGCAAAATCTAATTAGGTAATGAGAGAATACCCTTTCTAGAAAGAGTCTTAAGATGGACCTCTTTAGCCAAAATTTCATTAACAAAAGAGTAAATTGCACCAATAGTCCCTGAGGTTTAATGTTTATCGTATTTTAGTCCTCAGTTTTAATTTCGTCTATTTAATCTTCAAAGTTCAAACATTTCACTAACCTGGTCCTTGTCACTAACTGCCGTTAAAAAAAGTGACGGAAAATGTCATGTGCTTGGCACATGAGAGTATTGATGGACATTTTTGGTATTTTGTAACAATCCCTACATCCAAACACCATTATCTCTCATCTAGATTATAATAAACATGGTACCAAACACACATCTTCTCCTTCCTCTCTCTTTTCTTTTTTATCTCTCAGTCACATGGGAAAGACTGTCTCTAATAAGCTCTGTCTCTTTCCACTCCGATATTTCCCCCAATCTACGATCCAGAGTAAAATATATGTATAGGATCAAAACACATACCTTATCCATACCCAAATCAACAAGAGCACCCACTTCTTTCACATTGAACTTGTTAAGCACATTAATGCAAGAGATGGTAGACATAAGTTGAACCACCAAGCCATCGACCACCATATACGTGACCAAACCTTTGACAAACCCTTCCAGTTCTCCAGCCACCGCCTCCTTCGAGCACTTGTGGAGCTTTTTCTTGGTCACTGGTGTATCATCAAGCAACAAAATTGGAGCTTCAGTATAGAAAATTTTGGGGTTTAAGAGAGAGTTCTTGTCCTACTTGAGTTCCATATAGATTTCGTTCAAATTTTCGATGCTCTCGTAGAGATTACCAAGGCTACCCACCATGGATTGCTTTGTGAGAAGCTTGATGATAGTCCCAACATTAAGGATTTTGTATCAATGAAAAGCTCCAAGGTTACTTGGAGGCTACAATTGTATGTAATCTAGGGTTTAGAATGAATTAAGGCATGTGTTAATTTAGAGTTTTGTGAGTGTTGATTTAGATCTGGGTCATAGATGGGTTGATGGTCTGGGTCGTACATAGGTTGATTTAGGTCTTGCACACACACAGAGATGGGGTAATCGTTGATGACTCTGAATGGCTGCCAATGCTCAGGGATATCGAGGGGAGGGGGAGGGTATGTGGTTGTCAGTATTGGGATTGCCAAAGTTTTCTTGGGGTTGCCAACGGTGTTCGAGGGTGAAGGGGTAAGGGAGAAGGAGTGCTTGTGCTTTTCCATTTGTACCCCATGTTTTTAAAAGCCCAATGACAAAAATGCCCATCAATCCTTAAAATTTGAACTTTAAGGATTAAATTGACGAAATTGAAACTTTGAGGACCAAAGTACAATAACCGTTAAACCTCAGGGACCATTGGTGCAATTTACCCTTAACAAAAAGAGTCTTAAGACGGACCTCTTTAGCCAAAAGTTCATTAACTACTACATCAACTGATGGTAGTGGATGAGGATGAAGAATAGAACCACGAAGCACTTCAAAATCATCTCTAAGTGCCATCAAGAATTGTACCAATCGCTACTCCTCTCTTAAAGTGCAGTATGCCGTATTAGTGGTCAGTTCAACGGGTTTAATAAGTGTCAACTGATCCCAATATTTGATCATAACTAAGTAGAACTCCTATATATTCCGATTACCTTGATGTGTAGCTTTAATTTCATGTTCAAGTTGATACCTTTTTGCAAATTGGACTAAATAAACAAAAAGGCTAAATAGTTCTAAATTTCTTTGGTTGTAGTAAACTTAGTCAAATGAATACCAATAATCCAATCAACTGAGTTGTTAATCCAGGTAATGATCTTGGCATTATTAATGTCCTACAAGTTTTTCAAATTAGCATACGTTTCTGCCTTAGAGTGTAGGAGTTGTCGCAACACCATTAACATAGCTCCACATTTCTTTACCGAGCAAAAAAATTCATGACATATAGCCCAATAGGAATAATTTCCACCAGTTAATTTTACACTAAGGGAATCTAAACTCCCACTCGCCATGACCAGATCACAATAAACCAAATACAAGATCAAAGCTCACAAACAAAATTATGCCTAGTATCTTAAAGATCAAGAAAAATGAACAGTAGACCACCAAATCGAGAACAGAGTCGAACTAAAGAGGACCAATAGACTAGGGCAATGAGTGTAAAGTTTGATTCAAGAAGAGGAAAGAAAATAGAGAAATTGTATTATTATAATATTAGTATGCAAAAACCAAAGCTACATAATAAAGACCCTTTTACAGTAGGGCAAAACAAAATAAAATAAATCACTAAACTGCCCTTAATCTAAATATACTATAATACTCTAACAACCTCTATCAAACTCGTGATGTGGCAAAAAATATCAAGAATTTGCCAATAAGAAAACCAAAGCGTGTGATGTGAGATTTCGTAAAGAAATTCGCAAACTGCATAGGAGAAGGAAGACAGGGTAGGGTAATGGTGCCCAGCTGAAGATGATGACGTACAAAGTGACAATCAATCTTAATATATTTTGTACACTCATAGAAGACTAAGTTGTGAGCATTCTAAATAGCACTGGTGTTATCACAATACATAGGAGTAGAAGCAGCTAATGAAATGTCTGGATCAACAAGTAGCCATTGTAACCAAACTATCTCAACTGTGGTAAATATCATAGCACAATTCCCACCTCATTCGAACCTTGTGAAAGGGTTTTGAGCCAGAAAAATCAACCAAATCCAAGCCAAATTTCAGATCTCAAAAATCACACAAAAAAATCCCAAAAACAATCAAAAATTCGAAAAACCCAACAATCTGGCCTCAAACTAAAAATCCAGTTGTACCGTGTTGTTACCTATGAAGAATCGAACAAGAAGGGGGCTCCTGGTTGTTAACGTCAGCCCTAACTCTAAAATTCAGCCCTAATTCCAAATGTCTGCCCCAACTCTAATGAATACCACTGTTGTGAAATTTGTGTTTAGGATCGGAACACACTCTAATACCATGTAAATAATGATCAATCAAAGAGAAGAAAAGAGAAGGAAAAGAAAAGAAAAGAGAAAAGGGATACTAATGGAAAGGCATGTACTTACTCAAGAGACTAATGGAAAGGCATGCAGAACAAGAAAGATCTTCATGGGCTTCTAATTGTTTTTAATTCCACAGATGCAAGTTCAAAGATTAATGATTTTTTCAAAACTCAAAACAAAACTTCTCAAATGCTGGAGAGAATGAGAAGAAGCATCTAACAACGATATTTTGAAGTGAGAAATTCATACCAATGCACCTAGGACACACTATCAAATTTACATCGATTCATGTTTGCCTTTTGAAAGTACGCTTCTGCCTCTATTTGTTTGTTTTATTAATTTTTAGTAGTTGAGGATATTCAGCAATTTCAGTTCGACAAAACAGGGCTACAATTAAGATCCATGAGTCCTATTTTTTATCAAGCAGCATTATTCGACCTTATATTTGTCTTTAATAGATCTAGAAACTTCTGAGTGGCCTGAAGTCAAGTTTCCTTCTTTTGGGGCCTTAGTCTTGTAGAATTAGGGGAGCTAACCTTTCCCTTGAGACTCACTCAAATCAAGAAGAGTGACTTAGAAGAATTTCTGAGAAGTTCTAAAAGCATTATAAGATCTGTGAAGCAGCCTTGCGTCCGGAGGTGATTCCTGAATTATAATTGGGACGACTACTCCTGTGTCTTTTCTTCACCTACCATTTTTCAGTCACTATTTACAAACACTCAACAGCCCTTATTTCAGCAGCAAAAACACTACCATCAGCACCACATGTTTGCCATAAATCATAACCCTGCCTCAAATTTTAAATTTGACAACCTAGATCTCAAAATATTTGACAATGAACTCCTACGACCTACCCACTTTGGAAAAGCAGATATAAAAAAAAAAATTCTCAATTCCACAACCTATAACCAGTGTTGAATCTGTTTCAAGGATCAAAATATCATGTTGAAATGATCAAAACAGTAGAAACGTTACCATTTCTAAAGAAACCAAAACGAATCATTAATTGAATCAAAATTCCAATATTTTGAGGTATTTTAGAATATTTTGAGTTTTTTCGAGATGTTTCCACCAATATTTTGAAATATTTCGATATGTTTCAAGATGTTTAAACCAATACTTTGAAATGATTTGAAAATAAATCCCTAAATTTTTATCCATTTTCATTATGTTTCCAAAACATTTTTATTTCTTAGGTGATCGAAATAATGCACCCAAACAATATTTTGATCCTTGATCTGTTAAAACACTAAATTTCAAAATATCACAAATCAACTGTAGGACGAGTCTTATTTCTAAAGCCTCAATAAGTAGTCCTATACCAATAGGCAGCGACTTCTTCTCTTACAATATAGACCCACATTCTTCTTGGCCTTCTTCTTGTGTCCCTAAGCCTTCAACTTTAACTAAAATTACTCCTTGTAAATAGGACAATCTTAAGAGAACATTAGCAAACCAAATTCACATCAAAATTATTCTTCATAATTGCTAACTTTCGCTTTTCTTAAACAAATGCTGCAGAAGCCCTATATTTATATCCTTATCCTCCAACTATTGACCCTACCACACGTACCATATATTAATCCATAGATATTGGCTCAACATAATTCCATCATGGAATAAGATCCCGCCTTTTCCACCAGCAATCCATGAGAATACAAGGAACCAGGAAGCACGAATACTCCGGCGGGGTCGACGGGACACGGCTGGACATGTGTCTGACATGAATACACGTGAGACCCGACCAAACATGTGTCTGATCCTTCCACAATTGTCGTGAACAGAAAATCAAAAAAAAATTCGGATACAGTACCTCTCTTCTTCAACCACAGATCTGAAATTATAATAGTCAAGTATGTCAAAGAACTCTTCTTCTTCTTCTTCTTTCTTTCTTCTTCTCCGTCTGACCCCCCACTCTACGATCTAGATCTGTTATCTAGTTATGTGATCTCTCTTTCACTGCGATCTCTCTCTCTGTGATCTAGGTTTGTGTGTCTAAAACATTGGCTTTCCTTTTTTATTTTTCAGTCACGCCTCTGTCTCTCACCTTTTTGTACCACTACTCCCTTTATCTCTATCTCCATTCAAACAGATTAAATAATCAACTCACTATCCATAATAGCCCATCCAATTAGAACATTAAGTAATTAGCCCACTATATAATTTAATATTAGTTCATTGTCCAATTATAAATTATTAATCAACTGTTCAATATTTATTAAGTTGTATTATTAATATTTTTATTTATATAAAAATATATAATATTATTTTAATTAGTCATATCCTTGCTGTATACGTATCCTATATTTTGGAACTTTGTCATATCCCCGTGTCAGTGTTGTATCTGTGTTCGTATCCATGCTTCTTAGACAAGGAATGACAAAGACAGCGCAATTTCCAACCAGATCCAACTTGCAGGCAAGCACAACTGACTGAGAGATACATGCATACATGCTGGCGCGTGTGAGAGAAATAGGGGGGGGATCATAACCTCTATTTGTTTCATATGATGGGCTAGCATAATGACGGGGAACACCAAAATTGTGCCAGTCAATTGACAGGAATTAGGATGTAATTACAACAAAAATTGATCCAATTATCACTTATTGGTTTTGCATGCCGACACAATGACATGAATCATCACTTGCATGTTCAAAGTCGAAATGAGTCTCTTGAGGCAAGCCTCAATTACCACTAAAAAATTCTTAACCCGGTATGAGAAGTAGAAACCGATAAGTACAAACCCCTCAGTTCACCGCCATACAAAGTATATAAGTCACCCCACTGACCATGGTGCACCCTCCGACCCCCTCTCCAAAAAAAAAACAATGTGGAAAAATACACGACATCCAAACGCAATTTGACTGGGAAGAACTGCTCAATATGGCAAAGAGAAAAAATGCATTAGAAAATCTCCAAGAGAATGGCTAAAACCCCAAAATAGCTAAAATTTAGCTATTTAAAGGGAAAACAAATACTACAACAGAAAATGTTCATAAAATATATTTTTGCTAGAGTGATGCTTTATATTTAGAATATCACTGTAGCATTATGTATAAATTGTATATAATATATTCTCTCTCTTCTTATCATTTCTCACCTCTCTTGTCCACTCTTTTTTTTTCCCTCATTTTTTATCTCTCTCCCTTTAATAGTCCCAACAAATATACAAGATATGAAAAATAATATTTAAAAGTAGTAGTTAAAATATAGAAAATCTGTTGGAGTGTGTTTTGAAAAAGTAAGTAGCTAAAATAGAAAAAGTGCTCTTTTGGATAGCTAAAATACAAAACCTTGTTGGAGATGCTCTTAGGTCATTGAATTGGTGCAATATATGAAAAACATTCAGCAGAATCCAAGTTAAGGAAAGATAACAGTATCAGCAGCAAATAAAGATTCCTTACTCAAGTATATCAAGTGCAAACGTCCGTTGGACAGAACTGACATGCAACCAAATTGCCTGAAGGATAAAAAACAATCACTCATCAGTACCAAGGGGGATAATGCACTTTCAATGGGAAGCATTAATAAACGGAAAAAATCATTAAAAGCAGCCACAAATAAACTCGAATTCAAAAGCCATCAAAGAAAAACAGGCTTCTAATTTCGGACTAGCACATACAGATCCACCTGCAGCAAGAGCTGTCAGGTCCTCAAGCAAGCGCAGCCCAAGCTTTCCACTTTTAGTTAGGGTCTCCCTCATCAATGGCTGCCCTCCAGAGATAACTTCTTGCTCCAACGACCTATTGAAGCATGGTTAGTATGGAACTCAATTGTTGACATTCCAATTTCGCAGTACACAAGTGTGCGTTGTTACTAACTGATGCACATTACCCACCAGCACACATGCAGGGAAAGAAGATAAAACAAAAATATGAACTGCCTGAATGCACAACCACACCTTCAACAGCACTCCATAAAAGGGTAAGTTCAAGAATCATGAAAACTCCAAAACAAAACACAAAAACACACATGCTAGGCATGTAGCTACCTGTTTAAATGGACATACACAGATGGAGGAAAAGTAAACTTCAGTTGTGCCAAAAAATTACATACTCTAAGCGATTAATATTGCGAGTAACGTCGTTAGTGACCGAATTCGTCCTAGAAATGTATCCTCCAGAACCAAACTTGCCAGTAGGTAATGACTCAGCACAAACCACGTGATCGAAAATCAGTGCCACTGCTTGCCTGAAGGTTGCTGCTGCAGTACTGGAGATGTTTCACATGAAAAGAGATAAGGAAGATTTGTCATAATGGTTAAAAAACAAGAATTAAAAATCAACCAGAAATAGAACAAAGATAAGGACATTGGGATAATGTAGATGTGCATTCGCGTAGGGACATCTAGGATCTAGCAATCCAATATCTTTTGCTAGCAAATTTGACTTACTTCCGCACACTATCAGAGGATCTGTTGTTCTCAAGAAGCCGGAGACAGATACCAAGAGCTTGAGCCATATCCTCCTGAAATTTATAGAACAGAAAAAATAAAAGGATCTAAGACCCCCCCCAACTACAAAAACTTAAAAAAAAAATCAAAAGAAATTGGATAAGATTGTTGCTTAGACCAAGAATGCTTGAAAACACAAGGCTCAACACTACTCTTCCTTCACGCTACACCAGATCTTATAAGTTCTAGGAAGGAGGAGAGCAAAATGGCAAGGTAGACACATACTCCAGGTGAATAGTGTGAAGTTTTAGTAAACTGATGAAGCCAAAAGCAGCAGGGAAAATTTTTTATGCAGCACTCAAGTTTGACTAGCTCTGAGATCCTTCAAATACTTGCAGGAAGCCTAATAAAACCAGTAAATTCGAGAGAAATAAAAGTGGCAGATCCCCATTTGAAAGCCAGATGTATGGCTCATAGAAAGTTGTTCAGCATTTAAAGCTTGTGATATGAATATCAATGAAGACTAAAAATCATAATTATAAATGACAGTATACTGAAGAGGAAACAGCTCGGCATCAGTTGTATACACAAATCTTAAGAACCCATCTGTCTAGTCTCTTTTTTTAAAAGGCAAAAAAATATTAAAAAGCACCAAGGGGGACAAACCGCATACAAAAGGATGTATGCACAGACAACAAAAGACAAAAACCACATAACAAGATCAAGGATAACCCATTTCGGGAAAAGAGAGCCATAAAAACCAAAAAGAGCTATATACAATCCATGCGGAGCCAAAATGCTATCCTGAGGGTGAAGCTAGCACCCCCTCTCACGTCACCTCCCCTGGCTAGGCCTATCAAAAGACAAGATATGGATCGGATTTTGCTATCTTAATTTTATCCAATTTACAATGCATTCAATCCAATCCAATCCACTTATCCTCCAACAGATAATTGAACAGGACAATTTAAATCACTTTACTCAAATAATAAACAATTCCGCTCAATTTGATCTCAAAATCACTCAATTTAACTCAATTACAGCAGATAATCAACAATTAAAGCTCAATTCCACATCAGTTTCAGCATGAAACTAATAATTTCAGTTCAATTTCATATCAGTCTCAACAAATAACCAACAACTTCAGCTCAAGTTCATCAAATCATCCAATTTCAATTTAATTTCAACTCAACTTCAGCCACGACAGTGGTGGTTAGGGGCAATGGCGATTGCCTTATTCTAATCAAGATAGCTTTTGCATCGTTTTCCAAAAGTAGGGAGGGATTGGGCTATGGCCCCCCACCCCTTATACATGGCTCCACTATGTCATACAATTTATCCACCTAAACTCCCTTACAAAAATTGCCAGAGCATCTCAAAAAAACGCAATACCTTCTCATATAATTAACTCTAAGAAAGAATCACTTTACAAACCAACCCCCTCACTATTATGCAATGCATAGGGCTTGGGATCAATGATATCAAAAGCACATTAATAAGACCACAGTTAGTAGGTGATAGAGATCGAAAAGGGATTGGATGAGCTTAAATTAAAGAATTAAATTTTATTATTTGTTTTCCTATTATTATATTAGTTAGGAAATATTTGTTTGACTAGGAGTATTGGTTAGAGTTTAATTAGGGAATTATTATAGAGTTTTAGTAGGATAGGAATTTAAGAGTTTGATTATAAAACCTCTTCTAGTATTGTAGTAGAAGAGTAGTTTTTATTTTAGTAGAAGACTTATCCTATAAATATTGATCTAATCCCACTATTTTTATTAGAGAGATTATGATTAAAAATTGAGTATTCTTAGCGGAGATTTGTGTGTTTCTTGACCGATTTCTTGCGAGAAAGTAAATCTCTTCCACCCCTCTTCTTTCTTCTTCTCTTTCTTTCTATTCCCTGATTTTTGGTCCTTCTCGTCCAACATCAATTTGGTATCAAAGCCTAACTTCGATCATTCTCGATTGTCGTTGTGTTTCCTGAGATTCGTCTGACATCCTTATATTTCAGCCCCTTGTTCCAAGCCTAATAACCCACCTGCCGGCCCCGCCAAAAATTCTGTCGTGTAACCCAATCTTTGAAATTATACAAACACCCTCAAACCTTCCAAAATTTCAAATCTGACCCTAGAGTTTTTAAAATTACACTTACACCCCCCAAAAGTTTTAGAAATTGCACTTTGACCCCAAAATTTTCTGAAATTACACTTTCACCCAGAATTTTTCTAAAATTATATTTTTTACCCCAAAGTTTCTATAATTATAATTTGGCCCTAAAGCTTTCTAAAATTACAATTTGGCCTCACAATTTCTATAATTTTTTAAGTCACTTATTCCTTCAAGATGGTTTTCAACGCCGAATTAAATGCTAAAGTGAAGGTTTTATCCAAAGTATAAGCGGATTCACAAAAAGTCATGAATGAGAGGATGGATTCACTAGAGGCGTCCATAATATCATTAGGGGAGATCATAGAAGCTTATCTCTTAGATAAGAAGGGTAAAGGAGTTGAGAAAAATGCCGATAATAGTCCATCATCTTTAGTCATCAATCCTCCACAAGTATTTGTACAAGTACCTCCACCATAAGCTCCGGTTTAACTAAATGATGAGCTAAAATTAGATACTATTGATGAGCCTAAAAATTCTAAAGGATGTTCCTACAGATGAACTTTCAAATGTGATTTTTTTTTATGGGGTTGCTACTTTTTCATCAACATCACCATCCTTTTATCTCGAACAAAGTGTAAAGATTATGAAGATTCGAGATATAGATTCCTCCTATTGTGATATCTAATATTATGTCATTGAATGGAGATCTCACTTCTATGCTATTAGGTTTAAAGATGTGTTTCAGTATCTAATGTCAATTCTCCTAGAATATTCTTGCTACAGCAATGCTTCGAAGTAGAGTTTTTTTCAGCGGGACGAATTGATAGAGATCGAAAACAGACTAGATGAGTTTAAATTGAAGAATTAAATTTTATTATTTGTTTTACTATTATTATATTAGTTAGGGAATATTTGTTTGACCAGTAGTTTTAGTTAGAGTTTGATTAGGAAATTACTATAGAATTTTAATAGGATAGTAATTTAAGAGTTTGATTATGAAACTCTTTTAGTATTTTAATAGAAGAGTAGTTTTTATTTTAGTAGAAGACTTGTCCTATAAATATTGATCTAATCCCACTATTTTTATTAGAGAGAATATAAATAAGGATTGAGTATTCTCTACGAAATTTGTGTGCTTCCACCCCTCTTCTTTCTTCTTCTCTTTCTATTCTCTGATTTCTAATCCATCCCATCCTACATCAGTAGGCCTCTCCCTATTTCATCCCCACTTCAGAACTCTCTTTGCAGCACTATTGCAGCAAACACATCAACTTCTTAACATCTCTTTCTTGCTTTAGGACTAAACCCTTCACCCTCTTTCTTAAATCCCAACTCCGTCAAACTTCAATTGTATTCAATATCCTCAAGTAGCTTCATAAAGTCTACATTATTGGGGCATGACACCACCACATTGAAACTGATCTCCCAACTATTGGCCATGTCCAAATGAGATAACTTACCTGTATAACCAGCAGCCCCCAACTTCAGGAGCAATCATTGCTAGAGGAAAACAATTTACTGGATCTAGTCCCATCAATTCCTCCTCCCCACTCTCACCTTCTTTATCCAAGGACCCAACATTGAGATTAACTCCTAATATATCTTGTAAGACAAAAACCAAAAGGATTGCATCACCCCGAACATGTGGAAGAAACAGAATTCCGAAACTTCAACTGATTCCACGCATGTCCAACAACTTCAGGTGGAAGTATTCACATATTTAATTATCATAGCATAGGCTAGTCCCTCATATTTCAGCCATAAAAAAGTTATTTCAAAAAATAAGAAAAATAATCTGCACACTTTGGCTAATATTAACACAACATAACAAGTTCAAACAATGAAGTAGTTATGTAACCATTGATCACCTCATTATCGGGTTGTAAACGAGACTGTAGCATTATCAATATCGTTTGTAGGGTCTTGAGTTGAACACTCTCATCTGCCATTTCACCATGCTAACCAAAAACAAGACAAGGTAAGATTTCTATGCAAAATTGGATAATTCACCACAAAGAAAACATCAAAACGAAAAGCATTCTCATTCCGAACACCCCAATGAAAATAGGTAAAACATGCAAAGGCAATTGTGCTTTATTAAATTATGTGATTGACAAAATGTAGCGAGAAGTATAATAGATAACAATTGAACAATGCATCAAGAACATATAGTTGACAATGATTCTCAGCTCTGCATGTATGATTGGTAGCATAAGGCCCCTGATACATGATGAGGGTGGGGATCACTTTCCTACTTTGTGGCTCCATATTTGATGTTGGGCGGTGGAAGTAAAGGCCTATTTTGGGTCAATTATTGCCAACTTTATAGATGAAAAAAATTAGGAAGATATCAAACTATATGGCAAGAAGGGGTAGGAGAGTGGTTAAGGTTCAAGGCTTCAATTATCCAAGAACTAGTAAATATTGAGGCTGTTCAAGGTACTGGGGACATTCCCTCTGGTTGTTTACGGTTCTTTTGATGCTCTGTAATTTAATTATCAAAGAAAAATGGCCTATCCTCGATCGATAAGGTTTTGCGAACAAATAACAAAAGCTAATTAAGATTTTTTGTAGGTATAAATTAAAGAAAATCAAAGAAAGAAAGAGGGAAGAAGAAGAATACGAAATTCTAGGAATCACTCCTAGAAACCCTTAGGGACCATACCTCGGGTTAGGTTTGCATCACACAAACACAAATAAGCTTCTAAAGCTATGGCAATTTCTCTCACACTGATATCTACCCGGTAGAAAAGAATAAGGGTATAGTTATAAGCTCATATAGAAACAAATTACTTTTTATTAATAACGAAAAAAGATTACACGATGGACAAGAAGTCTTTCAAATAAATCTCATACTCGAATTGGAAACTAAAAAACTTGTGTAGTTTAATACAATTAAACCAACTAAAATGACCCAAAAACAAAACAAGATTCGTAATAAGACCCATGGGTCGCTACTTTTTTCGATACGCAGTGCAATGGGGATAAACTTAGTAAATACGTTGTTTTGGGTGGGAGTTCCCTTTGTAACTCTTACACGGATTGCTTTCATTATTACACAAATTATACATAATTATATAATTGTATATACACCTTTAACTAGTATTTGTTCTATATTATTGATAAAGTTCCAAAACAAAACATAATGCAATTATGCAAGGCAACGTATCAAGTATCACCTAATGGTTGTACGAAATAAAAATAGTGGTTGCATAGTTATATTACGAAAAAAATTCAAATCACAACAAATTAAAATATAAGATTGAAGCTTACAGAAATAATGAAATAACCAGATAGGGTTGCAAACTATGATTAGGATTAAAATTCAAGTTTACTTGGAATGCGGGTTATTTGGGAGGTGAGTTACAATTTGAGGTTGGGAATTTTAGTGATCAAAATCACAAACCGAACCTAGATTGGGTCGTGCAACTCGTGTTGTGAGAATCTTGGAGTATTTACGAGTATCTATGCCTTGAACTCCTAAACCAAATTATCATATCATATGACTCTAAAAAACACTCGAAAAAAAAAATGCAAAGTTCCAAGTGAGTCTCAGTATTGATGGCGAAAATTTTCCATAGTTCGCCACACGTCACTAGCCTCATCTCGCTTTTCTAGCTGCACAACAGATCTCTCACCAGATGCATAGTTAGAGCCATTCTCGTTGTGCTTCGATACACTACTCGGAGGGACTCTTTAGGAGTAACATTCTCTGATTCGGCTTGTCTTTGGAAACTCTATTTTGATACCTTAGCGTACTACTTTTTTTTAAGTTTTCAATATCTTGTTAGCACAGTTGACCAGAACTAAAAAGGAGATAGGAGCATTTAAGTTTGATGAGATTGTGCAAGCCAGGACTCTATACATGCTCACTTTCTAACTTTCGTTGAGTCCATCTACGAAAGGAAAGTCAGGTTTATGCTTTTTTTTTTTTACTGCCATGTACAAACGTATGGTTGGAGTTCTATTGCGGTCATGGGGTGTTATCCCAAATATGCAGCAGCTCCATTGCTAGTGCAAAAGGGCTAGCTAAGACAAGGCAACTAGAGCTACAGGCAAGCAAGGATGAAGAGAAAGAATCCCTGCCTGCCCAGTAGCTAATCCAAGGAGCAAAGAAAGCAACAGTTAGCGCATCCATTTTCTCGCATGATGAAAGCTACATTCCTTAACTATCTACAAGTTGAGTAAAAACCTTAGTGTTTAATCTCCTATTGGTAGCTAAACGAAGAAAGTAACAAGCAATGGATTGAGCTAGCAAGCACCTAGTCGAGTACAAAAAGATTAACAATGTTTATGTAACCTCTCACAAAAATTGGCATGAGTGAGCTAGTTTAATCAAAACCCAGTCTTTTGAATTAATAAAAAAGAGCAATTTAGTTATTAACAAAATATAAGCTATGAGAACTTCCTAACTCAAGTAGAATAGAGAGAGTAAATAAGTAACAATACCATCCCACGGGTAAGCTTGAAGACCTCTCTTTCCTCGGAATTGAAATAGCCGCTTTACTCACTTAGCTACTTCGCTAGCAAAGCAAGAAGAGCTATCTCAGCGGCTCTAGTCCAGAAGTTCAAGGAAAAGAGTGAAAGGGACGAAGACTAATGCATAATCTAAGATAACATACGATCAGACAAGATATCCTCCGCATCTAGAACTATTTCTAACTCAAGAACGCATAATTTTGATGAGGATTGTCACCCCACCATCAATTTTAACCACATTCATAATGTTAGTCAACTAAGTAACTTTTAAAATTGAGTGGCTTTAGAGTGTCTAAGTAAAAATCGCATAACAAAGGTTTGAGTATCATAATAGGATGTTTAGCATAAACCTTCGGCATCATATTTTTTTCTTCTTAAACAAAGTCTTTTTTTCTTCTTAAAGAAAGTCTTTTTTCTCTACTAACTGATTTATACTATTCTTTCCATGCATTTCACAGTTCCATTTCGTTGATTTGGAGTGTGAAAACACAATTGAATCTTAACAGTCAAAGCGTCCAGTTTATGATTAGTTCTATAATTAATCATGGTAATACTAGCTCATCCTAAAATGAGATAGAATTTTGTCACTTGATCAACGGTAAAAATTTCAAGAATTATGGCAAACTACTGGAAAGTAGTAAAATTCTATAGTAGGATATTGTTGCTTTCCATTGTTATACTAGAACTACTCTTGATTGATGGAATAACAATAATAATTCAAAAACATGCAACTCCGTAATGTTCTCTCTGTTTAAAAACATCTTTTAACATCTCTATAACTCACAAAAAATCCAGAAGACAATAACATCACAGAATCTGTTAGTCAATGTTATTTAAGGGGCAAGGTGTTAGGGGTCTCTTGGGGCATGTCAAATCACAAAATGTGAAGCGAGGGCTTTATGAAACGAAGCGAACATTGGAAATAACAACCAGATATTTAGCATTGACAAATTTTTCAAACAAAGGATAAAAAGTACAAGTCACAACTAATCATCCAAAACTTAGTTGTGACTTATAATACAAACATGAAATACTACAAATAGTACAAGCAATCAAAATAAAGTTTGCAATGAAGTTATAATGCATAGAAACCAAAAAATAAACCATTACTTACAATCAGATAATCATAAACTAAAACGGCTTGGGGAAAAATAAAAGAAACTATAAAAACTCCCCACCTCAAAAATGGAATCAAAAAGTAGAAAAAAAGGGACAAAAAGGGCCAAAGGAAAGATTAAAAAAAATGCTGGCCTTGGAAGTGTCACAAAATATCGGGTTTGGCACTACAATTCACCAATCGTTTAAAAATAAGAGTGACAATGATACGCAACAACAAAAAAAGACGTTCAGACATACCAGGCAACCTGTGATAGACAAACAAGAAAGAGAGATAGTCAGTGAAGAAAGAACATGATAGACTAACCTAAGCCCACTGGGAAAATCTCTCACATAGTTGCAACAAAAAGTTAGGATTAAGGTAATTATGCATTGCCAAAGAATATCGACACAGTATCACAAAAAAAATGGGTGCCTCAGTGCCTTGAACTTAATCCTTAAGACATGCCTCAAATGCGCCATAGTGAAGTCACTTCGCCTAAGGCCAATTGAGGGGAAGAGGGTGTTGAAGTCACCTTAAGCCTAGGCAAAGGCCTAGGCATGACTTTTACAACACAGATCTTAGTGAGTAAACCCTCCAAGATTCCACTTTCAACTGAGATCATTATGTAAAATCCTAGTGCCATCTTCATGTCCTTGCCAGGAAAATGAGTGGCCAATGACAATCAACACCACGTCACATAGGCACCATCACAATTAAAAAAATAATTAAGAATACCTTTTCTTTTATAAGAAATAAATAATGGGGCTTGATAAGCTACTCTGAAATACTGTATAACTGTTTACACATCCCTACACAAAAACTTCATTTTCTATGAAGTCAGGGCATATATTAATATTATATCCTTTTTGATCTAGCAATCGTCATATTGTACAAAACAAATTTTGTTGAACTTACATCTTTCAGCGTAGCAAGTATCTCCTTTAAAGCTGACGGAGCAACGGCATCATGAGAAATGAGCTTTTGCAAACACGATAATCCAATTACACTCAATTTCACAGTCTTAACCTCACAAGCCATCAGAAAGATCCGTACTATATCCTCATGATGTGCAATTTCACTAGGACTTGACAACGAACGAAGCTGCAAAATAAACATCAAAACACCTATATGGCTTGAGCTTAGATGCATAAATTTTGACACTAGAAATTGAGCACAGTCTGAAACAAACCCACGAGTTCAGTAATATTTGCTTGCCATGATATTAAAACAAAATTGAATAGTTGTTAATTTCAGGCAGAAATGAGAATAGAATAATAGGTTTTTTTCTGTCCTATTGATACATTGTATCAGCAAACAAACAGTTCCATGACTCTTTTTTTTCCAAATTAAACAGCGAAGTTGAACTAAATTTAACTACCACAACGCAAATATAAAATTTTCCTCCTAATTACTACTTACATTATCTCATCAACCAAGTATCGCATCTAATTCATCTATCTGAATCATAACTTAAAATCCAACAAATTGATTAACCAAAGATTTTAGAGTTTTCAACGTTTAAATTCTTAATAGCCATAACCAAAAAAAGAAAAAAAAAACTTTAAATAATTTAACTTCACTGACCTTCAATATTGCGTGTTCCGCTCCGTCTTTGACAGCAGGGTATCTCCGTCGAGCTTCGGTGGAGAGAGCGCGTAGATCTGATTCCAACACCGCCATGAAAGCCATCTATCAACCTCTTTCTCTCTCTCTCTTTACACACTCTCTTGCTCTCTATATGCACGCGTGTACATATACATCCAGGTTCGATTCGTAATTGGATAGAACGCCAGTGGTTAAATTTATTTGAACAGAACGTTAAAGTGAGAGAAACAGAGGGAGTATTTTAGATCTGCTGTCTAGAACAACAGATCTGCTGTCGTCGAGAAGTGGTAAGCGCGCGCGCAGGTAGAGGGAGACACAGATAGAGAGTACTGAATTTGGGCTGCCCACTTAATGGATGGACGGGCTAAGGACGGGCTTACTCTGGGCTCTTGGTGGTCGTTGATTACTGTATTTCTCACATATGAATTTCAATGGGCCCCAATGAATGAGCCTGCTCAAGGTTCATGGCTGACAAAATTTTCGGTGCTTATATAAGAGGCGACAAATGGATAAGTTGGATTAGTTATGAATTAATTTAAGATGAGTTGGGTGGAAAATAAATCAAATTCATTTTCAATCCGTTTAATAAATGATTTATAATAGGTTGAATCATAAAGAGTTGGGTTAAACCTATTAACCTATAAAATAATTAAAACTCCTAATATAAATACATAAAAAATACACACACTAATACGCTAAAATATATACTAATACACCAAAAATATATGCACACTAATACACCAAAAATATACACACATACTAACACACGCAAAGCACAAACACATTTATTTTATTACTTGTGTCATGAGTCAGGTCATGGGTCACATGTCGGGGTTGTGGGTCATGGGTAGATGTCGGGTGTATTAGTGTGTGTGTGTGCGCGCGCTTTGGGTGTGGTAGTGTGTATGTGTGTTGGTGTAATAGTGTATGTGTGTATATTTTTTGATGTTTTAGTGTGTATGTATTTTTGTATATAAGTTTATTTATTTGATTATATTACTTGTGTTATTTAATAGAAAGATAAATAATCAACACAATAGGTACTTATTTGTAATCCACTTAACCCGCTTAATTAAAATAAATCTTATTACTCAACTCATTTACAACCTACATTAATCAATATAACGCTGTGTTTGGTATACGATAATACTTTTCAGTAGGAATAAAATGAACTTGAGAATTGAATGAAATGCGCATTACCATTCCATTATTTGGTAGCTATTTAGGATTAAGCGTTGGAATGGAATACTCATTCCATTTTTATGTTTGGATAAAACAATTTTTTCATTGGAATGGAATTAATTTTAACCAAAATATTCATATTAACTAAAAATAATTAATAGCAAATTTTTTTATGATTGCGATTGCCTTTAAAAGTTGTGTAAAAAATATATATAATTAGAAAAAATGATAATCCATTGAAAAAAAAATTAAACCCCTATAAATTTTAAAAAATTAGAAAACAAAATCCCTCAAAAATAGGATCACAAAAAAGATATCAAAAACAAAAACTATTCTTTTTTTTTTTGTAAGACAAGGAAACTTTTATTGATTGAATCAAGAAATAACAAGAATCAAAAAATTACAAGAATTCTAAACACATTCAATACGGCTAAAAGGCTTTAATCCTTCAAAATGCTCCAAAAGCACCTTCATTTCACCCATGGCAGCAGCTTCTTCTCCCCCTTAAAATCAGTCACAGCACAACAAAGCAATTCAGCAACATAGACACACATCAGCACAGCAGCCTCATAAAACACTCCCAGCACTGTAGTCACAAATTCTGTACCCAGGTTATAGATCCTAAAATCTTTCCTACTAAATACCAAAGCATTAAAAGTTATTACAACCAGTGCACATCAATCAAATTATTCCATGCTGGGTTTGGCAGCATTGAAGAGAGGCCCTGGAACTGGTTTTATCCAATTCCTATGGGAGAGCTTAAATTGCATGCTATCAAAGGTAGCATTAATAACTGAGTTATTAGCTTGAAGAAATAACAAGAACTACCCAATTTATATAGTATGCACATGCCCGCCCTCTGTCAGTATAACCCCAATCAAACTGTTGCCAATATTGTATACAACAAGGGTATTGTATTAGAAAACAATGCACGATGTACAGACTTGAGCAGAGGATATTGCAAACGTGTCATCATCACTCTCCCATTGATAGCAAACATGACACAAAATGCTCCATTCAGCTGCTGATAACACTTAAAAAGAGTTTTCTATTTTGTATGCCTAGAAAAAGAAAAATGTCCACAACATCAATATAAGCACCGGAACTTGCCACTCGAAGTCCACCACAATGACCCTGCCTCAAACTCCTATTTACTGATACATTCAACAGCAAAGTGGCAACACTTCTCCGCGTGGAAAAGAGAAACTCTCCGACAGCATGTCTCTACGACATCGGAGCTCGTGGAAGATGTTTGAAGTGTATGGACCATATGGACATAATTTAATTACTGTGTAGACACATCCAAAGATGAGTAAACAAAGAATTAGCTTTGTTGAGACAATTGTTGAGGGGAATTGGATTCATCCTGGCAGTCATACAGTAAAGCAGTTTGTTATTGAAAATGCATTATCAAATACCTGAATTGAAAATACATCTTCAATTGACCAAATATCTGTATTCAGTCCAAAATATTATTTTTTTCCTGTCCCCTCGTTTCTCAGCAACCAAACAGACCGAAAACTGAGAATAAACATCCATCCCAAGCTATAAGTTCATACAAACCCCAAATTACTCATAGTGCATTACAGCATGGGACCGAAAAAAAAACCTACCAAACAAAATATAAGTTAAGATAGGGGTTCTCCAATGAAATAAATCATGACAAGAAGAAAGCCTATTCTATTTATAACCATTCGATACTGTCAACATGACACATTGGAACTTCCCACAATTTTATTATGGAGTGAAGATACTCAACTTCTAACATCTTAAGAATTGTAGTAACATCGTATTAGTCCACTAATTTAGCTAAATACTCAACTTTTTTCACTTGGGACTATCATCGAACAGGTTTCTGACATTACCGAGTCCACTAATTTAGCTTTGTTACCCAATAGATTTCCAAACAAAGTCAACTGTATAAGCTCAAAAAGCTAATGCAACTGTATACGCACAACAATTACCCATTGATCAAGACAACAGGAACACATAGCAATGCCACCAGAGATAAGTTTCCGAGGAGTGAGAAAGAGACCTTGGGGAAGATTCGCTGCAGAGATTAGAGACCCAAGGCAAAAATATAGGGTTTGGCTGGGGACTTTCGATTCAGTTGAAGATGCAGCTCGAGCCTACGACGCCGCTGCTCTTTCGCTTCGGGGACCCAAGGCCAAGATCAACTTTCCATCAACCACTCCTTCAAATCCCTACTATCCATTTCATCAGAACCCTAACGATCGCTTTGTCAATCAGCGGTTGTATCCTCAGGAGCACCAGATTATCGCCCAGAGGACCACTCTTAGCAGTTTGACCGATTCTATTGAGTCGTTCAGTGGGCCTCGGCGGCGTAAGACGACTGATTTGCCATCGCGAAAACACCCTCGGCTGCCGCCGGTGCTGCCGGATGAAAGAAGGGGTCGAATGGCATGGGTTCGGTAGAGAAGAGTTGAGAGGTGGGCAGAGGAGTGGAGGAGAGAAGAGAGATTTGGGGAGGGAGGTGCAAGTCGACGAGACTGGGATCGGGAGGAGTCGGGTTTAGTGGTTATAAATTTGGCTTCATTACCGAGTGATTGAGAATTGGAAATACCATGTTTTAATTGGTAACGAGTAATCCCAGATTTTGGTGGATTAGTTATTCCTTTGGAATTAATACAGACCAAACACATTACTAAGTAATATTCATTTCATTCCCTTGGTCTAATACTACAAATCAAACACAGCGTAAATACACATCTCATTATTTATGAGCAATTTGGATGAGTAAATGAATAATAAATTAAAATTATCACCTCTACTTATAAGGCACCAGGTAACAATGACATGTGTTGTTTACACCCAATAAAAAATTCTCACAACATTTTATTATCGAATATACAGATTGATTTTTTTAAAATAAAAAAGGAAAAATTTCCAAAGGGTACACTTTCTAGAATTTATTTATCTTAAAATTCACAACACATATTTTTTCGTTATTAAGTCCTCGTACTCCTAAATATTTGGTGATCGGGTACACATTTTAATTTTATATATTTTTGTATTACGTAATTACCCTTAACGTAATTCAAGCAATATTTTGACAATTTTTTTATTCTGTTTTATTAGATAAGAGGATTCATAAATTAAGGAATTAATTAACCGTTTGAATTTTGAAAGGATTAATTAATGTAATTTATGCAAGATTTTGCCAACCAACGTTTTTTGTATTCTCCAATCCGCCGTCGATGAATTCTATCTTGGGAAATCAGCCACCAAATCAAACATGATTTTTGAAGACCTAATAAGTTCTAATCATTTTTTTGTTGTTGTTGCATAGAGAATAACTTTTTTTTTTTTACTAGTTGATGATTTTTTTTTTTAATTATGGTTTTTGTTATTATTATTTATTTTGAATTAAACTATAAGTGTGCTTCAAATTTAGAACTTGTTTAAGAATTTTTTGTTTTTGGGTATTAATTTAATCTTATCCACAAACAAATTGATGAACTAACAATACTTTTACTGCTTATAACCAAATTAACATTTTGAACTTCAACTATGCAACAATCAAGAAGTCATGAAGTATCACTGCATGAGAGTTAAACACACAAATTGAATTCTGCATGGCACAATAAAAATCAAAATGATGGGTATTTTAAAAAAAGAGAAATGTATGTCAATTAAATTTATCAATATCTTAATTGTGTTGATGTAAGAGGGAGAGAGAGAGAGAGAATTGTATAAGTAATTTTTAGAAATTAATTTTATTTAATTTCCAAAATTAGTCATGGAATTAAATTTAAAGGCAATTTTGCTGTAAATTAAGGACATAAAAGAAGATAAAAATAAATCTCTAACGGGAACTTATGTTAAAATTAAGCCCTTTAAGAATCCAAAAGTTAACACTGCAAACCCTTCTCAAATTAATATCCCACCAATAATATTAAATTGTCGATAAATGACCTAGAAAAACTTTACATTTTATGGCCAACAAAGTCCAAACCCTTAACACATTCCCTAAAGAAATCTCAAAAACCTAATCCTACTGCAACCCATTTTTTTTCAGTAGGTAATTGACATTCTTTTTTTGAAAACAATTGACATTCTTTCAATTGCTACTATAAGCACCTCTATTCACTAGTAATCTAACGTACAATTGGCTACTTATTTGTGTGCTTTTTTTTTGTTTGTTTTTTTTCCCAGTTTTACAAAGCCATCTAAAGACACAATTGCTAGGTGGCCTAAAGCAAAACGTGTAATGCCCCAAAATTCATCTTGGATGACATTATTATCTTAAACTATTCACATCATGAGAGCAACTACTAAAATTCATAAGTAAAAAAAATTTCATTCATCATACATAATATCTACAACTTCATCCAAAAGAATATATCAAGCCATGACAATTATATCCAAAAGAATAAGCCCAACTACGACACTTACATCCCAAAAATTAACTATTATCTTGCTACGGAATAAGAAAACATTAACATAAACATTATCTCAAAATAAACCTTCTAGTCTAGGACATAAAAAGAATAGTTTAAGACATTCCCCTTCGGGTCCACATGCCCATCAAGTGGAGCTTCCCAAGCTACCTGCTCGTCAAGTTTGAGCTCCTTCTCTAAATGAAAATCTGAAAAGAGTGTTGTTTGTAGGGGTTGAGCACTAAGCTCTGTAGAAAAATCCTCTCAAATCTCAACAAAGTTTAAAAAAAACAATAAAAAATGGCAAATCTTTTTCAAAAAATAGCATATATAGATTTTGAGAATAAAATCATGATAGTTGTAATGATCTTAAGTGTACGAAATACAGTAAATCAATGACAGGAATAAACTTGTAAGAGATTAAAATGATTAATAAATAACTCAGTAATATCATTCCATATTCTCATATATGTTGGTTCATCCTCATTGTCATATATGTTGGTTGCTTCTCAGGAATCTACACAACAATTCTACCTCGTTCACCCATCATAACCATACAATCACAAACATTTTAGGAAGGGTATACTGTTTTCCACGGCATTGAAGAATCCTTCCTAAGAAAGGTATACCATCCATCATCCTTGAACTTACGTGAACAATAGTGGTTTCTCTCACAAACAACAATCCACTACAAGTGTTAGGAAACCATCTCACCCCCACTGGGATAGACTCTACAGCTGCTCTCGAAGGCAATTCAAGTCCGTCACAACAAACCATACAAGAGATGAAACCAAAATATTCTCAACTACAATATTAACCAATCACAATTTCTATTATCAATTCAAGTATCACAATTTTCCAATTCTCAATATACTACGGTAATAGGGACTTAAATTATGCAAGAGATCATCTCAAGAGACCTTCATAATTTGGATATTCAAAATTCTAGGGTTTTGCCAAAAATTCCAATTTCTTGGAACAAGAACAAACATTTAGATAAAAGCATGATTTAATCAAGCATAAGAATTTAGAAATCTATAATCACTATGAATTTCACCACAGAACATGTATTTTGGAAAAGTTAAGGTTTTGGAAATTCAAGAACAAATACTCCTTGAACCTATGTTCCAATGATAAAGAAATCAAGAACTCATATATATATATATATCATATATATTATTAAGAATATTGAAAACATACATAATTATACCCTAAGTCTCAATGAAAGGACTTGAGAAGAATCCCCTACCTTCTTCCTTAATTTTGTGTGAAGAACTTGAGATTTTGATCCACTTTAATGTGAAAATCCTATTTGATCTTGTGTTTTTCTCCTTCTTTCTTCCTCTCTAAGACTTTCTAGGGTTAGAAATGTTGAAATAGGGCTAATGGAGGTGGCCTTACGTATTTATAGGGTGAGAAAAGAGTGCAATCAATGTAAATCAGATGTTCTGATTCGCTGCTCACATTCGAACGTCATTTGGCGTTCGAACATCACTTGCTCTCAGTACTTTTTGTTTTTACATCAGACAAGAGTACTCGAATGAATTATCGTTCGAACGGACTCCCTGTTTTTGTTGAAACTTCGAGTGATGTTTTGGCTCATTTAAAGGTCAATTTGGACAATTTTTGTGAAATACACTTTTGTAGTCCTGAAAGTCTATTATCTACTATAAAAATTTCAGCTCAAATAGACATTAGGATAAAAAGTTATAGTCGAAATACTAAGGCAATGTCAAAATTCTTTCTACCCAAATTCTATCTACAATGTGCTACTTCCTAACTTTATTACACCCTATATCACCTCTCTCAATGTTTCTCGATCTTACGGATTCAATGAAAATCTTATTTTGACCTAAAAATCTTTTGAACTTACATAACAACCCCTTCCAAGCTTAAACACCTTCGAAACTTAAATTTAACAATCAATTTGTCTACCAAATATTTATTTCTATTGTTATAATCTATGTGGTTCATTCTTACATCATTACATATATTAGAATTACTAAACAATTATATCATTATATTAATATAAACTTATGGGGGTTTATAAAACGACAAGCCTTAGCGCACGAATTTGATAAACACAGTCCTTGGCGCCAAACCATTTACCTGCACCAAGCAAAGAATGTCTAGCTAAATTGTTTAACCATATAGCCCCTAATTATGTACTCGTATTTAATAAGCATTAACCTCCATGGCTCTCTCTTTTTCTTTTTTTTTTTCTCTCTCTCTCTCTCGATAATGCATAACTAATTGTCCAATGCAAACATGCACTTGCAAGCACTCGAGTTGAAGTGCAACCTCAAAAGATTATTTTTCATACAATTGTTGTAGTTTTTGCCAAATATTAATAAATCCCTGAAGCCCATGTTGCCTAAGTTTTTTTTTGCTAGTTCAAAAAGGGGTGGGGGTAAAGAAGAGCGTCCAACAACCACCCCGATAAGCCCTCACCGGTGGGATCATATGTAAAATCCGGGTAAATTTAAACTTTTTATAACAAGGGCAAAATGATAATTTGTCACTACGATACGGGTTGTAAACATGAATTTTTCTAGATCTTGGATAACGAAACGAACCTCACTGTCATATTAGTCTCGCAAAATCTAGTTACCCCTGTCAAATTCATCGAATTTTGAAATAGTCAAATTTTTTACGTTTTACGAGGCGGTCGAGTCTCGGGTGACCCAAAAATAGAATTTTCAATAAAATTTTAAAAGATGGGAAGTAATTTAAGTCAAATTAAAATAAAAATATTTGAACTTGAACCGAGACAAAATTTAATCGTTTCGGGACAAAAATAGACTTGGGATAAAGAGGGTCGTGTGGCATAATATGGGCCAAGTATTCTAAGACTATAAAAATGGGGAAAATCTGATTTCTTGCTCCATTTTTTGTTCAGCCGGTTAGCCGATAGAGAAGAGAGGAAAAAGAGAGAAAGAACTCTGCCTTCTCTCTACGATCTACAAGACTCTAGAGGTCAAATCCACACGAATCAAGAATTAAAGTTGCTCCTCTCGTCGAGGGCCATGCGTCTATACCCAAAACAACGGGTTTCACCGAAGATTCCAAAGGCGGGATTTGGAAAATCAAAATTTTTGGACTTGGAGGATATTCTTGAAAGTTCTACCATCGATTTTAGGCTTCAAGAGGTAGGGTTCCTTCCTACTCGAGTTTATTTTACAACTTAGAGTATTTTATGTAATGGGTAGGTTGATAGATATATATACCACTCGCCTATGGATGTGGAATGGATGGAATTAAATGATTTGATGAATTAGGTATGAGAAATTGACCTAATTTCAACTAGATTCCTAGGTTGGTATTGGTATGTGGTAATTACTTGTGTAATTCCATGGAACTTGACATTATGTGGGCATGCTATGTGCTTAAATTATACCTTATGAACAAAGTGTGTTATTGGTATATATATGAGGAAATAACATGTTTGTGAATTATTATTGGAAATGAATGTTGATATATGTTCATTGATGTATTGACATTGTGATGAAATCGGTAATGATATGCATGATATATCTATACATGTGATAAAGTTGCTCATATGACATTCATTACATGTGAGCATGACATTGAAATGACAATGGTGTATTACATTTCATACGCACGGAGACATCGCAAATTTATGGGTGTGGGTGCATGGTTTGCATCAAACAGCACGTAGGTGGATGATGGGTGGGCTCGAAAAAGTTATATTGAATATCTGACTGAGTAGCATGGTTGCATGAAAGAGAATTGGGTCGGGGTTAGCAAGAAGGGCTAGACTATCCCTCGGGTGAGAGACCCGTTATTTCGGATACGCACGTTCGTTGGTATAAGAGCCCATAAAGTGTGTCGATGTACGTGAAACCGTTAGTGAAAGTTTATAAATTCTGTGTTGGTTGGGTGACCGTTGGTGTGAATTCATAAATACCCACTCCAAGAAAGACTCAAAGGTTTTAAGTAGTCATTGGGCATGTAACACCAATGACGGGGGCGTGGAAAGTCTGATTTTGACACTCATGGCATAGTATGGGAGAAGGTAAATGATCGGAGCTAGAAAAGCTCGGTCTTATACACATAGGCTTTGCAAATGTTGTGGAGCCAGAAAAGGCTCGGGTAAATTGCATGAATGGGCATCAACTCAATTCATGGCATGGTATGTTAGATTTCAACCTTGACTTGTTTAAGTGTTGGTTGGAATGATTTGTTGTTATTAAATGTTGCATGTGAACATTGCATTTGCACTTAGGTTGGGGAGTAGCCCCTGTAGAAAACATTCTACTGGGCGTTGGCTCACCCTATATGGGAAACATTTCAGGTGCGGGGTTCGTACCGGCGGAGGATTCACATTCGGGACCTCAACGATGAAGAAAAGCCGGTTTGTGGCTTTTGAAAGCATGTTTTTGTAAAACTTTTGTAAAATTCTATTTTGATCATGTAATTGTGTAAATGAGCTTGAAATCATATGAAATTAATTGTAATAGAACTGGTATGTATCAAGTTTTATGTGAAAAATAATATTTTACATGTTTGGGATGTTTGTGGAATGGTTTGTAATGAATTGGAAATGAAAAATAGGTGAAACAGAAAATTCTGGGTAAAACCTTCTGGAAGGTTTGGACAGACAAGAAAAATTGTTGAACAGTGGGTGAAACATTCCGGAAGGTCGATTCTCACCGTCCGAAAGGTCTTCATGTTCTTCACAAAATAAGGAATCCAGTGTGCAACTTCCGGAAGGTTTGAACACACATTTCGGATGGTTGACACATCTTTCTTCAAGATAGGATTCTAGTAAGCAACATCTTCCAGAAGGTTTATGAAGACCAACCAGAAGGTCAATGAAAAATATTTGAAGAAACTTTTTCAGTAAGTAAAACCTTCCGGAAGTTCGAGCAAAACCTTTCGGAAGGTTTTCTAAAAATCTAAAATTTTAAGAATGCATTGTCATACTCTTGGGCTATGTGTTCTTTGGTTCTAATGACATAAATGAACCTTAAATGAGATACATTGGGGTATATTGAACCTCGATGGGACTAAATGATAAAAGAAAACACAGATCCTCGTGTGAGTTGTAATCCTGATTACAGGGATGTGATGAACGTGACATCGAGTTATGCGACAATCACGGGTATTTTTGTGGGTTGACGGTGTGGTCAACGGGACCCTCAATTTTAGGGGTGTCACATCATAAGGCCCCTGACTGTGCCTAAAACACCTCCCGGGACCAGACCTAGCTAGGTTAGCATAGCGGCCAACCACCAAGCCTCAATTGGGACTCCAAGATTCGAACTTCCATCATCAAGGTGAGGAGTAAGGCCGGTAGCTCACTAGACCACCCTACTTGGTGGTTCATGCTTCCTAAGGTAATTACAAACCTGTAATATAAACCAATCAGTAGGCAAAATCATATAAATGGAGTAGTAGCAACTCTAATTTAGTGCAAATGAATTGCAATGAGTTCAAAGTTTGATATAGTAGCTCCAATCACAATTGAATGAGTCTATCTTTGTACTTTGAAGAGAAGTGTTAAGAAATTACCACCAATACAACCAACTGACTTAAGAATCTTCCAAGTTGAAAATTCCTCCTCCGAATAGAAGATGTTGTCATAGGATAAGCAGAAGTAAAGTGAGTAAACTATGGAAGAGAGAGAACCACAATCCGTTTAGACTTCAAAAAATCAGCTAACACACAGACAATAGGGTGAGACAGAGAGATAGAGAAAGAAAGCCACGTTCATCAGGATCTTGAACGTAAACAAAGAGGAGCTTGATGCGACATGTCAGAGGAAATCTTTTTCACAGTCACCTCAAAAGCCCGTCTACTACTTATCTAAGCATGTGGATAACCCTTGATCCTTGAATGTTGGCTATAAAGAGTGGGCTCACTAAACCCCTTCTAAATGAGGGATATCATCCATCATCTAGTAATATTACTTCATATATATACTAAAATCAAGTCGACAGTTATAGCTTCTTGGTTGTTGAAAGGTTGTTATTCATTCTAGAATTCAAAAGGCTACTAAAACCTTGAATTAGATCTGTTTCAATAGTCATCAAATTATGGATTGAAGTAATACATATTCAATACTGCAAATTAGGAGATGGTAATAGGGATAATATATCGCAGGGTGATGGTTCCAAGGTGGCTTCTTGACTCCACCAACATTTTAACTAATAGATTTCAAATTGGAATAGATCTTTGAGAAATAGTCAAGAAGATCAAAAATAAAAGCTATAACTCATATTAAATATTGGTACATTGAATACATGTGAACATTTATTTCTAGAATCCTTATGGTCACTTATGCATATATGCTAAACCATTATTTTTAGAAGTTTAAGTGCCAAAGAAGTAAATTGTTGTAGTTATTAAGTAAATGATAAAATTGACTCAAAAATATTAAGCAATGGTGAAACAGAAAAACTGCTTGTAAAAAAGAATAAATAGACTATATATAATTACTAGTTATTTCCTGTGCCTGAAAGCACGGTGTAATAAAAAAAATGATCAACAATAAACATATTTGTATTCACACCTAAAATAAAATTACAAAGATAGAGGAAAAATAAATGAATTTAAGTACTGGTTATAATGGGGGCGAGCGGTGACAGTGATGGATGATGATAACCAGTTGTAATGGTGGCGGTTATAAGTGACAATAGTGATGGTGGTTGGGGCCAGTGGAGGTGATGTGGTAGGGGTGATGGTGGGATAGTGGTAGTAAGGCGGTGGCAACGGTGGTATGGTGGTGGTGATTGTTGTGAAAGAGGTAATGGTGGGGTGGCAGTAATGGTGGTAGTGACGGTGGTAATGGGGGTGATGGGTGTGTTAAGGTGGCGACAGTGGTGGTGGGGCGATGGGGCTGGTGGTAGTAGAGGTGTTGGTGGAGCGGTTTTCAAACATTATTTTTTTTTAAAGTACTTATGAGAAGTTATAAGTATTAAAATTTTTTAAAAAAATTTACCCAAAACCCACCATTAGGACCCTATTTTCCATATTAAATTTGGAGTATTAATATTAGCCGTTAAATTAACTTTAAAGTAAAATTTAAAAATATCTCAACTGCGAATAACAAAAATCATTTTGTTTATTTTTTGAGATTTGAATTGTATTGTATGTTATTATATAGATTTTGGGGGTAAAATAGGAAAATAAAAGTTTTTAAAGTTAGTATACTTTTATTAGTAGTATAAATATAAATATAAATAAACATAAATCTATACTACTATAAAATGTCAACAAAAGGGAAAAACTTCTGTTTGACATAAATAACCTTACTAAAAGAATTAACTCCCCTTATATCCCACCCTTTCATATTCCCCACTTCAATTTTCCTCTAATATTACTTTAAAATTAAATTCATACAAATAAATTAAATACATAATACAAATTAATTAGCTATAATGCATCAAGACTCCCATTTTTCCATAAGAGACGCCTTTCTTTCTCATATAGAGTGTACCTTAAAAAAAAACTTCTATTTTTTAATTTTACCCTCAAACAATTATATAAAAATAATCATGTCATAATTTAGTTCTAAGAACATTCTTACTCTAGAAATAACTAGGTTGGTGTGATATTCAAAGATTAAGGGTCATCATCAACAAATGGATAGATGAAACAAACATCGAAATGTGGCTATCAAGTTCGGCTCCTTCTTGGAAGCACAAATTGTTGATGGGAATTGTTGAATAAATGTGTCATTTGCACGAGGAATGGCTTGAAATCAGGTATGACCTAAAGATAAGCAGTATACTATTGTCTAAGGAACGAGAATCACTAATATCAATGTACAACGTTGAAGATCAAGACAATAGCATGAACAATAAGTTGATATTTGTTGTCATAATTGTTCATCGCTCAAATAATTGCTCATGTTCATCCAAGTTGTTTATGTATTGACATGTTTGCAATTTCAGAGATTTATAAGTTTGAAATGTTGATACTATAGATGATGAAATAAGAGAATCGATAAGCATAAAAAAAAAAAATGATTTTCATATGACCAAGAGTCGTTTGACTTACATGTGCCAAAATTGCCAAACAATGAAAAGGTGAATTGATCAATGCAGTGAGAATTTTGGCTCCTGAGTATAGTGGAAACAAGCGTGAATGATAGTGTTATAACAATTCATTGCATAGAATAAGGTTGCAGTGCTCCACAACATGTTCCAATGATGCTGATACTTGTGTCCTTTACTTGGAGAGAGCATGTACGATAACTGTTGGAGGTTAATTCTTATTTACCCCTTTTTTTTTTGGCTACAGGATATCTTGACTTTTACCCCTTCAAACTTAAGGAGCTGACCACCTTAACTTGAGCTGGGTTAGAATATGTCTATAAAGAGACAAGGATGACTAACCCTTAATAAACATGAGAAAAAATTAAATCTAAAATTTTTGTATTACCAAAAATCACGCTCAACCAAAAACCTACACCTAAGACTCACAATTTTTTTTCAAATAATAGCCACAATTAATTGAGGTAGGGGTTTTCTGATTAGAATTGGGTTTTGTGTCAATCTTGTTATCATTTTATTTCCCCATTGGTTGCTGCAAAAGTCTTGAGGGAAATAAGTGTTCCTAACTAGGGACGACTTAATCGCATTGTATACTTGAGGTAAATTTACGTTTTTTTATGAGATAATACCATTATTCTTTACAAACATATCCACAAAAAATATAACAAACACACAATCAGCTTCAAATTACATGTGAGTGAGGGCATTTTCTTATATTTATAGTACTATTGCATAATATTTAATTCTTGAAATAGTTCACGTTCAACGCATGTGTGCATCAACTAGTAAAAATAAAGATATAGATAAACTTCGAACACATCAAGTTGATTCTAAGTACAGAATCAATCATTTCTGTGATTAGTTTTCTACTATTTTT
Organism: Ilex paraguariensis; assembly: GCA_963454935.2. Classification (NCBI taxonomy): domain Eukaryota; kingdom Viridiplantae; phylum Streptophyta; class Magnoliopsida; order Aquifoliales; family Aquifoliaceae; genus Ilex; species Ilex paraguariensis. The sequence continues at coordinate 210,876 of CAUOFW020009836.1, forward strand.
AAGTTTTCTTCATAATATCGCTATGAACTCAAAAAGTTATTATCTGAGTTTTCTTCATATTTTTATGATATGTGACAAAAAGTTGTTGGATTTTTTCGTATGTTCATATCTTTTTGTGATGCCCCAAAATCCGAGGGTCCTTTCTCAATCCATTGATCACCCATTAACTCGCGAAAGTACCAATGTATGCCGTTTAACCAGACACCACGTCAACACAACCCCTTTACCGGGATCATAACCTAACATAATTTGGGCAATGCCTCCCTTGTACCGAAGCATTCCCAAATGTATAACCTGTGCACATACTAACCATTTGACCATTCCAAGGTCCGTCCCCATTAATTAGGACTCAATGTTTCGTCAATTATAATATATAAATAGAAGGGCTCAAGATCCTAACCATTTGACCATTCCAAGGTCCATCCCAATTAATTAGGACTCAATGTTTCGTCAATTATAGTATATAAATAGAAGGGCTCAAGATTTTAAGGATTGATAGAGTTGCATTTAAATTTTGAAAATTTTGGAAGAAGTACTCGTACCTCTCTCATGTGGTACTGGTACTTGAGTCTTCTCCCTGCATACCGGTACTTAGTCACTTAGGTACAGGTACCTAAGCCCATTGTTTGCTAAGTACTGGTACCTGCTTGTCACAGTACCAGTACCTGAGCCCACTGTCCATCTAGGTACCAGTACCTGAAGCCTTGATATAGGTACTTGAGCCCACTGGAATCCAAGTACTGGTACCAGTACTTAATCACTTAGGTACCGGTACCTGGGCTTAGTTTTCCCCCAATCCTTTCCATTTCAATTTCAACTCATCCAATCTCATTTCGAGTTCATCCAAACTCATATAACATCCAATTCTATACAAAATACAATCCATATGAATTCGTTATCACATTGATTCTCAATAATGTCCTTCACACATAATATATATAGCATTATATAGCTAAACCATAACATAATATTCCATAATTAGGTTTAATTATATCACCACCGCTTTTCTTTCTCATTTCCTTTACTCTTGTTTTAAGAATTTACCTTATCCCACATACTGACTACCACACATAGAAACAACTCTGTAATCAAAATAATCATATATTCATTCTTAACAAACGATATCAATAGTTTGTTAATTACCATGATATCATAGTTCATTCATAACACCGCTGCTATATAAAAATCATTAAGACAATAAAAATAGAGTAATGTTACATGAACTTAAAAAGTAGATTTAAAAATTAGACTTGATAATCTCAAACATTGATTTCACTGTAGGTCCCAGCATTTATTGGGACCCACTACCTATTCAATGGTTGAGATTATCAAGTCTAATTTTTAAGTTTAGTTTTTGAGTCTATGTAGCATTCCTCATAAAAATATGCATATGCCATTATTGCAACACGAATTGTCACTGAAGCAATAAATTTTGCCATTAACACTACATATCAATTGTTATGGTCATTTCACCATAGATGCATTGTACACCATAAAAGTCACACAATGGAACCCGTTAAGACTATAATTTGTGTCACACAGGCTACAATGATTCACCGCACAAACAAAATCCACCACTAAGGCCACATTAGCCATCTAGCCTATTCACCACACAAGGCTATATTCCTACCATTTAGGCAATCCACCATAAAAGCTTCCTCATTATTATTTAAGAAAAAATTGTCACTATGGCCATATATCCTCCTTTAAGGCTATATTTGCCTATAAGGCAAATCAACATATGAAGATGATAAAGATGTTATTAAGATCAGCAAGCAACGAACTCCAACTACATGGAACTTTAACGATAAGCTCTCCTTCACAAGCCAATAACCCACACATCCATATATTATCAATGTATAAGCATACTCTAGTAATTACCACCTTATTCACCATTTCAACCATCTGATTGTTGTCTGAAATTTATAACCATAGTAAGGGCATGTAAGCCCTTTATCTTTTACCAAATCATAATCATTTGAGAGATTCATAATTCACTATGCTATAAAACTGTAATTTAGTACAGATAAACAGTCACACACACCATATTACTCAGTACACACAAGCCATCAAATTCAACTTGACAGACACAACTCTAACGATCCACTATAATAGCTAGACTTGACAAGTCTACAAAACCTATCAAACAATACTGCTAATACCAAAAATTGCCACACCCCATCCCGAAAAAGAGATAGGTTTTGGGTAACCACAACTTGTTAACCCTTAAATCATAATTAATCTCAGAGTAATCTAATTTTGTGTAATATATCCAATTCCAACCATCATAATAAAAAACATGATAAATACATATAACATAGCACAACGTGTAAAACTTGAAAAATTATAATTTTTTATTAAAAAGGGCAAAATGACAAATTGAAATTATGGTACAGGTTGAAAATATAAAATTTTCTAGAACTCAAATGATAAAACAAACATCATTGTTGGATTTCTCTTATGAAATCTAGTTATCCAGTTCTTTTTTTTGAATTTTGAGATAGGTGAATTTTTTGCGTTTTACGATGCGATCAAAAATCTCGTGACTAAAATAAATGTGATTAAAATTTAATTGTGAAACACAAGAAATAATTTAAAGTTAGTTCAGATAAAATATATTGAGCATAACATGGAACGAGGACCAAGCAGACGAGGGGTATAAAAAGGGGAAAAATTAGATTGTTCCCCTATATTCTTTAGTTGATTTTGATGGAGAAATAGAGAGAGAATTTCAAGAAATCTCAAGCTTCTCCTTGCGATCTACAGCTATTCATTCGTCGAATCGTTTTGGGCCAAGAACTAAAGTTGTTCTATGCAACGAGAGCGATAAGTACGTACCAAAAATCGCATGTTTTGCCAATGTCTCAATAACGAGATTGTTGGGTTCAAAGCTTTGAAGCTTGATTTGGGTATTTTAAAGCTTCTACTTCGTGGTGTTACGCTTCAAGACGTAGGGTTCCTTTCCTAACTAGGTTTATTTCCAACCTATGGTTGAAATATGAAATGGTAGAGTGCTAGAGATGAAACATCATGTATAACACATACCAAAATTGTTGGAGAATGAAATGGGTATAGGAATATGCTAAAACCAAGTCCTGTATAAATGGGTTTAACGAAATTGCTTGATTGGGAATTTCATGGATAACGTGATAATTTGGGCATGTTATGTGTTTACATTTATATCTTAAAGGTGTTTGATGAAATGCTTATGTAGATTAAGTGTGTTAATTACATTGATTGTGTTATAACATGCTTGAGATTGATGTTGGGAAATGTTGGTATATGCCTTATGATATATTAACTTTAAGGACTTGGAAATGTTGATGGATATTGAAGTTATTTATAATGTGCTCATAAAATATTGAACATGTTATTAGAATTGCAATTGTGCATTACATTGCATATACACGGGAAGCATTGCGTTTTTGGGCATGTGACATGAGTGCGAGTGTGTGTGCATGTTTTTGATCGAATATCATTCTTGGTGGTTGGTACTTGGGCTCAGTAAAGTTGGACGTAGGTTCAACTGAGTCATACGGGTTGTATTGAAAACAAGGTCGGGTGTTATAAGAAGGGATAGATCATCTCTTGGGTGCAAAGCCCGGTTACTTGGTTTACCTACTTGCCCTATTATGGAAAATTTTGTAGGCGTACGCGGAGCCTGGGGTGAGATGTTCTCGAAATGTCGTGTGGGCTAGTATTCCCTTGGTGGAATATCCATAAAAAATCCACTCAAGAAAGACCCGAGATTTTGAAATTGGATATTGGATGCGCAGTATCAATGGCGATGGATTGGACTATCCAGATTCATATGCATGACATTGCATGTGTTATGGAAGCCGATGGAGAGCTCGAGTTGCATTGCATGTGTGAGTCTCATCTCATAACATGACATAACATTGTGGCATTCATCGTTGAATTGTATATTTTTGAATGGATGATTGCTAATTGTTGAATTGTATGTGAACATTTCATACGCATCTGGATTGGGAAGTAATCTCCTTAGGAGATACCCTATTGAATGTGACTCACCTTTTATGGGAATAATATTTCAAATGTAGGACAAATGTCGATTGATGGTCCTCACATGGGACATTGTTGAGAAGAAGCCGGAATGTGGCTTTGCAATTGCTTTTTTTTTTTTGTAAAACAATTGTGTAATTGGACTAAACTTGTAAATTGTATTAAAGGGGCATGTAAGGAACTCTTATGAACTATATTTTGGTTGTAAAAGTGTGTTATGTGAGTTTGGATTAATGATGTATGAGATTGGATGAATTAAAGTTGAAGATTGGAAAGGATTGGGGGAAAAATGGGCCCAGGTACCAGTACTACATTGATAGATGGCACCGGTACAAATACCTAGACTCATGGGTACTAGTATATGGATTTCAATGGGCTCAGGAATCGGTACCATGGCTTCAGGTACCGGTACCTCAATGGATAGTGAGTTCGGGTACCGGTACCATAGGAAGGTTCTGGTAACTAACAAATAGTAGGCTCAGGTACTGGTACCCTATTACGTAGGTGCCGATACCTAACAACTGGAAAGAACCTTGTAAACAGAAGGCTCCATTATCGGTACCACGTGAGAGAGGTACCGATACTTCTTCCAAGATTTTTAAAATTAAAATATAACTTTGCTAAGCCTTTGGGCCTTGAAGCTTCTTGTTTAAAGGACATAATTGGTACAATATTAAGTGTAAATTGATGTACAAGTTAGGCTGTTAGTGGACCACTTCTTTACTCTGAATACCTAAGAACAAACAACTAGAGGGGGGGATGAGCAAACCACATGCACAGTGAATATATTCGAAATTTACAGAAAGAAAACACATGAGCACATTATAATTATAATCGTAACTTACATACACAATAAAAATTTAATTTAGTATTAAATAACTAACTTCCAATAACTAACATCCAATACCTAACACCCACTATCCTTAATTAAATATCCAATTCCTGGCTATTTAATAATGTCTTGTAGTCTTGACAATCTCATCGCTACTCGTTTATACCCAATAGTCTCGACAACCATATCGCTACCTGTATATGCCAAGTAATCTCGGCTACTATAATGCTACCTATATATACTCGGGAGTCTCGGCTATTATATTACTACCGTTTACGTCCAGTAGTCTCAACAATCACATACTATTAAGCACTCACAATCAATTCAAGTACTTGAAAACACACTTAACACCAATCCACAAGCCTTAAGTCATTGAGTCACAATCATGCCTTACACAAATACAAATAACTAATAACAAAAAATCACCATTTCACAATTCATAATCTATCAAATTGATTCTCATAATAAAACTTAAGCTCATAACCAATTACCAATTCGCATTCATTCCCCCATTATATCACTACTCACAAATTATAATCCACTACACCACATTCCAGCTAGTACACATAGTATAGTGTAAGCAATCAATCACATTTCTAATCAGTATGATTCAATATACTCACCTCACGTTGCATACAAACCCAGATTCAGTTTTCCTATAACATTATTAGATGAACCCGATGCTGACGTCGTCGCTTCAGTACCTAACATACGTTGATTATACAATCAAACACATTAACTTCCACGTCCACATTTTATGGCTAGGTTGACCGACCCATAATCTCCTAGATAAAACTCTTCATGAAGTTTGAATTACATGGTGAAACGTATGTCTTCTTAGAGTAGGTATTCCAATCTTTGCAACCATTGATCATTAGCTAAGATTGGATTCACGTGTGAAAAAATATCTCATTTTTCCTGAAAAATACTAAACTGGCTGCTTGCTTTATAATTGCAGAATTTCAGTCCATTTCAAACGATCACCATTTTTCACACAAATAGAATTAGGTGTTGGACTCTATATGGTTAGAAAGAATTTTGAGTCTAGGTTCTAACAAAAAAAAATGGTGCATCAATCAGAATTTTTTAGAGAGATTTATCGCGATTCTTCCACGAACACTCAAGTTGAACTGCTTGAACCGATTCAAGCTCAACCGGTTCATCAAAGAAGATTTCTCCTTTTAGCCGGTTGAACATTTATTCAACTGGTTCATTAGAGATTCTGCAACTTCTTCAACCAATTGATTGATTATAGAACTTGTTAATCATTAGGTTTTTGCTATGTATCAGTTACTGACTTCATCTTCAACCTCCTCTCTCAAACCCCAACACCCATAAGCTTATATACCAACAATTTAAACTTTACATAACATGAAATTCTTATCAATAACATGATCCAATACAAAGAATCCATAAACCAACGAATAAGTACAAATATTTAATGAAGTAAATTAACTTGCCCGCAAATACTCTTTCTAACCAAAACCCACCAAAAATCGGAGGTAGCAACCAAACTCAGCTTCTCTCCCCCTTTCTCTACACCTCTCTCTCCCCTTCCCTTTTCTTCTCTTTTCACTCCCCTTCTCTTTCTTTGTCTCTCACACTCTCTAGGACTTATGTTAAACACACACATGCACATATACATTTATATATATACATATACGCATATATACATATATGCACATACACATAATAACGAAATAAGGCTAAGGGAGAGACGGGTGTCTCGCCGCTTTCTTTAGCCTAATTACACTTAGGTAACCCTTAGTTCCCCTAATTCACACGTACCCATGAAAATTTTCATTTCTTCTTAAATTACACCCATGATATTCTCCCTTTTTATGATTTAACATCCAAACAAAAATTATACCACAAAATTCAACCCTTAGGGTTATAATTCAAAATATTTCCCCACTGCCATAGCTCTTGGAACTATAATTTAACCCCCCAAATTAATTATTCTAAGTTTTGCATTAGCCCCTACTATTTAATAAAATTTCATGCAATGCAAATATGAGTCTCATAGTTGGGGTCGAACCAAAGATGCGCTCTTCAGCTCATACTTGAGATAAGCTTTTCAGCTCGTACTAAAGACGAGCTCTTCAGCTCATGCTTAAGATGAGATTTTTAGATTATAAAACTTTTCCGTTTATGCTAAAGATGAGCTCTTCAACTCATACTTGAGATAAGCTTTTCAACTTATAAAGACTTTTCGCTCGTGCTAAAGATGAGCTCTTTAGCTTATACTTGAGACAAGGTTTCCAACTCATGCTAAAGATGAGCTCTTTGGCTCATGCTTGAGATAAGCTTTTCAACTTATAGAGCATTTTAGCTTGTGATGAAGTTGAGCTTTTTAGCTCTTACTTAAGATAAGATTTTTAGCTTATAAAGTTTCCAGCTCTCAGAAAGCCTATCCAAATTCTAAGCCACCAAGTTCGGGGGCCACCTAGAGTTGAGACTTAGTGATTAGAATCATAAAGGTTATCACTACTATAAGGCATTTGCCTTGCAACAAATAAAGAGGGTAGGGATGTATAAATACTTCTTGCTCAAAGACAAAAGGAAAAGAAATTCAAGTTCCATTGCAAAAAAAAGAAAATGAGAAAAGAGTTACAAGAATAAGAGAAAAAGCTACAAGTTCTAGAATAAGGAAAACATGAAAATTCTTCTAAGTTTGGCCCATCAACTTGCTAATTCAACTCCCCCAAGTTGTTGCTTAGACCCTTCAAGTACAGCAAGAGCAATTGAGTTATCAAGAGGTTTTTCAGCACCAGAGGCCTACCTCTTTCTAGCCTCATCAACCAGCCCTATAGGCAGAGTTGGAACAAAAGAATAGAAGTCCAAATCAGGGATCTTCTCTATGGCTTGCTCTCTAAAGTCCTTGTAGTCATCGACGTAGTTATTAGTTATTAGCCCTCTCGACCCTTAGATCTTTAATTGTCTAATTCTATGACTTCAGGGTAAACTTCAATCCCTCAAGCTCAAGCTCTATCTTTAGCTTGGCTACATCCTGATCCTTTGTCTTCAAGGGTAGACTTCAAATCCTCAAGCTCTAATTTTAGCTCAGATGCCTCTTGCTCAGATCTCTCGTTCTCAAACTTGGTGAAGTCCAAAACACCAACTATGTAGCCTAAGTCTATCTCGTTTTCCTTCATCTTATCCTCTAGAGTCCTCTCCAAAGACTTCAGTAAAGTAATCTAGAAAGTCTACTCCTCCACCTTTTCATGTACAGTGGCCAAGCCAGATAGTCGATCATCAACCACTTGTTCAGCCCTATAAACTCGCCCTAAGAGGGCACTAACATGAACAATAGACTGCAAGAGATAAAACACAAAATAAGAGAGCAATAAATGAGAGAAAGGGGAAAGAGCTTGAAAGAAAATAAACTTAGAGGTAATATCACTATAAGACTGAGAAAGGCATTCACAACCTTGCCATTAGCATTAAGAGCAGTTGGCCCCTGGATGTCTATCGTGGTAAGATACTCAACAGCTTGGCAGCTACCAAGCTAGTGTTACTTAGGAGAGAGCCCTCATCTGTAGCAGGAAGTGATGAGGTCGGCTTCAGGGAAATAGCTAGAATAACCTCCAAGGTTGAGGTTGGCAGAGGTGGAGGAGCACTAAACTCCTTAGAAGTTGCCCGAGAAGGATCAGCAGTAGGTAAACCTCCTTCATTAGTCGAAAATAACCTTGGAGCTTGGTGGTGGTACAAGTAGAGGAGCATTGAGCTCCTTGGAAGCTAATAAACATCCTTTAATGATCGAAGTGACATCGGGGGTCTGATCTCCCTTAAGAGGTTTGGGAGTTTCCTTCCCCTTAATCATAGGGATCTTAAACCTAGTGTTGAGGTGAGACTTAGGGTGGAAGGGCTTGGTCAGATGCTTCTTTTTCTCCCTCCTCTTTATGAGTTATTGAACTTTGTCCCAGTTAGGTGCCATGGGATCAATATCTACAAAGGATGAGAGATACAATCAGAAAAGTACGAGGAAAAATAGAAACCAAAATGAAGAATAAGCCAAGTGTTGTGCTCAACCATGGAAGGAGCTCAGCCTATGTCGTTCTTTCTCCAGAATACTAGAAGATCGACCAATGTCCCCCAAAATTTAGGAGACATCCTCGAGGGAGCAGATGTTGAAATAAAAAAGGACACTCTTTAGAGAGGAATGCAAGGAAAATCTGACACTTGACTCGAAGGCCAGAATGAAGAAGAAAGTCTTTCCAATTAGATAGATGTCATAACAACCAATATCCGAGGGGGCATAAGTTATAATGCCAACAAGAAATTGGTAGTAACTAATCAGCAATTGGAGCCTATGCTCAGTAAAATGGCTCTAGGGTAATGGCATGAAGGACCCTTGCAAATCTCCAGATCTGCTCGATGTGTTGGCCTTGCCTGCAGGGGAAGTTTGGGAAAACTTGGAACCTAAGGGAGAAACTCAAGAAGGTTGGTAACCATTTTCTTGGGTGCCCTCTTTCTCTTGCCCTGACCAAAAGCCCTTTCCTCGGGTACATTTGCAAGGAGAAGAGAGGGAACCCTGTGTTGAGTCAAACTCCTCACTTGAGGGAGAATAAGCAAAGGATTCTCATCCTCTTCCAGTTCAACCATTTCCCTCTAAGGAGAAGACTCAACCTCAGGGTCCTTGTTCCTGTCCCCTTATATATGGGAGATGGAAGTCCCAATAGTTTCATAAAAAGTTCTAGACATTACTAAAGTCGGGGGTATGAAATAACCTAGCCTAGAATAAAAGTAAGGGGATATACCCAAAGAACAATCCTCAATAGCACGAGGGTCTCAACACTAATGACAAAGGCAAGAAACCCTAGCTATGGTGAAGGGATCTAAGAAGAGAAGGGGAGCTACTAACTACCTACTGAGACCCCTAAAGAATCAAAAGCAAAGAAATAAGAAGTGAATTCCCTGAGATCACCACTAAGGATCAAAGCGATCCAGGCTTGCTACAAGGAAGATGTACCTAGAAGACGAAGATGGAAGGTAAAAGGCAAAGAACTTAGATATGAACTAGACAAGCACTAGAGGACTTTGGCCCGAAATCTCCTGGGCTACTTGAATCTCCAAATCGATTCCTTTCAAACCTCACATGAACGTAGGGAATTACAAGTAGTCTAGAAATTAAATTGAAGGGCGGTTTAAATAGGAAAAAATTTTGGTGATTTTCTCTCTTTGTACACATTAAATGAGTCTGCATGCCACTCCACATGGCACGATATAATTGGGATGACCCATATTATGAGGCATTTCCTATGCCCCACACACACCTACACGACGTTGTATTCCCACGAAACCGTCCTATCACATCTTTTCAACTATCCTAAGCTGGCTTTGAAGCAAAACGATGCCTCAGGGAGACGAAGAGCTCAGTCCCGAGCTATACCCAAGGCAGGCAGGCCGAGCTCAGGACTTGGGGGAAACTAATGATATCCAAAAATGGCTTCAATAATAAATCAAAGGTTATCAAGGTAACGGGTTCTAAAAAGATCCAACAGATAAGATCTAACCCTTGACCTTATGGCTATACGCCCATCCTTATACGAAAGCCAAGGTTGTTTGCAGGCATCCTCAATATAGGAGTCTAGGTCGCCCTACACCTCGAAGGGAATCATAATCTCTAGCTTAGGATAGGTGTTTGGACCGAGCTCATTTACTTACAAGCTAACAAAAAGAACAAGAGGTTGTCCCAAAGTAGAACAACCTCACAGCAGACTCTTCCAGAAATAAGGAGAACCATAATACATCTAGCTTGAAGACAAGTCACAAGGCCACCTTAGCATTTTCTAGAAGGCCACAACACACCTAGATATTGTAGCCTCTAATGGCTGAATATTCCCTCAACAAAATCCTAACATACTTGGGACCATGTGATGATGAAATAGGGACCACCCCACTTATGGGTCTAAATACAAGGGCCTTCTCCATGTAAAGGCATCTAGAAAAATCCAACGAACTTGGCAAATTGTAACACTATCTTCCTTTCTAAGCAATATACAATTTTTGCAAGAAGAAAGAGACTCCATTAAAGTGGGTTAGCTAAGCTTTTCAACTGGTGAACCTCTATAATCTATGTGTTCTTACTCTTTCTAGCTCGTACTATAAACACTGGTTTCATTGTAGCATAGGGTAGAGCTACCAAGCTCCATCTCGAATCTTTTTTTTTCCACTAAATCACTTGCATATTGCTGTTCACAAGCCTTGAGCTCTTCAACTTAAGCATTCCCCTCACTTTTTGAATTCATACATCATCAATTTTCAATCTTTGAGGTTACAATATGAAATCTAGATGATAAAAACCTTCTGGTGCCCAAATGAAGTCAAAATTTTGGATTGGATGCCAAAACCACAACGGCCACCTTTTAGGCACTTTCAAAGTGCTCAAGCAACTATCAAGGTTTAATTAGAAAGCATTAAGCAATCCTAGAGGCCAGAGCTTGGTTGACGCTTGTTAGGCGCTCAAGTAGCATTGTTATTTTGGATTTGAATTGTAGCCTAGAGACTGATGCTTGCTAGACATAGGCTGAGTGCTCAAGTAGCATATGGGATTAAAATAGATAAACAAAGACTCTTCTAAGCCACATAGAACAAAAACTAGCTTGTCCAAAGAAAAAATGGAAGAGAACAACACTAAAGAGATTTAGTCAAATCAAAGCATGATATTATCCCTAAATTGAGAGTTTATTGTGAGAACACTCTAGTTTACCATGACTAAACCTTCAAAGATTGTTTTATGCTTTGGAGAAGTTTGGCAACATCACCTCTAGGTGGATTTGATTGACTGGAGTTGGTATCAATCTACAAGTTGATTGGTTAGTGGATTGTGGTCACTAGCGATATCAAAGATACCTTAGAGTTCATTAGCTGGTCAAGATGAGGTAAGCTACAACTAGTGGAATTCAGAGTTGGTATAAGTCTTTTTGAGTCTTGTACATTTCGAATTGAGATTTTGACTATACCCAGCCCCCACCCAAACTTATATCCCAAACCCAGTTAGTTTTAACCTTATTTCCTAAACCTAGTCTTTTTCTAAAAAACGTCATTCTAAATGACGCCATCATAGTTTAAAACGTCATTCATAATGACATTTTTAAACTGGACAAAATTGACAGATCTGTATAAATTCACTTATCAAATCGTGACATTTTTAAAGGCGTCATTTGTAATGAGTTCTTTAAATCGTTATTTTTTACGGTTTCCTTACAGAGTTAGGTCATTGTAAAAAACATAATTCTAAATGACGTCTTCAAAAATGTTTAAATGATAACATCATTTGAAATGACAATTTGGGTGAATAAAGTCAAATTGAACTTCCTAGATCGCAGAAGCCCCAACTTCATAAAATCAAAAATTTCCCAAATCACTCCACTCCCATCCATCTCATCTCCGATGACCATCTCAGCTTAGGCAACCCATCCATCTCAAGCGACCCAACTATCCTCGGTGACCAAGCATACTTCGGCTACCCAGCCCAAGCAGGTAACCATCTCCTCAGTTGAGTAATCTATTCTCTCTTTCATCTCAGGTGACCCAACCATCTCTGGTGACGCAGCTAAGTCCAGCCATCTCTGTCTATACACTAGAATTTTTTAACTCCTTGCTTGATATTTTGTTCACTCTCTCTCTCTCTCTGTGTGCACATATATACATGTATATCTTTACTTTTTACAAAAAAATGCACACATTGAAATCCATTTGTTTCACAACCCTCTTCTAGTGTCCTAGGATTTACTCTATTAGTCATGTTTCATGGAGCTTATTGTTGATTGTTTATCCTATACATAAATTTTAACACTTTATTGTTTTCCTAAATCTAAAGCTACTTTTAAATGAAGACTGTCACTCAAAATTATCTTATGATTGAATAATACCTAAAAATTTTGACTTAATTTTTTGATCTAATTATATATTAATTGATGTAACTTTGAATCCACTGATACCTTGAATGTTTCCTAGAAAATAGAAATCCAAAAATTATATTTCAACAGTTTTAATGATGAAATTAACCTAACCTAACCTCCCTACCTTAGTGTTAGTTGGGGTAAAAATATAGATAATTGAAGTTATACGCTTAAACAACGTCTAATGTTATTTTTGATGTCTTTATTGTAGAATTGTTAAAATTGGATGGAAGACGTGGTAATATTATTAATAAAGATAATCGTGTAGGGTACAATGTTGGTCCTAAGCGTGTGATAAAGCTAGCTCATGACATAAGTCACTCGGCTTTGGTGGATAGGTTGCATGATGTGATGGGGATACATAGAAATAAATACAACCTTAAGCTCATCGGTAGATTTCCTGCTGCATTAGGAACTAAACTTGTTACACAATATATGGAATTAGAACTTGTTGACAACGATGGTGTGGAGGCAATGTTGGATGTTGTATTTGACAATAATGTGTCAACTGTGTGGATTTGTATATGAGTAAAGATGTTAGGTGCGATGACATTGGTGGAAGTCATGAAGGTTGGTCTAATGTTGGTCCATACTCTTCACTTTTCACACAACAATCGTATATCCCAATAGTTGGTCCTTCAACAATAAAGGATGATTATTACACCCCTGAAATCTTGCAGTCTTCCCATTCAAGCACTACTTGTAGGTCCCTATCCCTACAACTACTAAACATTGTGTATGGAAGAGTACAATTGATATACACCTGCACAATTAAAAATAGGGCCCAACACTTTTCCTAAAAGCTCATCTCAGCAACACTACAGTGCTACCATGGGTAACGAGATGATGGATATGATTGCGGTTAGCCTGAGGCTGATGTCAGTGGACCCTTTCCATGACCTTGTATTGAAACAGATTGCTAATCCTACATATGAAAGAATGAGTGAGTACTATGAATAAGAAGAAATGTAGGAAGAACTATTGACTAATGAGTTTGATGATGACGATGACATAGGTAATTCTGTTGAGGATGATGGTAAGGTTTCTATGCATGAGCCTGAGTTACCATTCTTCACAAACATGGAATCGGGCACCCAAAATGAAGTTTACAGATTTTGCAAGTTACACGAATTTAATACATGAGACCCAACAAGACCTGAATTGTCGAAGGGTATGGTGTTCAGGAATAAAAAAATAGTCAGAAATGACAGTGAAATTGTATTCATTGAAGATGCATCAACAATATGTTAATGTTGATACAAACAAAACGCGATGGGTTTTGAGGTGCAAGATGCATGAAGAATTTGGATGCAAGTGGAGGCTATAGGCGGATTTTAAAAGAGTATTATGCAAGAGTACAACGAGAGTGTCCTTTTCGTGCTAATGAATCGGACGAATCCTGCACACAACTAAGAGAATTTGACGTACTAATGTCTCATAGAAGATCACTAACAATGCAACGTCGAAATAGAGATGACTACGAATCAGTAGTAAAACATATTTGAAAAGAGAATAATAGAATGCTAGTGCGTAGGTGTCGTTATTATATACTCCAACTAGCAAAAGACATGGTGGGCACTGCAAATGGACGACAGTTGACACTAATTATGCAAAATAATGTATAGTCTAACGAATAATACATATCAAATGATTATATATCTGATGAAGATTAACAATTGTACTCAGTGTGAAATTGTTTGTTCCAATGCCATATCTTCATAAGTAATAAACGTTTTTCAGTTGTGAGATAGTTTTATCAATGTAATTAATTTATTGTTGTGACGCCCCTAAAATCGGGGTCCTTTTACAACCGTTGAACACCCGTCAACCCGTAGAAATAACTGTGATCGTTGCACAACCCGACGTCACGTCAATAACATCCCCCTTAACCGGGATTATAACCCACACGTGTAACCCGTGTACATTTTATCATTTAATCAAATCATACCCCCAATGTACCACATTTTATACTCCATTATAGTCCATTTATATCCTTGGAACTAAAGAACCCATTGCCCAAAAGCTTGGCAAAAAAATTTTAAAATTTCAAAATTTTGGAAACAGTATCGGTACTACGTACCGGTATTGTGAGCCTTCTGAAAAATCCGTACTAATACGGCATACCGGTACGCTCTTCCTTTTGGACAAGACTATACCGGTATGGTTAACCCACTGAAAAATCTGTACCGGCACAGGTAACCCATTGGACCTCATTATACCGGTACTCTTTGCACAGTTTTGTCTGTTTCAACTGCTTTTCATTTTCAACTCATTCCTAGTCATATTATTTCCATCCAACTCACGTATAATGAAGCTTTTCGTGTAATACAAGGTCGATACAAGTTCTATTACATTCAATTCAATATATTCACATACCAAAATAGAAATTTCATAATTGTTTTACAAAACTCAAAATAAAGCCACTTTCCGGCTTTCTTCACCCTTAGGGTCCCATGTGAGGGCCTTTCACCGATGTACATCCCGCACCTGAAATATTTTTTTGTATAGGGTGAGCCACGCCCAGTAGAGTATTTCCTATTGAGGTTATTCTCCAACCTAAGTGCATATAAATGTTCACGCAACACTTAATAAACAACAACATCCCAACAATAATATATTATTAAATATTAGAATCTTAGAAATGTCATGCCATGAAAATGAGAACAAATTCACTCATGCAATTCAACCCGAGCTTTCTCTGGCTCCTTTTCGCCCATGCAATGCCATGGTTATAAAAATCGGCTTTCCTTGCCCCGCCATTGGCGCTACACACCCAATGACTATTTAAAAATTCTGGGTCTTTCTTTGGGTGGGTATTTATGGATTTACATCAATAGCACCCAATCAACACGGAATTTATGGACCTCCACCAATGGTTCCGCATACACCGACACACTTTATGGTCTCTCATACCAACGGAGTGCGTATCTGATCACCGGGTCTCTCACCCGAGGGATAGTCTAGCCCTTCTTCCTAATCCCGACCCAATTCTTTATCCATATCACCATGTGACTCAGTTGGATCTTCAATCCAACTATTTTGAGCCCACCCATCATCCACCTATTTGGTGTTTGATATCAACCATGCACCCACACACACCCACACTTATGGCTATGGATGTGGTTCCTTCGTGCAAATGCAATGTAATACACCATTGCTATTTCAATGTCATGCCCATATGTAAAGAATGTCACATGAGCAAAATTAATCACATTTAAATATATTCCATGACAATTTATATCCAAAGTATATAATTACCAATTTCATCACAATGTCGATATATCTATAAGCATAAATCAACATTTTTATATCCAACCATATATCACAAGTATTTTATTACATATTATATGCCAATAACACACTCTCTTCACAAGGCATAATAAAAGCACATAGCATGCCCACATAACACCAATTTCTATGGAATTACACAAGTAACTACCACATACCAATTCCATGTTATGAATTTCTTTTAAACCATTCTATATCCATTTTCATACCCATTTCATCAATTTCACAAAGATAGGTAAATGATATAAGTTTCTATTAAACTACCCATTTCATATAAACACCATAGATTGTAAAATAAACCCAAGTATGAAGGAACCCTACCTCTTAAAGCGTAAAGAAAACGTAGAAGACCTTCAAGAACTTCAATCAAGCCCAAACCCTTGATTTCCTCAAGCCCTATTTTTGGAACTTCGGTAAATTCTTTGATTTTTGATACGTAGGCATAGCCCTCGACGAGGAGAACGACTTTCCCTCTTGGCCCGAACGGATTTGACCGCTAGAATTTCGTAGATCATAGAGAGAAGTAGTGAAACTCTCTCTTTTCCTTCTCTTCTTTTCTCACGTTGAAATCGGATGAAGAATGGGGAAAAATCTGATATTTCTCCCTTTTTTATACCCTCAAAACACTTGGCCCACAATGTTCCACACGTCCTCTTTTTCCCGAGTCCATTTCTTCTCCGAATCGATAAAATTTTGCCCCGGTTTAAATTCAAAATATTTTTATTTTAACTTGATTTTAATTATTTTCTAAATTTCAAATTTTTATTAAAAAATTCATTTTTGGGTCACCCGAGACTCGACCGTCTCGTAAAACACAAAAAATCTGACTATTTCGGAATTCGATGAAATTTGACAGAGTAACTAGATTTCGTGAGACGAATCCAACGATGAGGTCCGTTTCATCATCTGAGTTCTTGAAAATTTCAGGTTTACAACCCGTACTGTAGTGACAAATTACCATTTTACCATTTTTCATAAAAAAATTAAATTAACACGTGTTTTACATTCTTCCCCTCTTAAAAGAATTTTGTTCCCAAAATTCACACACATATACACACTTAACCGCATGCATATGAAACAATAATATTATACTTAAAATTATAAAACTTGTACCTCCATCCTCGAACAAGAATGGATAGTCGGTACGTATAGTATCCTCACGCTCTCATGTCGCCTCCTCCACTCCTCGGTGCTGCTATAGCACCTTCACTAGCCACACGGGCTTGTCTTGTAAAACTTGCTCCCGGTAACCCATGATACGCATCGGTCCCTCCTCGAAGGTCCTATCCGCATCAACAATTAATTCACCCCAATCCACCACATGTGTCGGATCTGGAATATACTTCCGGAGCATAGAGACATCGAACATCGTGTGAACACCCGATAAATTTGGCGATAACGTCAATCTGTAAGTCACTGTACCCACTCTCTCGAGCACCTCGAAGGGCCCGATGAACCTCGACGACATCTTTTCCCATTTTCTGAACCTGATCACTCTCCTCTTAGACATCACCTTCAAGAAGACGTGATCACCCACCTCAAACAGAAGTCACTGCCGTTTGTCAGCATAGCTCTTCTGTAGGCTCTGAGCCTTAAGAAAACGCTTTCGTATCAAGTCCACCTTCTCCAAGGTGTCTTTGATCAAATTTAGACCCGTAGAAGGTCTTTCTCCTACCTCTATCCAACATATCAAAGAACGACAAGGCCTCCCATAAAATGCCTCGTAGGGCGCCATCTGAATGCTTGCCTGATAACTATTGTTGTAGGTGAATTCCACTAAGGGTAAATGCTTTTTCCAGCTATCCTTGAGATCTAGGACACATGCCTGTAGCATGTCCTCTAATATCTGGATGGTTCTCTCCGACTGACCTTTCGTTTGGGGATAAAAAGTTGTGCTCATCATCAACTGTGTTCTCATGGCCTGTTGGAATCTTTCCCAAAAATGAGCCGTGAACCTGGGATCCCGGTCTGATACAATGGATACAGGTACTCCATGCAATCGAACAATCTCCCGTATATACAACTTACAGAATTCCTCCAGTATGAAGGTCATCCGCATAGCCAAAAAATATGCCGACTTGGTAAGCCGGTCCCCTATTACCCACACCGCGTCGTACCCCTCGCAATGTTCATAGCAAGTGAGACACAAAATCTATCGTGACATGCTCCCACTTCCACTCAGTCACCTCCAAAGGCTGGAGCAACCCCGCTGGTCTCTGGTGCTCAATCTTGACCTACTGACACGTAAGACATCGTCTAATAAAATTCCAATGTGTCTCTTCATCCCGCTCCAATAGTATTGGTGACGAAGATCATGGTACATCTTCGTGCCACCTGGATGTATCATAAATCGAGAGCAATGGAACTCTCTAAGAATCTCCTCTCTCAGCTCCACAGATTGGGGAACCACAATCCTTCCCCTAAACTGAAGACTACCATCCGTATGCATGGTCCAGCCCTTGTCACCTCTACCTGACCGTACCTGGTTCCTGATAGACAATATCTCTGTGTCTTGTCCCTAGGACTCGATCACTCTGCTTAGTAAGGAAGGCATAGCCACCAAACTCCCCAAAGTGTCCTAAGCCTGGCCCATGTAACGTTGCCTGAACTATCCCACAGTCTCAAGCATTTGTCACTCTTGGGAAACCACACTAGCCAAGACTCCTCGTGACTTCCAGCTGAATGCATCAGCCACCACATTTACCTTACCGGGATGATAATACAATATGAAATCATAGTCCTCCAGATACTCTATCCACCTATGTTGCCTCATGTTGAGATCTCGCTGAGTGAAGATATGCTTTCGACTCTTGTGGGCCAAAAATATCTCAAACTGCTCATCATATAGATAGTGACTCCAAGCCTTCAAAGTAAAGACAATGACAGCTAATTCCATGTCGTGTGTAAGGTAGTTCTGCTCATGATTCTTTAACTGTCAAGAACCAAAAGCCACCACTCTGCCAGACTGCATCAAAACACAATCCAGTCCGTCTCTGGAGGCATCACAGTACATTGTATACATCTGTCCCCTCTCCGGGACTATCAAAATAGGAACTAAAGTAAGCCTCCTTTTTAACTCCTTAAATGCCTTCTCATATGAATTATCCCACTGAAACTTAACCTCCTTCCGGGTCAATCTTGTCATAGGTGTAGCTAATCGGGAGAAGTCCTCGATGATCCTTCTGTAATACCCTTTCAGTCCCAAGAAATTGTGTATCTTGAAGACTGATTTCAGCCTCTCCCAACTCATAACCGCCTCAACCTTCTTCGGGTCCACAGATACTCCCGAAGCCGACAACACATGTCTCAAAAATTTCACCTCGGTTAGCCAAAATTCAGACTTGCTAAACTTGGCGTACAACTGATGGTCTCTTAAGGTCTGGAGAACAATCCTCAGGTGACCCTCATGCTCCTCCTCAGACTTAGAGTAGATCAAGATGTCGTCAACAAAGACCACGATGAACTAATCTAGATAGGGCTGGAACCCCTATGCATGAGATCCATGAATGTCGTCGGGCCATTCGTCAATCCAAAAGACATCATAATGAACTCAAAATGCCCATACCACGTTCTGAATGTCGTCTTAGGGACATCTGTCTCTCTAATCCTCAACTGATGGTAGCTGGTGCGAAGATCTATCTTGGAGTAGACCCGCGCTCCTCTCAGCTGATCAAACAAACCATGAATCCTCGGCAAAGGGTACCTATTCTTGATAGTGACCCAGTTCAACTGTCGATAGTCTGTACATAATCGAAGGGTCTTGTCCTTCTTCTTGGTAAACAATATCGGAGCGCCCCATGGTGAAGTGTTCGGTCTAGCAAAGCCTTTGTCCAATAATTCTTGTAATTAGACCTTGAGTTCTTGCAACTCAGTTGATGCCATCCTATGTGGAGCCATAGAAACGGGTGATGTACCAGGATGCAACTCAATGCTGATGTCTACATCCCTATATGGAGGTAATCCCAATAGTTCGTTTAGAAAACTATCCTCGTACTCACACATAACCCGAGGTAGACTCAACTCCTGTCTCACCTCGTCTTCTAAGGTAAGGCTTGTAAGCTAACCCATCAATTGCCTATGCCAATGGGAGTCATACACGGATTGGGGAAAAACTTCATGCTTTTTCCCCTGAAACTTTAGACAAACACCGTTTGGTGTGTAAGCAGTTACTCTTTTTCGATCACAGTTAATGACGACTCGATGTGCCGCCAACCAATCCATCCTGAGGATAATCTTGAACACCGACATGTCCATGACCCTAAGGTTCACGGTGAGTAGAATTCCTAAGATCTCTAACTCACAGCCCCGACATATTCGGTCAATACATACCGTAGCTCCTAGGGGTGAATTCACATACAATGACTCTTCCAAGGTATCAACCTTTAAGCCCAGATCCCTCACATATGATGCAAATATAATTGAATGCGATGCACCAGAGTCAAAAAATACCCTAGCCCATAAGCGAGAGAGTAAAAATGTACCCTAAATGACTGACTGATCCATTGGTTCAGTCTGAGGTGTGATGGCATAGACACGCCCCTAGGTCTCCGAAGTCCTAGCCTACATGCCTTGTTCTTGGCCTCGACCCATGCCCTGGCCCATCTAGCCTGAATGTGGAGTCCTCGCTCTTGAGGTGGTAGGGGCCTGAGTAGCACCCTGGAACTGGTACTGGCTTCCCTAACCCATGGTAAGGTAAGGAGGAATAAAATAAGTCTGTGCATGTCCCACTGACGATTGGGACTGAGATAACCCGTAGCTTTGGGATTCCTGTCTTTGGGAGCAATCTTGCTTCATATGACTCGGCTGGTGGTAATGGAAACATGTCCATTGATCGGTCTGATAAGTTGTCTTGGGGTTTCCCTGCCTTGGGAGAATTGACCTTGGCCTTGGCCTCTTTGGCTACGGCCCTATCCCTATGGAGCAGAAGTCTTCTATCTCTTTTCCAAACTAGAAGAAAAGGATTGACCCTCCTTCTTCTTGTCTTTAGCGCCCGCTTCCTGGATGTTCCGTGCATCCTCATCTTCTCTCTCAATGGTCATAGCTGCCGTGACCATCAAATCCAAGTTTTGTAGGCAATGACCCACAATCTTACCCCGAATGGACAATTTCAGATCATCCCCAAACTTCCTCAGCTTGGCCATGTCTGTGGCCACGTAGTCATCGACAAAACAGGCTAACTCAGTGAACTTAACCACATATTCTAGCACCGTCATTGTTCCTTGTCTCAAATCTAAGAATTTTCGGGCCTTTGCATGTTGAGCGGCCATGTAATGCCCCAAAACCCACCTTGGACGCTATTACAATCTAAAACCCATTCACCTCATGAGAGAAATTAAATAAATTCATCATTAAAGAACATTTCATTCATCCAATATAACATTTACAATATCATCCCAAAAGAATAGGCCAACCATGACCATTACATCCCAAAAGAATCAACTATTTTCTCGCAGCGGAATAAACAAAAATACATCTATTAATGTACCAAAATATATCCCCTAATCTAAAACATAGAGAGATCAACTCTAGACATTCTCCTCGGGATCCACGGTTTCCTCCACTTGGGCTTTCCAAGCCACCTACTCGTCGACTTTAACCTCCTCATCTAACACGTAATCTGTAAATATATTGTTTGTAGGGGGTAAGCATTAAGCTCTGTAGCAACATTCCTCCCACACTCGAACAAGGCTTAGAGAATTTATAAAGCAAGTCGGCCTCATTTTGCAAATATTATATATCAATTTTGAAATAAAACCGGAACATTTCAACGGATCTCAAGTTTACGCGATAACAATAATTTAAATGAACAGTAAAAAATGAATTTTCCAACAATAAATCATTTTCAACCATAAACTATTTTCCACAAGTTCTTGTAGAGTCCCATACCTCCACAAGCTCTTGTAGGAAACCAATTCCACACAATAAAAATGATAGTGCAATAGTGTTATCTCATATTCTCATGTATGTTGGTTGCTTCTCATAAATCTACACAACGACTCTACCTCGTTAACCCAATCATAACCACTCAAACCACTTTAGGAAGGGCGTATACTGTCTCCCATGACATTAACGAATCCTTCTCAGGAAATGTATACCATCCATCATCCTCGAACTTACGTGAACAATAGTGGCTGCTATCACAAACAACAAACTACTACAAGTGTTAGGAAACCATCTCACCCCCCACTGGGATTGACTAACCTCTAATAGTCTACGACAGTACTCGAATGTAATTCAAGTCCACAACAACCATACAAGAGATACAATTACAACCAAATTCTCAAATCATAAGTAAATCATAAATTCTCAAATTTCACAATTTGTAATACACGAGAACAATTTAAGAAAATAAGCAAGAGACCATCATAACATCATTTTATTACTCAACACAAAACACTAGGGTTTCAAAATCAAGAACAAAGGAAGAATCAAGAGGAAAATTCATCTATCTTGAAAACTAGGGTTTTAAAATCAAGAAAAGAAATTTCATGGGTATTCAACCCTAACTTTGTTTAAAACATGATAATAAATGCAAGAAGACCAAGAAATGATGATTTCATAACATATGTATAAGATTTAGAGTCAAGAATACATATATACAAGCCCTAACCTCAATGGATAAGAATGGAAGAATACCCCTACCTTGGTGTTCTTGAAAAACTAGGGTTTTGATATTCTTGAAGTGGAAATGTCCTTTGATCTTGTGTTTTTCTCTTCTTTTCTTCCTCTCTAAGGTTTTCTAGGGTTATAAGTGTTGAAATAGGGCTAAATGGGACATCCTTAGGTATTTATAGGGGAAGAAAATCGGTTGTTTCGCGACTTAAAAATTTAAATTTTTCAAAAACTTTCCGGAAGGTTTGCCTACTGGACAAACATTTTCATTAACCTTCTGGAAGGTTTTGTCTACTGGACAAACATTTTCACTAACCTTCCGGAAGGTTTGTCTACTGACAAACAGTTTCATTAACCTTCTGGAAGGTTTGTCATCGACCTTTTGGAAGGTTTGTCTACTGGACAAACATTTTCATTAACCTTCCGGAAGGTTTGTCATCGACCTTTTAGAAGGTTTGTCTACTGGACAAACATTTTCATTAACCTTCTGGAAGATTTTGCCTGCTGGATAAACCTTTACCTTAACCTTCCAGAAGGTTTTTCATCGTTTTTTCAGAAGGTTTTGCCAGTTTTTCTACAAATCCTTCTTTCTTCATTTCCAATCCATTCCAAACCCTTCTAATTCCAACCCAAACTTATACAACATACTTTTGTACATCAAACCTAGTTGGTACAAGTTCTATTACAATGATTTCATATATTTGTAAGTTAAAACTAAATTTTAACTACTATTTACTCGAATTTTACATATTCATTTCAAAAGAAATAATTACTTGTGATATATACCTATATACATAGATATAGATAAAAGTGTGAGGTTTACAATCCACCCCCCTTAAAGAAATTTTCGTCCTCGAAATTCACTTCAAGTAGCGAATAAATAAGGGTATTTCTCTCGCATCTCCAGCTCGGGTTCCTAAGTAGCTTCCTCCATTCCGTGATGTTGCCACAAGACCTTCACCAATTGGATGAATTTGTTGCGTAGCGCCTTCTCCTTGGTGTCGAGAATCTTCACCGGTTGTTCTTCATATGTTGCTCCATCTTGAACTTCAATATCTTCCAAATTCACAACCTGTGTTGTTCCTGATTGACATTTTCCTCAACATTGACACATGGAACACGTCATGTACCCTGACAACTGAGCTGGTAACCGAAGTTGATACGCCACTTTGCCTACCACCTTGATCACTTCAAAGGGTCCGATGTATCTTGGTGCTAATTTCCCCTTCTTGCCGAATCTAAACACTCCCTTCTTAGGAGACACCTTGAGGTACACATAGTCCCCCTCTTGAAATTTCAAGGGTCTTCGTCTTCTATCCGCATAACTTTTCTATCTACTTTGAACCGTGCGTAGTCTCTCCCGGATGAGTTTGATTTTCTCCATAGTCTCCCGAACAATCTTTGACCCAAACAAACCACTCTCCCCAGCTTCTAGCCAACAAGTTGGTGACCTACATGGTCTCCCATACAATGCTTTATAAGGTGCCATGCCAATGCTAGATTGAAAACCATTGTTATACGCAAATTTCACCAATGAAAAATGATCACTCCAACTGCCTTTGAAGTCCAACACACAAACTCGTAACATGTCCTCCAAAGTATGTATCACCCTCTCGGATTGACCATCTGTTTGGGGATGAAAATTTTTACTGAAGTGTAACTCTATCCCCATAGCTCGTTGTAGACCTTTCTAGAATTGTGCTACAAATCGAGAATCGCGATCTGAAACAATCGAGAGCAAAACTCCATGTAATCGCACAATCTCACGGATATAGAGCTTGCTCAAAGTCTCTAAAGTGTCCGTGGTCTTCATTCCCAAGAAATGAGTGAATTTGGTGAGTCTTTCTACAATAACCCATAATGCATTATGCCCTCGCAACGTCCGTGGTAAACCCGACACGAAGTCCATGGTGATGTGATCCCACTTCCACTCTAGAATAGGTAAGAACTGTAGTAGTCCTCCAGGCTTTTGATGTTCAATCTTCACTTGTTGGCACACCGCACATCGGGCTATGAACCTTGCCACATCCTTCTTTATTCCCTTCCACCAAAATTGATGCTTCATGTCCCTATACATTTTTGTGCCACTGAGTTGGATGGCAAACTTAGAGCGATGACACTCTCCTAGTATCTCTTCCATTAGGGAAGAATCATTGGGGACGCAAAGCTTCTCCCCATATCTTAGTTCTCCATTTCTCAAAGATCAACCTTCCATTATTTTCCCATTTTCCAATTTAAACTCGAATTGACTCTAAGTCAAAATCCAAGTGTTGTAACTCTACAACCCTACGTTGGAGTGTAGGTTGGGCTACAAGGTTAAATAGGCAAGGACGATTCTCCTGCCTATCCACCCATAGATCAAAGTCCTCCAAGGCATCAATCATCTTCCACCTTTTAGCTGTAAGAATATTGATTTCACCTCGAGATTTTCTGCTAAGTGCATCGACAACCACATTAGCCTTCCCTGAATGGTAGTTGAGTGTGAAATCATAATCTTCTTGATACTCAACCCATCTTCTTTGCAGAAAGATTCAAGTCTTTCTGTGTGAATACGTACTTGAGGCTCTTATGATCAGAAAACAGTTGAAACTTTTCCCCACATAAGTAACACATCCACAACTTAAGAGCCAAAACCACAGCGACAAGCTCCAAGTTGTGAGTGGGATAGTTCTACTCATTAATCTTGAGTTGTCTCAAGCCATAAGCAACTTCCTTTCCTTTTTGCATTAGCACACATCCCAGGCCTTGTAGTGAAGAATCGGTGTAAACATCGTATCCTTCCCCACTGCTCGGAGTAATGAGGACAGGAGTTGTCGTCAATCTTTCCTTCAAGGTGCGAAAAAGCTAATTTACATGCTTAAGTCCACAAAAAAATTTCTCCCTTCTTCATAAGGCGAGTCATCGACATTGTGAGCTTTGAGAACCCTTCTACAAACCTTCGGTAGTAGCCTGCTAAACCCAAAAAATTACGTACTTCGGTCACATTCTTCGGTGGTTCCCACTTTATCACCGCTTCAATCTTGGCAGGGTCAATAGCTACCCCTTGTTCGAACACAACATGACCAAATAATTTCACTTCCTTCATCCAAAACTTGCATTTACTCATCTTCGCATACAACTTATGCTCTCTTAGTGTCTGTAGCACAATCGAGAGATAGTGTTCATGTTCCCCTTGGATTTGTGAATAAATCAATATGTCATCAGTAAACACAATGACAAACTGATCTAGATATGGCCGGAATACCCTATGCATCAAATCCACGAAGGCTGTTGGAGCATTAGTCAATCCGAACAGCATTATCGTATATTCGAAATGACCATACTGGGTACGAAAAGTTGTCTTAGGAATATCTGCCTCCTTAATCCGTAGTTGATGATACCTAGTGTGAAGATCAATCTTGGAGTAAAACTTAGAACCCCTCAGCTGATCGAACATATCATCAATTCGTGGCAATGAGTATTTATTATTCACTGTCACTTGATTTAACCTCTAATAATCCATGCATAACCGAAGCGTTTCATCATGCTTCTTCACAAAAAGGACCGGAGCTCCCCAAGGTGAAGTGCTTAAACGGATAAACCCAATTGCCAAAAATTAGTCCAACTGTTTCCTTAACTCCTTTAACTCTAAAGGTGCCATCCGATATGGAGCAATGGATATGGGTTCGGTTCCCGGATATAGATCAATTGTAAACTCAATCTCTCTCTGTGAGGGTAACCTAGGTAGTTTATATGGGAAGATATCCGAAAAATCCGACATAATCAATACACGTCGGGTTGGAATTTGTCATGATCATCACCCATTAAGCTGGCCAAGAAACTCAAATTTTTCCCCGTCTTAGCTTTCAAGAATCTACTACCTGTAGTAGGAAATAGATGGGAAGAATTTTGATCATTCATGAAACTGAAAACTACATCTCCCGGTAATTGAAAGGAAATCAATTTACGAAAATAATCCATTACCGCACGGAAGGTAGACAACAAGTTCATCCCAAATATTATGTCATACCCCTTCATGTCTAACGTAACCAAATCTACGATTAATTCTTGCTCTCCAATTTGAAGCGCACACCCTTCTAGTATTCAACCGTTCTCCCATAGGCATGTCAATACTCAAGGCATGTTCAAGCTTCTCAATGTTCAATCCCAAACTCAAAGCATATGTAGTGCGTATGAATGAATGAGTAGCACCGGGATCAAATAAAATTCGGGCCCAAGAATTGTAGAGAAGAACAATACCTTCCACAATGGCATTGGAAGCATCTTCCTCCAGTTGAGTCAAAGCAAACACTCTCCCTTGATTGGCACCACCGGGTGCTAGAGCTCCTACCGGTCTCTGCTGCAGTGGTTTCAGTGGTGGTGGCTTGTTTGCTTGATTGGTCCTTGGTGGAAGCGTTGAGCAGTTATTTCTAAAGTGCCCGACACCTCCACATGCGAAGCATTGACGTGGGTCAGTGCCTGCTCTCTCTGGTATGCCTCCAGCTCCTCGGGCTGTCTGAAGTCTCTGTCCAGCTACCTGATCTGGGAGACGGTATGGTGCCGCCCTCTACCCTCCACTACTACAAACGCCGGCCCTAATCAGACCTCCCCTCATGAAGTTCTGTCATCTCTGATTGTCCTCTGTGTCTCTCTCCACTAGTATAGCTCTATCCACAAGATCCTCATAGTCCCGGATTTTGTGAGCCATAAGCTTCTCCCAGATGGCAGGACTCAAGCCCTCCTTAAAGCGTTTGGCCCTCCTGGCCTCAATGGATATGAACTTTGTGGCATAGCGGGATAGCTAGTCAAACTTCATCTCATACTCGGATACCGTCATGCTTCCCTATCGTAGAGCTAGGAAATCTGCACTCATCTTGTCCCTGACAGATTCAGGAAAGTACTTGTCTTGAAAAATTTGGTCGAACTCCTCCCAAGTGAGCACATCGGTGTTCCTTCTTCTCTTTACTAAATCCCACCAATGGTCGGCCTCCCCCTCAAACAGATATGTTGCCGAGCCGACCCGAAGATCCTTGGCAACTCCCATGCCGTCACACATCTTCTTTATCCGGCAGATCCATTTATCCGCATCCATGGAGTTAGGGCTCCCTTGGAAAGTAGGTGGGTGTTGTCTTAGAAACTCTTGGAGAACAACCACCCTTCGATTTTCGTCCCTGTTGCCCGGTACTTGGGCTAGTTGATGAACCCCACCATTGTGGCTGTTATTCCCATTTTGGTGTTGCACCAAAGTGGTAAGCTCTCTTAAACATTGGCATATGTCGTTTATGGCCTTGGGAGGTGGTGGTGGTGGTGGGTTTGCTTGGCCATCACGACCTCGTCCACGTCCACGCCTACTGTCCATCTTACACATCAATTCTCAATTTAGTTTCATTGATGTACAAGACATCCTAAATATACTTTTAATCTAAATCATAAGACGTGTGTAAAATTTATATCAACGATTTCATTCAACCTAGTCCTAACCCTCTAGTGGTAATCCATAACCTACAGCTCCCATGTAAGACCAAAAGTCTGGGCTCTGATACCAAAACTTTATAACGCCCCAAAACCCACCTTGGACGACATTACAATCTAAAAACCGTTCACCTCATGAGAGCAACTAAATAAATTCATCATTAAAAAACATTTCATTCATCCAATATAACATTTACAATGTCATCCCAAAAGAATAGACCAACCATGGTCATTACATCCCAAAAGAATCAACTATTTTCTCGCAGTGGAATAAACAAAAATATATCTATTATTGTACCAAAATATATCCCCTAATCTAAAAGATGGAGAGATCAATTCTAGACATTCCCCTCGGGATCCACGCTTTCCTCCAATTGGGCTTCCCAAGCCACCTGCTTGTCGACTTTGACCTCCTCATCTAACACATAATCTGTAAATATATTGTTTGTAGGGAGTGAGCACTAAGCTCTGTAGCAACATTCCTCCCAAACTCGAACAAGGTTTAGAAAACGTATAAAGCAAGTCGGCCTTTTTTTTCAAAAATCATATATCAATTTTGAAATAAAACTGGGACATTTCAACAGATCTCAAGTTTACGCGATAGCAATAATCTAAATGAACAATAAAAATGAATTTTCCAACAATAAACCATTTTCAACCATAAATCATTTCTCACAAGTTCTTGTAGAGTCCCATACCTCTACAAATTCTTGTAGGAAACCAATTCCACACAATAACAATAATAGTTCAATAGTGTCATCTCATATTTTCATGTATGTTGGTTGCTCCTCATGAATCTACGCAACGACTCTACCTTGTTCACCCAATCATAACCACACAAACCACTTTAGGAAGGGCGTATACCATCTCCCACGACATTGATGAATCCTTCCTAAGAAAGGTATACCATCCCTTAGCCTCAAACTTACGTGAACAATAGTGGTTACTCTAACAAACAACAAACCACTACAAGTGTTAGGAAACCATTTCACCCCCCCACTGGGATAGACTAACCTCTAACACTCTACGGTAGTGCTCAAATGTAATTCAAGTTCATCACAACAACCATACAAGAGATGCAATTCTAACCAAATTCTCAAATCATAAGTAAATCATAAATTCTCAAATTTCACAATTTGTAATACACGAGAATAATTTAAGAAAATAAACAAGAGATCATCACAACATCATTTTATTACTCAACATAAAGCACTAGGGTTTCAAAATCAAGAACAAAGGAAGAATCAAGAGGAAAATCCATCTCTTATGAAAATTAGGGTTTTAACATCAAGAAAAGAAATTTCATGTATTCAACCCTAACTTTATTTAAAACATGATAATAAATGCAAGAAGACGAAGAAATGATGATTTCATAACATATGTATAAGATTTAGAGTCAAAGAATACATATATACAAGCCCTAACCTCAATGGACAAGAATGGAAGAAAACTCATACCTTGGTGTTCTTGAAAAACTAAGGTTTTGATCTTCTTGATGTAGAAATCCTTTTGATCTTCTTGAAGTGGAAATCTTCTTTGATCTTGTGTTTTTTTCTTCCTTTCTTCCTCTCTAAGGTTTTCTAGGGGTATAAGTGTTGAAATGGGGCTAAATGGGACGTCCTTAGGTATTTGTAGTGGACGGAAAATCGGCTATTTCGTGACTTAAAAATTCAAATTTTTCGAAAATCTTCCGAAAGGTTTTTCGTCGATCTTCCGGAAGGTTTGCCTACTGGACAAACCTTTTCATTAACCTTCCGAAAGGTTTCTCATCGACCTTCCAGAAGTTTTTGTCTACTAGACAAACATTTTCATTAACCTTTCGGAAGGTTTCTCATCGACCTTCCCGAAGGTTTGTCTACTGGACAAACAGTTTCATGAACCTTGCGGAAGGTTTGTCATCAACCTTGCGGAAGGTTTATCTACTGGATAAACATTTTCATTAACCTTTCAGAAGGTTTGTCATGGACCTTTCGCAAGGTTTTGCCTACTGGATAAGCCTTTACCTTAACCTTCCGGAAGGTTTTTCATCGACCTTCCGAAAGGTTTTGCTTGTTTTTCTACAAATCATTCCTTTTTCATTTTCAATTCATTCCAAACCTTTCCAATTTTAACCCAAACTTATACAACATATTTTTGTACATCAAACCTAGTTGGTACAAGTTCTATTATGGCGATTTCTTAAATTTGCAAGCTAAAACTAAATTTTAACTACTATTTACTCAAATTTTACCATATTTATTTCAAAAGAAATAATTACTTGCGATATATACCTATATACATAGATAAATATAAAAGTGTGTGGTTTACAGGCCACTGGGAAGTATTTACCCATGAAGAGCTCCCGGAACTCTCCTCATGTCATATCCTCCAAGTTCTTGGAGTTTTTTTTCCCATTCCTACCATAGTTGGGCTTGTCCCTCTAGCTGGAATGCAGCAAGCCTTATCTTCGTGGCATCAAAAGTGATTTACATTCCCTCTAAAATCTTATCAACCTGCCGAAACCAATAGTCGGCTATCATTGGATCCGCCCCTCCCTTTAAAATCGGGGGTTTGTGTGTCTTGAACCTTTAGAGGTTACTCGAGCCTCCTTGTCCCACACTTGCACTAGCTTGTGCAATAGTAGCAGTTGCAGCACTAGCCTGTGCAATGGTGGCAGTTGTAGTACCAATAGCCTCCACGAAAGCTTGATGGTCAAAGGCTGGTGGTGGTTGATTATTGTTTCATCCATCGCCTCGGCGTCCTCTTCCTCTACTAGACATCTACACACATGTCAGATAGCAATAGAGCACCAATTTAGTATCCCACGGTAGGGATCAAACTTTAAACTTTGAAATTCATATCCTTGTCCCCCTAGTAGAGCTTATGTCACCCACTAGTAGACCTTTACACTTGGAATTATCCCGTTCCCTTTGTTTTTTCGACCCCTAAGATTATATTTTCTAACCTAGTGTCTGTTTTCCATATACATTTTACCATAAATATCATTCACATAACATACAACACATAACATGTATCATATTAAAACAGATAGCATAAAATGCACAATGAATGTAATAGTCTAGATCCATGCCCAACAACCGTAGGTAAATCATATACCTATGCGCTGATACCAAGCTGTGACGCCCCTAAAATTGGGGGTCCTTTTTCAACCGTTGATCATCCGTCAACCTGCAGAAATACCCGTGATCGTCGCACAACCCAACGTCACGTCAATAACATCCCCCTTAATCGGGTATTATAACCCACATGTGTAACCCATGTATATTTTATCATTTAATCAAAATATGGTCCAATGTATCATATTTTTTACTCCATTATAGTCCATTTATATCCTTGGAACCAAAGAACCCATAGACCAAAAGCTTGGCGAAAAATTTTTAAAATTTCAAAATTTTGGAAAGAGTACCGGTACTGTGAGCCTTCTGGAAAATCCGTACCAGTATAGCATACCAGTACGTTCTGTCTTTTGGACAAGACTGTATCGGTACAGTTAACCCACTAGAAAATCTATATCGGTACGGGTAACCTACTGGACCTCGTTGTACCGGTACTATTTGCCCAATTTTGCCTGTTTCACCTGTTTTTCATTCCTAGGCATATTGCTTCCATCCAACTCATGTATAATAAAGTTTTTCATGTAATACAAGGTCGATACAAGTTCTATTACATTCAATTCAATACATTTACATACCAAAATAGAAATTCATAATTATTTTACAAAACTCAAAATAAAGCTACATTCCGGCTTTCTTCACCCTTGGGGTCCCGTGTGAGGCCCTTCCATCGATATATATCCCGCACTTGAAATATTTTTCCGTATAGGGTGAGCCACGCCCAGTAGAGTATTTCCTACCGAGGTTATTCCTCAACCTAAGTGCATGTGAATGTTCACGCAACACTTAACAAACAACAACATCCCAACAAGAATATATTATTAAATGTTGGAATCTTAGAAATGTCATGTCATGAAATGAGAAGAGACTCACTTATGCAATTCAACTCGAGCTTTCCCTGGCTCATTTTCCCTCATGCAATGTCATGGTTATAAAAACTGGCTTTCCAAGCCCCGCCATTGGTGCTACACACCCAATGACTATTTAAAAATCTTCAGGTCTTTCTTGGGGTGGGTATTTATGGACTTACACCAACGGCACCCAACCGACACAGAATTCATGGACCTCCACCAACGGTTTCGCGTACACCGACACATTTTATGGACTCTCATACCAACGGAGTGCGTATTCGATCACCGGGTCTCTCACTCGAGGGATAGTCTAGCCCTTCTTTCTAACCCCGACCCAATTCTTTATCCATACCACCGTGTGATTCAGTCGGATCTTCAATCCAACTATTCCGAGCCCACCTATCATCCACCTATTTGGTGTTTGATATCAACCATGCACGCACACACACCACACTCATGGCTATGGATGCGGTTCATCCATGCAAATGCAATGTAATCCACCATTGCTATTTCAATGTCATGCCCATATGTAAAGAATGTCACATGAGCAAAATTAACCACATTTAAACATATTCCATGACAATTTATGTCCAAAGTATATAATTACCAATTCCATCACAATGTTGATATATCTATAAGCATAAATCCATATTTTTATATCCAACCATATATCACAAGCATGTTATTACATATTGTATGCCAATAACACACTCTCTTCACAAGACATAATAAAAGTACATAGCATGCCCACATAACACCAATTTTCATAGAATTACAAAAGTAACTACCACATACCAATTCCATGTTAGGAATTTCTTTTAAACCATTGTATACCCATTTCATCAATTTCGCAAACATAGGTAAATGATATAAGTTTCTATCAAACTACCCATTTCATATAAACACCCTAGATTGTAAAATAAACCCAAGTAAGAAGGAACCCTACTTCTTGAAGCGTAAAGAACACGTAGAAGAGCTTCAAGAACTTGAATCAAGCTCAAATCCTTGATTTTCTCAAGCCCCATTTTTTGGAACTTCGGTAAACTCTTCGAATTTTTGGTACGTAGGTGTAGCCCTTGACGAGAAGAACGACTTTCCCTCTTGGCCCGAACAGATTTGACTGTTAGAATTTCGTAGATCGTAGAGAGAATGGTGAAACTCAGTCTTTTCCCTCTCTTCTTTTCTCACATTGAAAACGGCTGAAGAATGAGGAGAAATCTGATACTTCTCCCCTTTTTATACCCTCAAAACACTTGGCCCACAATGCACCACACGTCATCTTTTTCCCGGGTTCGTTTTCGCCCTGAAACGATTAAATTTTGTCCTGATTTAAGTTCAAAATATTTTTATTTTAACTTGAATTTAATTATTTTCTAAATTTTGAATTTTTATTAAAAATTGCGTTTTTGGGTCACCCAAGACTCGACTGGCTCGTAAAACGCAAAAAATTCGACAAAATTTGACGGGGTAACTAGATTTCGCGAGACGAATCCAACGATGAGGTCCGTTTTGTCATCTGGGTTTTATAAAATTTTAGATTTACAACCCATACTATAATAGCAAATTACTATTTTGCTCTTTTTCATATAAATTTTAAATTTACTCGAGTTTTACAAATATTAAGTCACGTCAGTTCTTTGTCAGTGCATTGTTATGTCATTATTTTATAAATTTGAAGTCATATTATTGTTTTACCAGTGTCAAGTCATGTCAATCATACGCAATAAGATGTCGTGTCAAATTTGTATATAATTTTATACCGGACTTATAAAAACCATTATTCATAACTATGTACATCATACCCAAAAAAATGTTTAGGCGTACATCAAATAGACAATCTAGTCAAACCACCCAAGATTCTTCATCATGCAATGAACAATGTAGTTCATCTTCAGTCAATGAACGTCAACGCTTGATTGGCTGAGTAGCGTCATTGAACATAGTTCGTTCAATTGGATCCTAAACAGATTACAGTAGGGTAACTTGGTATGAACAAAAACGTGAGTTCCGTAATAAGCCCATCGATCCTTATCACCCATTCGGTCAAGTTGGACGCATAATCGTTGGGCCTGCGACTGACTATCCACCTCCAGGTATTCATATCGAACCCACACCAAGATGACGACAGTTATATGACAAATGTTGTGAGCTTAAAGTATATTGTCATTGATATAGACTGATGGTACCGAAGGCACGTTCGACTGATATATATGATCCACAAAACTCAAACAACCATGGCAAAATCATAGTAAGGCTTAAACGTAAAAATGATCAGAAACAGCATCGACTTGATCATTTGCATGCAATCGTGTATGCAAAAATTGAGCATTTCGATCCTGACTATGCCGAGATTGAAATTTTAGAGGATTCATTACTTGTTTTTGATTCTGAATTTTCTAATTTAAGTGATAATGCGTCCGACATTTTTATTTCATTAAGTTTATGTGTACTCAATAATCTTCTATATTGTTTTAAATATCAATTTTTATAGTCTCATGTAATACTTAACATGGTTAATAAATTTTTGTGTGAAACATAGTTCGTAAATTTATCATGGTTTGTAAATTTTTGTGTGAAGCATGGTTAATAATTTATTTTTTAGTTAAAAATTTTTTTGAAAGAAATTAAATATCAACATGATGAATAAAATAACACAAAAAAAATTAACAAACTAAATATTTAAAATAGGATGAAGTCATAGTTTACACTAAAAACCATCATTGTAAATGACATTTTTAAAATTATCATTCCCAATTACGTGTTTAAAAATGTTATTAGTGTGCAACTATGTTAATAGTGTTAGTTACCGTTTAAAAAATTAGATTTTTTTAAAGTCATTATCAATGACGAATTAAAAAGACGTCATTCAGAATGACAATTTAATGAGTACATCCACCAATTTTATCCAGTTTATAAAAGTCATTTTGAATGATTTTTTAAACTATGAAGGTGTTATTTAGAATGACATTTTTAGAAAAAAACTGAGTTTAAGAAATAAGTTTAAATCCGACTGGAGTTGAGATATAAGTTTGGGTAAGAGCTGAGTATGGTCAAAAGCTCATTTTGAATTGGTGCTAGTGCATTTTAGGTTGAATTAGGCCCTGTGCTATTTTTCTAATTTCTACCCAAAACATTGTGTTTTACATTTTTTGATTGATTTGGTTGCATAAGCGGAGCCACATGTGTTATTTTGTGTGTGCGTTTTTTGGCTTTTTTTTTGGGGGGGGGGGGGGGGGGGCGCACGGCGGGGGACTTGCCTCCTCTCATTTTTTCAATAATTACACTTATATACTTATGTCAAAAAATCATTATACTGAATTATAAAATGATAGAATGCTCCTTTAACTTTTAAAATAATTGTGCAATGACAGGTTTTTCAACAAGTAGTCACCTGCTACTACCTAACCTAGCAGTATAATGATTTTTCAACAAGTAGTTAAAATAATTGCATAGCTGACTGAGTTGAATTGCTCAAAATAAATATTTGCATTTTTTTTGTCCATTTTTTTGTTGAGGTTGAACGGTATCGATTTTATTTTTTATTTAATAATTTAGTCTCGAATCTTCATATTTGAAATTCAAAATTTTTCCTTTATGATTTTGCCTCCTCTAGTTTGGGATTCTAGCTCCGCCTCTGCTTGGTTGAA
This sequence comes from Ilex paraguariensis, assembly GCA_963454935.2. Classification (NCBI taxonomy): domain Eukaryota; kingdom Viridiplantae; phylum Streptophyta; class Magnoliopsida; order Aquifoliales; family Aquifoliaceae; genus Ilex; species Ilex paraguariensis. Next base: position 246,600 of record CAUOFW020009836.1, read on the forward strand.
TTAATTTTAAATCATTTTGAACATTATAACTAGCATAGAAGGACATATTCAAACCCTTAAGATCTGTCATGGAGTTTTAGACATTGATCCTGTAACTTTCACAGCGAGTCTCAATGTTAGGCTTTGTGGGTTTTGTGTATAATGGCAAAGTGTTTGCAGTTTTACTTTAATAAAACAACTCAAACTTTAACTGTGCTAACCTTTAATTACTTTCATGTGTGCATGATAAAGCAAAATGTAGGGTGTTGAAGGAACATTATGCTCATGCTCTCCGAGAAATTTAGTTCTCGATCGGGGATTAGACAATCAATGATTTTACTTTAACATTTAAAAGGTAATATCATTTCTTAGCTTTGTATATTGCATCTTTTTTCTGTTGATAGTTTAATTTATGCAGCCAAATTTTGAGTATGCCGTTTAAGTGATTAAATTTTTTTGCTTATTGTAGACCTTTAACTTATACTAGTAATGCACCACGTGCGTTGCACACGATCATCTCAAATTTACTAAACTTAAGTTTTTATTGTTCATATTCAATTATAAGATTATGAAAAGTTTGTATGTTCTCAATATTCGTTGTTCTAACTCTAAGGAAAAACATTGCAAAAGAAACAAAAAACACTATAAGAAAAAAAGATAAAAAATAAATAAATAGTTAAAATTCTTTTTTTTTAAAGAATTTTGTGATTGAAAGTAATTTTTTAGTGATGTTTGAAAAGTTAAAATTTTTTGAAATTTATTTGATTAGGATTCTACTTATAATTCATTGGAACTTTATTGTAATTAGAAATTAGTTAGGTCAATTGAAATAATATTTAATATACTACTCTATAATGTATATTACAAAACATATTCAAAATCTCAAAATTCTAAGTGTTACTTAAAAATAAACTACAATCTATTTTGCATAAAATCTTACAATACATAAAGTTTATTATGACTGAACAATTGTTGATGTAACATAAATTAATTTTAAAATACTATATATATAATTATTTTTTATTTTAGAAATGAAAGGGTTAAACTTTTTGATGAAAAAGAAAATATACATATGTGGGCATAATATTATCTTTGTATGTGTGATGAGAAACATTAAATTGATAGAGTTTTTAAAAAAATTTTGAACACTTCATTGAAAATATAATAATGCATATTTTTATAATGGTCGTATAGTCAATCAAAAAGTTTTATAGAAACTGATAATTTGAAGATAGTGGGAATCTGGAGATAGAAGTCAAAAGAGATGTTAGAGGTAATTTGAAAATTTTAATGCATAAGAATATGATGATAATTTATATATAAAATTGTGAAATGATAAAATGGTATTTGCAATTCTTCATAGGAGTAAAATAGAGAATCAAAAAATTTTCATATTAAGGTACTTTTATTAGTAGTATTGATGAGTGCACAAAGTACATTTTAAATACCTAATTATTGGTTTAAAATGCTAAAATGTGAATATAAATAATTAGATATAATTTATATTATTAAATTTAATATCTATTCATACTAAGATATATTTGAACATGATTTTATAATATTTTAAATCTTAAATATTGCATTATTTGTTGGTAAGAAATAATTTACAAATAGGCTTTACAATTAACATTTTTGAACTTTATTATTCGACTTTTATATTTTTTTTTATTTTGATGGCAGCCTATAAAGTAAAAAGACTGAAACTGATTAGCTGTCATGGTGGACCCAACACTCAGCAGATTTGGGCTTTGTTCTTTTTAACATGCTTATGGATTTGGGCTATAGGGGTTGAAATAGAAAAGTTGAAATAAAGAGGGGTTGAAATAAATAGACAGAAATAAAGAGGGGAGAAAAATGTATTTTGTCAAAACTTTTAACCTCTATTTTTCCTTTGGTGTGGCGGCTATGTTTTTACTTTTCCTTTGGTGGATGTGGCGGCTAGAAGAAAGAAAAGGAGGAAGCGGCTGGTTCTGGGGAGAAGACGGACGCAGACCAGAGAACAGAAAAAATTTCGGATGACCATTGGTTTGTTTTATTTTTTCGGGTGATTTTTGTTTTTCAATCATATTTATGAGAAATTAAATTCTCAAGTAAGGCGAAAGATGAACTTACACAGTAGATGATATTTTATTTATTTTTAATTTATGTATTTGATTTCTAATTAGTTAAACTCTTTTGTTTTATCATTCTTAATTCATTGTTGATGTTTTCTTATCTGAATAATTATAGAATTTATTTTGTTTATGAATTCAGTCATGTTTTTTCTATTGAATGGATTAGTTCTTTGATTATGTTTGGATCAATTATTTATCTATATTGATTTAATTTTTTATTGTAATATCGCTTCTTAAGTATATTGTTGTCGTTGAATTTTTTCAATAGTGATAATAATTTACGTATTTTCAAACTGGTGAATGATTTTTCAAAGGGTTACATGTGGTTTAATCTTGGTTTATAAATTTATACCTTTCAGTTGAGAATTTTGAGAATTAAACTCCCAATTGAGTTATTTAATGAATTAAGAATAATTAATATATCAGATTTGTGCAAGGAATTCCCTATATTTTACTGTTTGTTAAATTTGAATACATTTTTCGTTAGTCACTTTGCTTCACTTTAAATTACATTTAAAATTAATCTTTATTCTCTAGTAATCATTTAATATTTTTCTTTAGTTCCTTTGTTCTTTTTACTATTCTTTTAGTTTCTCTCTCTGTGGAATCGACACGTCAAAGTTGTGCTACAACTACTGCGTTATTCTTTGGGCGTAATCAAATTTTGGTGCCGTTGCCGGGGAGACGGTAGAAGAACTGGTAAATAGTTTTTCTTTTCAAGAGTCTACAAAAACGGTAACTTTGTTCCTTCTTTTAGCTTGTTGTATTTTTATTTTTATTATTATTCTTTCTTTTTATAATATTTTTATTCTTTTAGTATTCCATTGCCTTGCATGCACAAATATAGGGACACCTTGGGTAGATTTGCTAGTAGGCCTATGGTAGAGTTAGAATCAGATTTTTTAAATCCTTCATTTGAAAATCCATTGAGTCCCAAAAAAATGGGTGGACACGAAGATCAACCCATTAGAACTCTTCATGATTGCCTCCATCCTATACGCATAGCCACACCATCATGTATCATGTTTCCAGCTAATCCTCGTCAACTGAATTTTAAAATAGGGATGATACAGTTATTCCTTAATTTTCATGGCTTGAAAAATGAAAATTCATATGTGTACATTAGGGAGTTTGAGGAAGTAGTTGCGACTTTTCATAATCAAATTGCACTTGATGATGTTGTGAGACTTAAGTTCTTTCCTTTCTCTTTGAAGGATAGAGCTAAGAGTTGACTATACTCGCTGAGACTACGATCTATTGGGTCATGGAGTGAGATGACTCAGGTCTTCTTTAATAAATATTTTCCCCAACATAAGACCAACGTTTTAAAAAAGCAAATCTCCACTTTTGCACAAAAGGATAGTGAGATCTTGTATCAGTCTTGAGAGAGATTTAAGGAGTTGTTGAGTGTGTGCCCTGACCATGGGTATGAGAATTGACACTTAGTGAGCTATTTTTATGAGGGACTTACATCTATAGAGCTCCAATTTGTGGAAATGATGTGTAATGGTGAGTTCTTACAAAAAGATCCTGATGAGGCCATAGAATACCTCAATGAGGTTGCTGAAAAAGCTCACACTTGGACTGGACCTAGTGCTACTGAAAGCACATATAGGTCACAGTCTGCAAGAAACACAAATGGTGGTGGAATTTACCATCTTAGGAAAGAGGATAGCCTAAAGGCTAAGGTTGAAATGCTCACTAGGGAGCTAGATATGTTAAAGACTAAGGACTTGAAGCCAACACACGTGGCTAATCATGCAGAGTCTTTTGGACCATGTTTTGTGTGTGGCGGGGTAGATCACATTGCCCAAGAATGTCTCACACTTGATGAGATAGGAGGGATGTATGAGGAACAATTAATGCCTTAGGTATGTACAAGAAGCCTTTTACACCTTACTCTGATACCTATAATCCGGGTTGGCACAATCACCCTAATTTTAGTTGGAAGTTTGAAAATCAATCACCTGCACAACCCCCTAGATCATATTATGCACCTTCATCTTCTAGGAGTCTTTTAGAAGACTCTTTGCATGTTTTCATTAAGACATAGGGCAAAACTAACCAAAAATTTGAATCTTTGATTATGCAGGTTGTTGAAGAAAACAAAGAGATAAAGAGCCAAAAGTCCAAATTGATGAGCTTTTTAAGTGTGAATAAGCGAGGTAAGTTCCCTTCTCAAGCTCAGTCTGCACTCCATGACCAACACATGGCTCAAGAGAATTTGAAGGATGTGAATGCTATTGTGATACGAAGTGGTGATTCATTACACATCCGAACAACGAACAAATCAAAGGATGTAGACAAAGATCAAGATAGTAGTGATGTCGAGCTGCCCAAGGAACCTGAGGTAACAAAGAGTCTTGTTAAGGTACTATTCCCTCAAGCTTTAAAATCAAGCAAGCAAACTTTGGATCCTAACAATGAAATCCTAGAGAATCTAAGGCAGGTAAAAGTCAATCTTCCTCTTTTGCATGTGATTAAGCAAGTTCCTACTTATGCAAAAGTTCTCAAGAATTTGTGTTCAGTTAAGAGGAAGCACCATGTGAAGAAGACAACATTCCTGACAGAGCAAGTTAGTGCTCTAATTGAGCGGCAGATTCCTCCCAAGTACAAGGATCCTAGTTGTCCAACCATTGTGTGCAGCATTGGAAATCATTAGTTTGGACAAGCTTTGTTAGATTTAGGAGCTAGCGTGATTCTAATGTCATATTCTATTTATTTACAGTTGGGGTTGGGAGAAATCAAACCAACCATTGTGGTTTTGCAATTGGTTGACCGTTCAGTCAAAGTACCTCGAGGTGTGGTAGAAGATGTTCTAATTCAAATTGACAAATTTTATTATCCTGTTGATTTTCTAATCCTTGACACTAGCTCTGTTGTTGATACTACTTCTAAAATTCCTTTGATTTTAGGTAGGCCTTTTCTTGCCACTGCTAATGCTTTTATTAATTGCAAGAACAGGCTTATGAAGCTTTTTTTTGGAAACATGACTCTTTTTTTCCATATTGCAAAACAACCAAAAGATGATGATGAGAGTCACCAGACATACATGATTGACTCACTCATAGATAGGGGAGTTTCTATAGCTCATGATTTTTGATCCCCTTGAGTATTTTCTTGTTCATTTTGAGTTAATTCTATCAGTGATCCATCTAATGTAGTTGATATTTGTGTTATTTTTTATAAGACTCAGGACTATGGCACTCGGGTATGGCAACCGAAGTTTGAGGAGTTGCCTAAGAAAGGTGAAAAACAAATTCATTCAAGTGTGGAAGCACCCAAAGTTGAATTGAAGCCTCTGCCTAAGGGTTTAAAGCATGTTTTTCATGGTATAGGTGATACTTTTCATGTTATTATCTCGTCTGAATTGTCTGAGTCTCAAGGTGAGAAATTAATTCAGACTCTAAGTAAGCATAAGTCAGCCTTAGGTTGAAGCATTGCTGATATAAAAGGTGTTAGTCCCCTGGTTTGTTCTCAAAAAATTAATTTGGAGGGAGGAACTAGCGCTCATAGAAACCTCCAGCGTAGGCTTAATCCCACTATGAAAGAAGTGGTGAAAAATGAAGTGTTGAAACTATTAGATGCAGGAATCATATGTCCTATTGCTGATAATAAATATGTAAGTCCTATACAGGTTGTCCCTAAAAGTCAGGTGTTACTGTGGTAAAGAATGACCTGGGAAAATTAGTCTCTATAAAACTTGTGACTGGGTGGCGGATGTGCATTGATTACAGAAAATTGAATGCTGTCACCCGAAAAAACTATTTTCCTCTCCCTTTTATTGATCAAATTCTTGAGTGTGTGGCTGGTCATCCTTTCTATTGTTTCTTGGATGATTATTCTGGTTATTATCCAATTAAAATTGCATTAGAAGACCAAGAAAAAATCACTTTCACTTGTCCTTTTGGTACTTATGTTTTTCGTAGAATGTCATTTGGATTGTGTAATGCACCTGCTACTTTTCAACGTTGCATGATGAACATTTTTAGTGGCATGGTTGAAAATTGCATGAAATTTTTTATGGATGACTTAACTATTTTTGGATCTTCTTTTGATGCATGCTTATTGAATTTAGAGAGAATGTTGACTCGTTGTGAGGAAAAGAATTTGGTTTTGAATTGAGAGAAATGCCACTTTATGGTACCTTCAGGTTTTGTCTTAGGACATATTATTTCTTCTAGAGGGATAGAGGTTGATCAATCTAAGATTGAAGTAATCTCTAAGTTGCCTACACCTAGGACAGTAAAGGATGTAAGATCCTTTCTTGGTCATGTGGGCATTTATAGGAGGTTCATACAAAATTTTTTCACCATATCTAAACTATTATGTGACCTTCTAGCTAAAGATGCCCCATTTGAGTGGACACATCAAGAGGCCTTTAAAAACGCTAATTGACAAACTTACCTTAGAACCTATAATGCAGACACCCGATTGGACTTTATCTTTTGAGATCATGTGTAATGCTAGTGATTTTGCAGTAGGTGCTGTTCTTGGACAGCGAAAGAAGGGGAAACCTTTTGTCATTTATTATGCTAGTAAAACTCTAAATACTACTTAAATGAATTCCTCCACCACGGAAAAAGAGTTGCTAGCTGTAGTGTTTGCTTTGGATAAGTTTCGTGTTTATTTGATTGGTTCTCCTATTATTATTTTCATAGATTATGCAGCCCTTAAGTACCTTCTTACAAAGAAGGATGCTAAGGCACGACTAATACGGTGGATTTTACTTTTGCAAGAATTTGACATCACCATCAAAGACAAGAAATGAGTAGAGAACGTAGTGGTTGACTATCTCTCGAGGCTCACATTTGAGGATACCTTAGACTACCTACCAATCAGTGATGATTTTCTCGATGAACATTTATTTTTTGTTACCTTTCTACCATGGTTTGTTCATATTATGAATTATTTGGCTACAGGTGAGATACCGGTGGATTAGAGCGCCCAGGACAACAGGAAGTTCATGACTGAGGTACGAAATTTCTATTGGGATGACCCTTTTCTTTTCAAATACTGACCAAATTTTAAGACGTTTTATCCCTAATGAGGAAATTGCCAGCGTCTTGGAATTTTGTCACTCCCAAGCTTGTGGTGGCCACTTTTCAATGAAGAAAATCGCTGTAAAAATTTTACAGTGTGGATTTTATTGGTCCACCTTGTTTAGGGATGCAAATATCTATTGTCGTTTATGTGAAAAGTGTCAAAAGTTAGGAGTTATATCCCGTTGTAATATGATGCCCATAAACCCAATTTTAGTGATTGAAATTTTGGATTTTTGGGACATTAATTTTATGGGACCATTTTCTCCTTCTTTTGGATATCAATATATTATTGTGGCAATAGATTATGTGTCAAAATGGGTAGAGACAGCATTTTGCAAGAGCAATGATAATAAGACAGTAATTAAATTTATCAAAGAGAATGTGTTATCTCGATTTGGTATACCACGTGCTATCATTAGTAACTGAGGTACTCATTTTTTTAACCGTTCTTCTAAGGCTTTAATGAAAAAATTGGGGTGATACATAAGATCTCTACTACCTATCACCCTCAGACAAGTGGACAGGTAGAACTTACAAACAGAAAAATTAAGCAAATTTTAGAAAAAAATGGTCAACCCGAATTGCAAGGATTGGTCTTTGAGACTAGTTGATGCACATTGGGCCTATTGTACAGCTTTCAAAACTACTTTAGGCATGTCACCTTATAGGCTTATTTTTGGATAGCCTTGTGACTTACCAGTGGAGCTCAAGCATCGAGCCTATTGGGCTATCAAACATTTCAATTTTGATATGGGAGAAGTAGGTAAGCTTAGAAAATTTTTGTTGATCGAGTTAGAGGAGTTGAGAAATGATGCTTATGAGAACTCTAAAATCTATAAGGCTAAAATGAAAGCATTTCATGATAAAAATATTTTGAGAAAAACATTTAAGTCTAATAATCGAGTGTTATTATATGATTTTAGACTCTATAAGCACCCTGAAAAACTTAGGTCTAGATGGCCCGACCCTTTTGTAGTGAAGAATGTTTTTACACATAGGGCAGTGGAAATAGAGAATCCTAATGATGGTCGGATCTTTAAAGTAAATGGTCAATGCCTTAAAGTATTAATTGATAGGCAAGTTTCAGAAGTGGAAGACATTCCACTTGAGGATCCGGTCTATCAACCTTGACCACACCATGTAAATATGTTTTTCTTTATTTGTTTTGTGTCATTTTAATTTATTTTCTTTTCCTTTTAGTTTGCTATTGTTTTCTTTGTTTTTGTTTGCAAGTTAATCTCATTTTGTCATTTCAGGTTACCATCTTTGGTGCTTAACGAACTTCCCACGTCACTCATCAGGTGTATTATACCCTTTTATTGACTCCCCATTCAAATTTGATTCTTAAACATTGAGGACAATATTTCATTTAAGTTGGGGGGTGGTGGTGCAAATTTAATATTTAAAATGCTTGTTGGAACTCTGTGACATATTTTCATGTGTCAAATATTTTTAATTTTGCATCACATGTACATCCTTTTCACATGTGTACTTATTTTCATTCATAGCCATCTTTGTGAATTCTCCAAACCCACCATAATCATTTTTTACTGAAGCATTCACAGAACCCCTAATACACTCATCCAAGCTTGGTGGTAAGATGGTGGTTTGACACATGTAGCTAGAGAACTCTTTTGCTTAAGTATTCATGTGAGTTTTGGAGAGGATTGAGAGCCTACAACTGTAATAAATTGTGATAAGCGTTCATTGATCTGTTGAACTAGGTATTTCTTTTGAGAATATCATTACATGGTTTATGGTAAAATGATGAATATACTTGAGATATGACGAAGGTCAACTTAGGATCAACGTTTGAGCCTTTCAAGCTAACTCTTTCCTCCATAGACCCCTAGTAGCTAACTTTGAGCTAATAAATACATGTAGCTTTTTCTTTTCATATGCCTACATTATCCATACCTCTCCACATTGGAGTATAACCTATACACTGATTTTTTCTACCTTTGTTACTTCCAAGTATGTACTAGATGTGGAATTCTTTTTGAAAAAAAAGGTAGAGAAAAGAAAGGGAAGAACATGAATTACAAGGTGTTCAAGCGAGTTCGCTGTAAAAAAAAAAATCAAGGTTGGGTAGAAATACCAAAATGTCAAAGTGACATAATTGTTCACCAAATTGTTTCAAAAAAAAAAAAAAAAAAAAGAAAAAGAAGCCTTATTCGATGACTTGAAAGGTTGAAGAGTACATCAAGTGAGAAATGTGGTTTATTGAGAGATTTAACAAGATTCCATTTGTATGTACTTGGAAATTTTTGAATCCTTTTCATTTTTTTATATAGCCTCAAACCTAAGCCACATTACAATCTTTTGTATTGACCGTTCTGATCCTAATTAAGCATTTGGGAAAGTGTGGTGAAAGTCTCATTTGTTAGTATTCCTATCATAAGATCAATGTTTATTTGTTGTTTGTACAAAATTGTCTAATTTTTCATGAGAGTGTGTGCACACCCATTGTCAACTCCATAGAGAGAATCTCCACACGAAACACTTTTATACCCGTGAATTATGGAGTTGAACCTTTCGCTTGAGATGTTCTTGATGTTGCATGTGTCAGAACTTCTAATTAGATGAATATAGTTTGGAACACACACACACTCTGTGGATTGCTTCAGGTGAATTGCTTGTGATGAGGTTATTAAATTCCTAAGATTGTTTTAATATGTAAATCTGAAAAGTGTGACTTGGTGGCCTTTGTGTGTAATTTTCTTTGGTTTCATTCATTGTTTCAACATGAAAATTGCTAGCGACTAGCAATGAGTAATTTGGGGGGTGTGATGAGTGCGCGAAAGTGCATTCTAAATACTTAATTATTGGATTAAAATGTTAAAATGTGAATATAAATAATTAGATATAATTTATATTATTGAATTTAATATCTATTCATACTGAGATATATTTGAACATGATTTTATAATATTTTAAATTTTAAATGTTTCATTATTGGTTGGTGAGAGGTAATTTACAAACAGGCTTTATAATTAACATTTTTGAAACTTTATTATTTGATTTTTATATTTTTTTTATTTTAATGGTAGTCCATGAAATAAAAAGACTGAAACTGATTAGCTGTCATGGTGGACCCAACATTCAGCAGATTTGGGCTTTGTTCTTTTCAACATGCATAAGGATTTGAGCTTTAAGGGCTAAAATAGAAAAGTTGGAATAAATAGGGGTTGAAATAAATAGGCTAAAATAAAGAGATGAGAAAAATGTATTTTGTCAAAACTTTTAACCTATATTTTTCCTTTGGTGTGGCGGCTGTCTTTTTACTTTTCTTTTGGTGGCTGTGGGAAGAAAGAAAAGGAGGAGTCGGCTGGAAGAAAAGGAGGAGGCGGCTGGTTCTGGATAGAAGACGGACGCAGATCAGAGAACAGAAAAAATTGCCGAAAACCGCCGGTTTATTTTATTTTTTCGAGAAATTTTTATTATCCATCGTATTGATGGATAACTAGATTCTCAAGTAAGGCGAATGATGAACTTACATAATAGATAGTATTTTATTTATTTTTAATTTATGTATTTGATTTCTAATTAGTTAAATTCTTTTATTTTATCATCCTTAATTCATTGTTGATGTTTTCTTCTCCGAATAATTATAGAATTTATTCTGTTTATGGATTTAGTCATGTTTTTTTTATTGAATGAATTAGTTCTTTGATTATGTTTGGATCAATTATTTAACTATATTGATTTAATTTTTTGTTGCAATATTGCTTATTAAGTATATTGTCGTCATTGAATTTTCTCAATAGTAATAATAATTTACGTATTTTTAAAGTGGTGAATAATTTTTCAAAAGGTTACATGTGGTTTAATCTTGGTTTATAAATCTATACCTTGCGGTTAAAAATTTTGAGAATTAAATTCTCAATTGAGTTATTTAATGAATTAAGAATAATTAAAATACCAGATTTATGCAAGGAATTCCCGACGTTTTACTGTTTGTTAAATTTGAATACTTTTTTCGTTAGTCACTTTGTTTCACTTTAAATTTCATTTAAAATTAATCTTTATTTTCCAGTAATCATTTAATATTTTTGTTTAGTTCTTTTGTTCCTTATACTATTTTTTAGTTTGTCTATCTGTGGAATCGACACCGCAAAACTTTGCTATAACTACCGCGTTATTCTTTAGGCGTAATCAAATATATATATATATATATATATATATATATATATATTGGTAAGGACAGAGTCAGTAATTTAGATTTATGTGGACACTTTAACTACAAGTTATAATTAATTTTTGTCAATTGACCGAAAGCAAATCGTACATTTATATTCATATAGACCAATGCATATCCCAAAAACATAAATCAACAGGAGGTTAATTGCAAGCGATTTATCATTCAAATTAAGAGCATCAATCACAAAAAGTTCTAACACAATAGAATGACTAAGCATGTAATTACAAACCCATTGCAGCTCATATTATCAAAAGCACAATTAAATCAAGAAAATAAGCTAAATAATAAAAAAAAAAAAAAACAAAATAATGGGTATATCGAGTCTAAAAGTTGGGTTTGACTAAAGTACCAAAAATAAAAATTCTGTGCTATGCTAATTATGACCTTTTATTTTATTGTTTATCCCACCTTTTAGGTACAACTTCCTAATTTTTTAGGTGCACTCATTTTTTGAGTTCACTTCTTAATTTTTAAGTGAAATTTAATACTTCAGTGTAAAACTTATAATATTTTAGAATTTTTTTTTAATTTTTTAATATGATATTGAAAAATATAAAAACCGTACAATAGTGTTTCCGTTGAAAGTTTTGTTGTTTTAAGACCTTATTTTCACATGTTGTTGTATTTTATTAAGCAATGATACTATTTTTTTTTACAGCAACATAATTTGTTTGAAAACAATTAGGATTTTGTGTGATGGGGAGGGTGTATATTTTGGACCTCATGAAATGCATTTCTCATTGAAGATGAATCCTCTGATAGTAATATTATATTTTTTGTTGGAACAGAAATAACATGACAAATATCCGAAGTAAGCAAAATGTTCATGACTTGACCAGTTTTGTGAATGCATGTGTGGCAAGTGGTAGTCAAGCAAGTGTGACAAGTGACAACCATGCATGTCTGAAAAGTGGCATGGTGCATCCGTGCATGTAACGTGGTATTCACATTTGATAAGTGTCAAGCTAAGAAACCATGCAAGGGGACACCTCATCTTTGCATTTCCCTATAAATTCAGCCCTACCCCTCTCGTAAACCTTAGGAAAGAAGAGAAGAAACGAGAAAAGAAAAAAAAGGAAGAGAGAAAGAGGACAGTACGAGAGATGAATCGAGGAAGAGAGAGAGAACGGCGAGATTTCACCAAACAGTAATTTTACTTGAGATTGATACTAAATTTGAAGATATGATTTTTTATAGCATGAAATTCACATATGTCGGAGTCAATTGTTGAGTTTTGAAGTATGGGGTAGTATAAAATATATTTTTTTTAAATCTCTCAATTGTTGAGTTTTGAAGTATGGGATAGTATAAAATATATTTTTTTTTAAATCTCTTTTGTAAAGAGTTTGTTTGATTATTCTCGATTTGTATTGTGATAAAGATTCAATTGAATTACTTTGAGTATGCTAAGTACATGTTGATCATGTTTTACGTGGATTAGGTAGTGCATTATGATATCCAATTAAAGGTATTAATCATGTCATATCATGTTATTTCATATCGTGTCACTTTTGTATTTTGTCAATTTTTGTAAGTCTCGTGTTCGTATTAATATTCGTGATAAAAAAAATTATTTAATTTAACAACAATTCATATAATATTATTTAAAAAATTAAAAAAATATAAATAATTATTTTCTATTTTTTTTACCTCATGAAAAAAAGGGAGATGTCAAGAAAGAATGTTCAGCGATCACACCATTAGGTTCTCACTATTGGGATCATAAGACTCCTGACCATGCCCGAAACACATTTCGGGACCATAACTAACTAGGTTAGTATAGTGGTCAATCACCGAATCTTAATGGAGACTCCAGGACTCGAACCTCCAACATTTGTGTAAGGAGTAAGGTTGGCACCACCACTAAACCACCCTACTCGGTGATAAATAACTATTTTATGTTTATAATATTCATTAAATACTTATTTTTTGTCTACAATATCTATTAATTATGTTATTCATATCTAATTTTAATGGGACATATTTGTTTTACATATCAATTAAGTAGATTATTTTTAAATTTTGTGTCGAACCGGGTTCGAGTTCATTGATGAAATTAACGGTCCTATGTCTAATAGTCCAATGTATCTCCCAGTATACTAGACAGATGGATAAAGTTGACGTGGGGGATTGTTGAGGTGGCATGTTGTCTGTCATTTCTTGCCTTGTGGAGTATTATTCAATTGATGATTATGTCATGACATATTGGACGTTGATGTGATCCTTGAAATATTTAATATTTGATTATTTGTTGTCAAGTATATTATTTTTTATCATTTTATAAATTTCCGTGCTTAATTTATTTTTCAGGTCTATTTTATAGAAATAATCAAGATTGAAATATTTAAAAAAATCAAATATTGGCGAATATCAATGTAATTTTGTAATATTAACATTGAGGGATTTATTTATATTTGGAGATCAAATAATTAATTTTTATTTTTATTGAAGCATTTTAGTACTCTAAATTATTTAATTTGATGTCAATCTTTGATTTTTACCAAATAATGTTTCTAAATAAACGGGGTGTTACACCCCCCCCCAAATTATGTCAACACCCTCTCAGCAAAGCATAGGTGTTTCGCGCATCTCTGGTTTATTAAATTGTGTAAGAGTATTTTATTAGCGTATTAGTGTGTATATTTTTTGTGTATATGAGTGTGTGTTTTTGGTGTATCAATATGTATGTGTGTATATGTGTTTTAGTGTATTAGTGTATATGTGTATGTTTTTTGATGCATTAATGTGTGTTAACACAGTCTGTATGTGTGTGTCCTAGTTTATTGGTGTTTATGTTAGTGTGTTTCTTAAAATAGTGTGTGTGTATGTGTATTTTAGTGTATTAATATGTGTGCTAACATAATCATTATATATTTTTAGTGTGTGTATGTGTATGTGTATTTTAATGTATTAATATGTGTACTAACATAATGATTGTATATTTTTTTTTTTGTATATTAGGACGTGCGTGTGTTTTTAGTGTGTTAGTATGTATTTTGTTGTATGCATGTGCAAGTGATTTTGGTGTTTTAGTAGATGTGTTTACATGTTTTGATGTGGTAATGTGTGTTTTTTTATGTATAAGTGTGTGTGGGTATTTTTGATGTATTAGTGTGTTTGTTTAGCTCTATTAGAGTGTGTCATTGTATTCGTGTGCTTATTTTTTAGTGAATTAGTATATATATATATATATATATATATATATATATATATATATATATATATATATATATATAATATTAGTGTGTGGATTTTTTAATGGATTATTAAGTGTGTTAACATAGTGTGTGTGCATATTTTTTTGGTATATTAGTGTGTGTAGATTGATGTAGTAATATGTATTTGTATGTCTATAAGTGGTGTATTAGTGCATGTGTGTGTGTTTTTGGGTATATTATAGTGTGTGTATGTGTTATTTTGGAATATTATTATATGAGTGCATGTGTGTTAGCTCTATTATGCTTCGTTTGGTAGGAATGATGGAAAGTAAGAGATAACACTTTCTATTTTTAAAAAATGAAAAGTAGGAATGATATATTTTTCTTCCTTTATGTTTGGTTGGATAGATAGAAAATAAAAATGATTATTTTTTTTTGTACTGGCTAAAATTAAGGGTGACAACCGAATCGTGTCGTATCAGATTCGTGTTCAATCATAAAATTATAAGCCTTTTATATTTCTTGTTCGCAGGTCAGGTCATTTTCAAGTTCGTGTCGAGTTATAATCAAGTTCGTGTTATAAAATTCGTGTGGAGTTCGAGTCGTGTCATTGTGTTGAATCAAAAATTTTCACTCTTAGTTAAGGTGAAAAAAATATTTTTAATTTTTTAATTTTATTATTATATATATATATATATATATATATATATATATATATATATATGATCATTTTATTTTTATATGAAATTAATGTAGACATAATATCTAGACAAATAAGATACATCTCAACACAAATAATAAACTGTTCATCTATTTTCCTTCTGATTTTGGAGGGATTGATTTTGGTGAGTTGGAAGGAAAGTTAATTTATCAACTTTTTCATCCTTCCTATTTTCCTTTCTTACCAAACATGACATTTTATTTATCTCTCTAACTTTTTATCTTTTCATTTTTTCATCGTACCAAACGGAGCATTAGTATATGTGCGTGTTTTCTGTTTTGATATATTAGAGTGTGTGTGTTTTTGGTATATTACTGTATATTTTGGTGTATCATTGTGTGTATGTATTTTTGGTATATTAACGTGTTAACATAGTGTGTGCGTGTGTTTAGTGTATTGTTGTATATTTTTTAGTGCACTATTATGTGTGTATTTTGGTATATTAGTGAGTATGTATATTTTTTTTATGTATTATTGTGTGTGTGTTTTTAGTATTAGTATATTTTTTTGAGGTATTAATTTGTGCATGTGTTTTTTTAGCGCATTACTATGTATATTTTTTTTGGTATCACAATGCGTCATTATATCAAGAGTTTTGTTTGTTAATGTGACAAACCCAATCCATAAACAACGACTTAAATAACTATGGTGAAATAAACATTTTGTTTCAAAAGTTTATCTAACGATTTACATTTTAACCACAACAAACATTTTCACCATAATTACATTTTATTAATTATAAAAATAGTTACATTTTATCTGCAATAAATATTTAACCACTCATTTATACTTTAACAATAAGAGAAAGAGTGTATTGCAAGGAGAGTATGGATATATATTGCGTGGGGTTTATATGATGTATAAATTGTGTTTAGTCTGATTTCGTATCGATACATTTATTTAATGAGTCTGAAGGATTCATCCATTAATCCGCTCAAGTGGGTTTGATGTTGGAGTAACGATTGTGCCTATAATTGTGTGTCCATATGTACACAATGAACAATGTCATTCCCAGTAAAAGAATATTTATTCTGCAAGTACACTAATAATCTTATATTAAGTGTTAGATTACTATAGGAATTTGTTGAAGAACTAATATCCATAGATTTAGTAATTAACTTTATTTTTGGGAGAAACTTGAAAATTTAAGAAGAGAATTGTATTTTAAAAAGAGAGTTTGATTCTAGGAAGAAACTTAGTTTAGATATTTTTATTTTAAGAAGGGATTTGAGCTTTGTTTTGATATTTTTATTCCTTTTTCAAAGTACTTATTCATGCTAAGAATGATATTATCACCATTAATCACTAGTTTAGGACACTTAACATAATTGGGAATTTTAATTGTAATAGTAATCCTAGCCCCGATGAAGATGATAGATTTGCTGCAATCGATATAGGATGATTTAAAAATTTAGCTGTTATCTTTTGTAATTAACATTATCATCATCCAAACTAATCTAAAAAGAAAGCAGAAGTAGTACCGTTGTAGGACAAGTTTACCATTCGCATAAAAATATTTGGGTACCATTACGGAAAAATAGATCCTTGCCGTAAATCTTGTGTTGATTTATTTGTGATTATTGATTTTAAAAATAATATAGTAAAATAAAATAATAAACATTGCAAAACTTTAAAAATAAGAGTTTTGGTATAAAAGAGTTGGACCCATTGTTCCATGGCGGTGGTATTTTATTCTGCTTTCAATCTTTTTGGGACACTTGTCCTGATGTTTGAAGTTGTGGTTCTAGTTTCATAATCCCACATCGGCTTAACTAGAAAGCAGGAGAATCAAGGTGGGTGTACAAATAAGGAGTTGCCTATATTTTAAAAACTTACATACCTGGACGGGGTCGATGGGTGATCAGGAAGGCTCATGGCCTAGGTTGGTGACCTCATTGCAGTTTGGAGGGGCACTAGCCTAACATCTCCCATTGTGGAGACTGTGCGTCGTAATTTTTGGTAGTGGGGGTCATGTGTTCGCGCAGCCCCTGCCAATATTCACTCATATTTTAAAACGAAATAATAATAATTGGGTGGATATCTGTGGAGAAGCACTCCATTGCATTATTGGTTGGCATAAACTCTATTATAGTCATGGATGCGGTAAGAAGATTTATCTGGAGGGTTATTGTTGTGTTGTTTGGAATGTTGAACACAACATGTTTGATGAATTGTGTAAGTGAATTTTTCAACATATAACAGTGTGGGCAACACAGAAATGAAGACTAATTCATCAACTCCAAATCCTCTGTTGAAATTTTTAAAATTAAATTGTGTAATATTCTGGTTGAAGAGCTCGACTTGGATTGACATGCTCTACTTAATACGGCACCCTACTCGTCAATGCGTGAAGGATATAGATTTTATGAGCGCCAGTCTGGCTTGGAGGGTCTCTATTTCAGTTTGCCAATGTCTTCGGAACCCAAAGTTATGACACTGCCCCCAGAGAGTACAACTACTAAAACAAGTTGAAATTTTCTGTCGCTTATTTGGGAAATTCGAAGGTTGCAGTTTAAGGATATCCGATACATCCTACTTAATGCTGAGGGAAAATGGGTGATCAAGAATGCCCTCAAAGAGGTTAGCAACCTCCATTGCATTTGGGAAAGGCAATCGCCTGAGGTTCGTCTGCCCAAGTAGTAGAGTCTCGCCTGAGGTTTGCCTGCCCAAGTAGTAGAGTCTACTTTTTAATTGGTGGTCTTGGGAAGTACATACGTCTCTGTTTATGAAGTTTCACATTACTACATGAAAATATGAGGGAAAAAATTAATGGGGTCGAGGAAAACTTTTTGATGAGTATAAATTGTGTGCCAATTCAACGAAATATAGATTCCAGGCCATTTGAGTTGGCATTTTGATCTCTGGTCTGTATTAACGTCAATTGGGTAATTGCCAACAACATGCTCTAAACGCACTGTTAGAACAACTGATTATTTTTGAGATGGAGTCAGCTCCTCTTTACAAAGTTGACAGCGATAAATGGTTGGTTTTTGCCCGGTACAAAGGATATAACATTTACCCCTCTGGAGGCCATGAGGAAAAATGGTTCACCTAACAATCTTCAACCAATAAGTAATCAGGATGTGTCAAACAACTGTGTTTTTCCCTATGGTGAAACATTAGTATATGTTGAGCATGAAGAACCCTATCTGGCACAAGATTTCATAGATCCAAATGGGTGAACATTATAACTAATTTTAACTAACATAATCATAACACAATATGCATTGCATCCTTGAATCCAACATCAGAAAACCACGAAAGGATAGACAAAAGCCAATGCATAAATGCGAACGGAGCAAAACAGTTTGACATGGTTACCTGGATGGGATCAATGGGTGATCACAAAGACTCATGGCCTAAGTTAGTGACTTCATCAATTGCACTTGGGAGGGGGTGCTGGCCTGAGGTCTACCCTAGAGGTAGAGCCTACTTCATATATTATTTTAAATTATTTTGATATCCATCACATTGCTTGCCAAAATTGAATTTTTTTTTGATTGACATTGGTTTCACTGTCAAGTTCATCTTCCAATCATAATTTGCAACACTTACAATTTGATTGTGCAATAATTTGAAGGAACTACTCTTTGAGTAGCATTGATTTGAGTATTAAAGAGTAGTATTGAACTAATTTAGCCCGATAGTAATTAAAAGTCTGATCATGGGCAGTTTACACTTGGGCCAAGGGGTCTCGGGCTCACCCTCAAAATTTGGTAAATTTTATTCGGAAATTTGGAAGCTGATCTTTCTATATGGATTTGTTTAGATTTAAGTCTGTCAAGGAAACTTACTTGATATGAAGTCCGTTTTTTTTCAATTTTATCCAACTATCCATTTCCTTTAAAAGTAAAGTAAAACTAAAAATTAAAAACTCATAAATTTTAAGAGTTTGACTAACATTAAATTTTTTTTTTTTCATATCTATTTATATCTATATATAGGTTAGGACTATATATATATATATATATATATATATATATATAGTAACATTAAAAATAAAAAATAAAATAAAAATAGTAACATATTTAACAAAAACTGCTTAACTAAAATAATAACATGTTTAATAAAAGCAGTAACATGCTCAAAAAAAAAAAAGCAATATGGAACATTGAACAAAATTAAAAATAAATATAGTAGCATTCAAACCAATAACTAGAGAAAGAAGTTTCGAATTCTTCAGCATCTAAAGAAGTTACACTTAAAAAATAATAACATACTCTATAAAAATTAATAACATGAAAAAATAATAATATGGTTAATTAGAAAAAATAGTAACATGGTCAACAAAAAATGTAGTACATGAAACATTGAAAAAATTTGGGGATTATTTATCAAAAACATAAAAATAAAATTGGAGATCAAACTGAAACATATTGAGCAAGTTTTTCAATTTTTTTTGAAAACTAATGATATAGAATTTCATGATGACCAGAACACAGTAGAAGATATGATAGTTGTTGATGATGTTCCAAACCCTACTAATTTTGATGTTTTGGAGGAAGAAATGATATCTAAGAAGAAAAATTTGTTGTACTGGAGTGATGATCTTCTTTTAAAGAGAGAGAGAATATAAATTTGAATTTCAATTTAAGAGTAAATTAAGGGATATTAATTTTTAATTTAAGAAATTAATTTAAAACTATTTTCAAGGTTTTTAAGATTTTTATAATTGAACAGGATAACATGGTATTTTTGGGATTTAAAAAAATTGTAGACTTAAGTACTTATTAATAAGATAAAAAATGGACTTAACACCAAATAAGTTTCCTTAACGGACTCAAGTCATTATAAGTTCATTCAGGACAATTTTATTTTATGTATGTACAATATGATAACTCTTCAAATATATACTATTGGGTTAACCATATCATTTTCACTTACACACATACTTAGACGAGTATGAATACATTGTAGACATGCTTTAAATATGTTCAAATAAATACAATATTATAATTAGGGTGACTATGTGATAAAATATCACCGCTTTAGAAAATACAAAAAAAACGCTCATGATATAATAAGATAAAACCTTTGGACTTAAATAAATCATATATAAAAATGAAATAGGAGGAGAATTACATGAAAAATGAGAGAAGAACGATGATTGAACTACTTTTTGTAAACTCCGACAAATTGTGACTTGCCTTCATTTGTGATCCGGTGAGTCGACGACAGAATCATGAATGAATTTTTTGGTAACTCTCAGCATTAGTACCCTTAGTTTCTTCTTTGCTTAGTTTAATTTTATGTTTCAATAGTGCTTTGAGAGCAATATAAATTGTTATTGATCTTCGTTACAAGTTTAATGTTTTTATCATGTCAATACTCCACGTCACAGGCCTTGATTTGCAAATTTGTGGGTTTTTTTCTTCTTGTGTTTTAAGTTGAATATGAAATTAATTGCAATTGATTTGTGATTGTAAATAGACATAAATGCATAGTTAATTTCCCACCTTGGAGAGCTCGGGCTGGATTGACAAGGCCTGGTTACGCCTCTAATTATCAATTTTTTTATCATGCTAAATTTTTTCGTTGTGTTGATATCACGAGTGTCAATCTGGCCTAGAATGTCTCTATTGCTATTGCTAATGTCTTCGGAAGCCAAAGCTATGCCACTGTGCCAGGGAGTAGTGCCCCAACTATTATACCACTTAGATGTATTCCAAGAAAGAAGTTGTAAATTTCTACGTGGTTTATTTGGAAAATTCCAACGCCGCAGTTACAGGAGAAAAGCATAAATAGCTCAAGGTTCTCCTCTTGCCTCAACATCCCACGATGACCACCACCACAATGGAACTCTCATCTCCACATAAATGAGAATGTGACAACACCCGCTTCAACCTTCTTAACCCGAGGGGGGTCAATGGGTGATTAAGAAGGCCCACACACGATCGAGGTTAGTTGACCTCCATTGCATTTGGGAAAGGCACAAGCCTAATGTCTGTCCAAGTAGCAAAGTCTATTCATAATTTGTTGTACTGGGCTTCTGAATTTTCACATAAGAATATATAAACTACGAGGAAAAAAAGCTAATAGATTCGAGGAAAACCTTTCCACGAGTATAAATTGTGTCGGATCATGTTTGCCATTCAGCTGACCTTTGGACAGTTTTTTTTTTTTTTTGGTCTGAGGCATGAACACTGTGGTACTCAAAGCTTGGTGATCTTCAAACAGTTGAAAGCAATAAATGGGTTGGTTTTTGCCCAGGTACAAAGGATATGAAATTTTCCCCTCAGGAGGTGCAAGTAGATAAGGAGGGCACGAGGGAAAAATGAGTTAACATAATAATCCTCAGGATGCGGCCAATGGTATAATATAAGCTTATGTTGAGTATGAAGAACCACAAGATTTCATAAATTCAAATGCGTGAGTTGTATAACTACCTTTTCATAACTAACAGAATCATAAAACAATAAGCATTACATCCTTAAGTCCCACAATGAAAAACCACGAAAGAACAGATGAAAGCAAATGCATAGATCAGAATGGGGCAGCACCATTTAATATACTTACCTGGAGGAGGGAGTGATGAAGAAGACTCATGGACTAGGGCAGTGACCTCTATTGCACTTGGCAGGGGTGTGACCTAAGGTCCCTCAAAGAGGTAGAGTCTACGTCATAATTTGTGATAATCGAGACTTTCATTTCTGAAAAGGAACAAAACAACTGCGCATGATTAGACAATTTAATGAGTACATGTAGCATTGACACATGACAGAAAAGACATGCGTCAATCATCACACAATGAAAGAAACAAGTATAAATAGATAGAGTGCCTCTTTCAAAATAATGGTTCAGACAACCGAGCTGTATCACGGTCAACCATACAAGATTCGTGACCTAACTGAATAAATGACAAAGTGGATCGGTTAATAAGATAACCGAGCAATGGGCCAAACCGAGCAATAAGTTGAACCAAGCAACTAAACCTAACTAGGGGGTAGCTAGGATATCCCAGGTAGTTAGGGACGGTGTAAAATCGATAAGGGAAGTTGTGTAAATCATAAGTGAGCATTATAAATGTGGCCTAAATAATAGGCGAATCAGAAAAGAAGCTTAAAGAGACTCCAATACCATTATGGAATATTTGGCCAAAAAATAGGTGTCACCCTACTTAGCCAATGATGTTACCCTAAAAGAGGGACAAACCGTTGTAAGTACTGGAAAAAAGCTTAAGTCTAAGGTACGCACTTTTTCCTTACAAATTATTCTTTTATTCTCAGAATTCTTACTAACTTGACGCATCGTGGTGTCTCTGGCCATCCAACCCCTGACCTTTGGCAATTTGTTGATTTGTTTTACAGGGAGAAGATTCTTTTGTTCATTTTCTCAATCGAATCCAGATTCCACAACCATCAATCCAAGGTATGAGATTTTTTTCCCATGCCATTGGTGTTGTCTGTAGAAAAACGAATAGTCATGTCAAATTTGCAAAGAATACTAAGATCATCACGTAACAATCAAGGGTTCAATGAGCACATACCTGAACGCAATTACTGAGTATCCTTACCCTCAGATAGCGATATCATAGAAAACACTGTTGGGAGTTCTATTGAGGAATGACAAGACCCTGA
Organism: Ilex paraguariensis; assembly: GCA_963454935.2. NCBI lineage: Eukaryota > Viridiplantae > Streptophyta > Magnoliopsida > Aquifoliales > Aquifoliaceae > Ilex > Ilex paraguariensis. Next base: position 269,395 of record CAUOFW020009836.1, read on the forward strand.
CAATGTATCATTAGGAAGATATAATGCCAACCAAGATGATACCCACCGAGATGGTTTCTCTTGTACTGATTGGGAAATCTCTCTCTTCATGAATTGGTCCATTCCCTCAAGGATTGACTTGATGCTCACGATGCTATGCTTTGGAGGTCCCAAAAGAAATAGGAGAAGCTCAAGCAAGAGAATGAGGCATTGAGAGAGGCTCTGAGGAAATCAAGGGATCGAGAGATCCATAACAAACTCGACCACAAACAACCAATGCTAAAGGCGAGCCTTCCCGAGCTGAGCCTAGTCCTAGCCCTAACAAGCACAGGGGGGAGACGGAGAAAGGATGCTCATGACAAGAATGAAAGAAGAAAATTTGCTTAGGTATAGAACCAAGAGGATAACTAAAGGCACTTTATAACCAAAGATCTTGATAGCTGGGTAAAGCACCCTAAACAGAAATCTCCTAAGGAATTAGCCATGAGAGCCACCAGAGAGTACTTTGGGTGGGGGGGGGGGGGTGCTCCTCTCACAAGATGGATAAATAAGGAGGGAATCCTCCATTAAGTTTAGGTGATGAGCTTCAAAATCTACGATGAATCTACGAGGGAAAGACCGATCGGATCGCCACATCAACTATTACAAATAGTTGATGACAATCCATAAAAAGAATGAGGCATTAATGTGCACAATGTTCCCTAGCAGTTTAAGGGAATTGGTCATGAAATGGTACAACAACCTTCCAAGGAACTCTATCGACAATTGGATGCATTTGGCCAAACTATTTATGGCCCAATCAATAGCAGACACCTAACGGATATTGAGGCACTGTTTTCCTTAAAAAAGAAACATGACGAGAAAATTCATGAGTGTGCTCATAATTATTGGAAAATGATGAATGAGATTGAGAGGTGTAGTCCAGAGATTGTGGTAGCATCATTCAAGAATTGGATTACCAAAGGACAACCAATTATACCCGTCCTTAACTAGGCAACCAACCGTCAAAATAGAGGAGTTAATGGCTAGAGTTAAGAAGTATGCAAAGTTCGATGATGAGCTTGGTAGGGAGATCAACCGGGATCAGCTGAGAAAAAAAATGAGAGAGATAGGCAAAACTAGGAGTGCTCAGCAACAATGGGAAATGAGAAGGAAGGCTTCTCGTCCTGATCATTTTTCTCCAAAGGCAAAACCATATTCAAAGAAACTATCTGCATAATTTTGTCTAAAATCAAGCAGACACCTTACTTCAAGTAGCCTAACAAGTTAGACAAGGATCCTAAGAAAAGGAATCCTAATATTAGGTGTCCTAACATCGGACACATGACAAAAAATTGTAGATCCCTGAAGCAACATCTAGATGAGCTGGTTTGAGCTAGCCATCTTTCTCAATTCATTGATGAAGAAACTACCATGAATAAGGCTACCAAAAGAAGGAGGCAATGCGGGGTCATAGCAAACTTTGACATGAAAAGGATCCTGATTGACTAAGGAAACTCTTCTGAAGTTATGTGCATGGGGCTGTTTCGAAAGCTTGGCTTGAAGGAGGAAGACCTTAAGCCTAATTGTTCACCACTGGTGGGGTTCAACAACAAAATTATGTTACCAAAAGGAAATAGCTCCCTACCAGTCTAGGATTGTACCATAACTGAGTTCATGGTCATTGAAGCAGATTCATCCTACAACGCTATCATGAGGCGTAGTTGGTTGCATGAGATGAAGGCAATCCTTTCAACTTACCACTAGCTCTCAGGGTTTCCATTTGAAGAAGGAATCGTTGATATTCAAGGAGACCAAGTAAGTACACAGAGCTATCTATTTGCTTCTATGAGAGGAAAATTACTTTGTGGGGAGGGGGGTAGAATTTTGAGCTAGCATTTGAACTGACCCCCAAATGGCAACCAAAGTTTGAATGGTCGTGCCTAGAGGAACCTTTAATAGGCTTGACCGAGTGTACAGTGGAGGATCTCTAGAATATATATGTGGATGAAGGAAACATTGAGAGATTCTTTTTGATGGGATCCTTTCTAGTGCAATAAGAAAAGGAGGCTTTGTAGGGACTCCTAAGAAAGAACATTGACGTATTTACCTGGACCCCTATTAGATTCCATGTATCAATCTCAAGATCATCTCTCATCATCTAAATGTTGACCCAAGCTTCCAACCAATCAAGAAAAAGTAAAAAAGATTGACACCTTAACACATGGAGGCTGTCAATGAAGAGGTCAACAAATCATTGGAAGCTCGTTCAATCAAAGAGGTATTGTATATAACTTGGTTGTCCAACATAATGATGGTGAAAAAAAAAGAAGGGAAAGTGGAGAGTCTATGTGGACTTTACCAACCTGAACAAAGCTTGCTCCAATGACAGCTTCCCTCTGCCAAAAATTGAAAAGATGGTTGATGCTATGTCTAGGCATGAAACGATGAGTTTCCTTAATGCTTATAGGGGATATCATTAGATCCCCCTCTTCGAGCCCGACCAGGAGAAGACTTCTTTCATAACACCACGTGGTGTATACTACTATAAGGTAATGCCCTTCGAGCTTAAAAATGCTAGGGCAACCTACCAGAGGTTAGTTACACAAATGTTCAAGGAAATGCTTGAGAGCACAATAGAAGTCTACATAGACGACATGTTGGTCAAAATTTGAAAGGAATTTGACCACCTTGCGGATTTGCCGAAAACTTTTAAGGTGCTACAAGAATATAGGGTGAGGCTAAATGCCTTGAAGTGCGCTTTAGGGGCCATCTTAGACAAATTCCTAGGTTTCCACGTGAAAAAAAAAAGAGGAATCAAGGCTAACCCCAATCAGGTCAAAATCTTAGTTGAACTTCAACCTTTGAGGATTGTAAAGTAGATGTAGAGGTTAATTGGAATGGTTGTTGTGTTTAACAGGTTCATAGCCAGACCATCTGACATGTGTAGACCATTCTTCCAAGCATTGAAACAAAACTGAGGCGGCGTCTGGATGAAGGAATGAGAGAAAGTATTCAAAGACTTGAAGTCTTACCTATTCGAACCACCACTACTGACAATGCCTGAGCAGGGAGAGTTGTTATACATGTACCTAGCTGTCTCTAAACATGGAGTGTACGGGGCACTGATGAAGAAATCTGAGAGAAAGATAAAGCCAGTCTACTATGTCAGTAAAACTCTCCTTGATGCAAAAAACAAGTACTTACCCTTGGAAAAACTAGCCTGACATTGGTTAGTTTGATAAGGAAATTAAGGTATTATTTCCAATCTCACACGGTGAAAGTCCAAATTAATCAGTCCTTAAAGGCCATATTTAGAAAAACTGACTTGTCTAGAAGAATATCAAAATGGGCAATGGAACTTGGGTAGTATGATATCATCTTCAAACATAGAACTACAATTAAGGTAAAAACAATTGTAGACTTTTTAATCTAGCTAATGCATGGGATTGATGAGACCCATGTCAAAATTCAAAAGGTTCCGAGTACCTTGGAATTTGAAGTTGGGGGGGGGATAGTTGAGCAAAAAGAGGCCCCAAGTACCTTAGGACCCAAAGACAATGTAGGCTCCCTAGAAATTATACATGGATGGTTCTTCTAATCAGAAATGAGCTGGAATGGGGGTGATTCTAGAATCCCCAAAAGGCAATACGCTGGAAAAAGCAGTAAGGCTAAAGTTGGAACATCAAATAATAAAGCGACATGTGAGGAACTTCTGGTAGGAGTAAGGCTCGCATATGATATGGGTGTCTAGCAGTTGAACAGCTATTTTCATTCTTAACTAGTGGTGAATTAGCTTTCAGGAGAATACCTAACAAAGGATGGTGGCATACCACCAGTTGGAGATTGCCGAGCTATGCAAGATCTCGAAGGTGTCAATTCAGCAGGTTGCTAGGGACAAGAATGTGCATGTTGATGCCTTGGCTACACTAACATCTGCCCCCAAGCTGGAGTAAAAGGCTAAACAACCCAAAGAAGAACCACATGGAAAGAACTTATCGGTTGAGTGCAGGTGGCCAGGATAAGAGGGTCCTAAAATGGCCAAGAAATATGTGTACTCACCCAAGCAAGAGATCAAGAGACAAATACTGTAGTTACCATAGGGACAATTGACACAACACTGAGGATTGCCAGGTCCTCAAGGATCAAATAGAAGACTCATCCAGAAAGGGCATTTAGGGAGGTACATTGAATGTAGACGCCAAGAAAAGGCAGAAACAAAGCCAAACCATGAGGAAGCAACACCCAGCAGCCCATCAAAGAAATTTGTGTAATCTATGGAAGGTACACCAGTGGTGGAGAAAGTAGCTCTTCAGGACAGATCCATGCTAAGAAAGCAAAATCAAAGTAGGAGATCTCCTTGGTGAACCTAGGGAAGAAGCCTCATATAAACCCACTAATTGTCTTTTCTGACTAGGACTTGAATGGGATTCAGCATCCTCATATTGACTCGTTGGTTGTAACCTTGACTATTTCCAGTTGCTCAATAGGAAGGGTCTTGATAGAAAATTGGAGCTTGGTCAACGTTATCCTCACCCATGTCTTCAATAAGTTGAGCTCGGTCTTTTTCTTGTTCAGAGCGACAAACAATTCAAAAACCCTAAGAGAGGGGGACTTGTTCTACTCAGTCATCTTCTCCACCAAAGAGGAAAGATCAAAAACATAACCCCTAGAGGCGAGAAAAAGATTTAATTTTGGCTCTTTTTTGCAGTCTAAAAACCTATTCCTCTCCTTTGTAATCTCATTCAAGCTCTGCTAAAGATTCCTTTTCTCCTTCAATTCCTGAAGGACCATCTTTTATGAAGCCAACAGAATATTCTGCATCTTCTCCATCTTCTACACTAGACTAAGGAACTCTTTCTCATAGGTTTTCCTCTCGTGTAATTTCCTGTAGCAAACACTTAAGGCAAGGATAGCCAGTTGCATAAAGAAAAACAAATAATTTGCAAATGGAAAATAGTGAACAATAGAAAACAACAAGCAAGAAGCCAAAAGATGCCTTACCTTCCCAATGGTCTCTTGGAGAGCAACGACAACCTATTCAAGTCTCATTCAGAAGGTGGCATGGACCTCGCTATCATCAACAAACTTGAGAAGGTGAACTCAGTCCTCCTCTTCATTGTCCCACATTGAAGGCCTAAACCCCTCAAGGTCCTGTGACTCCCCTATATACTTTCCCTCAAGAAGCATATCTTTCCCTTTGACCTTCGATGGAACAAGAGAAGAACTACTAGTAAGAAGAGAGACTACAAGAATAGGAGGGCCCAATTTATATGAGCTTTCAAGGTCCAAAACAACCTCCCCAATAATCTTAGCGCTCAGGGGATGGACTAGAAGTAGGGGAGGTGTACCAAATGGAATCTTAGAGCTTGATAGGATTACAAAGGGTGTAGGGGAACTAGAAACAACTATATTTGGCTTCAGAAAGGACAACCTGGTCCTCTTAAGACATAGGGTCCCACTTGTCAGATCTTTAGATGCCCTAACCTTTTTCAGAAGCTTCTTATTAAAAACCTTGGGAGCCATTTTTGCAAGTAACAACAAGCACCCGGTATTTAAAGAAGAAAGGAAGAGAGTGGGGATGTCAAAATGCTACTCACCATTCAGTGGGGAAGGGCTTGATGTAAAGCGCACCACGACAACTCTAGGGATAGAACCCAACTAGCACTCGAATAGTGCTTTATTAGGAACTAAGTTAGGCAAGCTTTTAGTATGATGAGCCAAAGCTCTCTCAATCTAAGCCTGGAGTTTGGTAGGAAGAGGACTAGTCTTGTCTGCACCAAGGAAGCACATTGGTATGAATCTAAAAAGGAAAGGCCAAAATAAAGAACTAGACAATTCATAGAAAGAATGAGGGTGTGATCCCTAGAGTAGAGGGACCAATAATGGTCTTTCAGTAAGGGGATTAGAAGGACCAAACTCCCAACTAGGCTTAGACATGAAGAAAAATTTATCCTTCCATTCCTTCATGCTAGAGGAATAACTTTTGAAAAGCTCAATTTTCTCCTTTTTCGAAATATAGAACCACCCTTTGTTCTACCTAGAGTAGAGTGTGAGTTTATAGCAGTGTAGAAGCTCCGCTATGGTTGGACGAGCACCCACACCATTGGTTCTTGCCCAAAGAACACTGATGCCAACTATAAACACCTAACTATTTGGATTTAGCTGAGAAAGGGCAAGTTTTAAGTAGTGAATGACTTCTATAATGTACTGTGGCATGGGGAATCAAAGGCCACACTTGAGAATCAATTCATAAAAGCACACTTCATTGCTAGGAAAAGAGTCGGTGGTTCCTTATAATGAAGGGATTGGGAAGCAAACAGAATGTGGGATTTGATAGAGTTTCCTAATGTCATCTAGGGATTTTTCATCAAGAGATCTTTGGAATTGCTTCGCACCCACCACTACAATGGAAGAGGGAGTAAACTCTAAGATGGAATCTAGTTCTTCATTGGCCCTATTGGCCTCGGCAATGAGAGACGTGGTGATCCCTAAGAGAGTTCGCTCTGAGTCACTCATTGCTTGGAAACAGTGGTGGTGAATGGACAAATTAGGTGGCAGAAAGCTAGAAGAACTATGGGAAAGAAGAGTTCAAGAATCGAAGTTAGATTCGAGCTGAAGTAGAGAGAATTGATCAACAAAGAGGTCTAGGCAATCAAGATTGAAACCCTTCCACTTGAGAAAATGGAAATGGTAGAAATAAAATTGAACGGTGTGACTCCAACCTAAATACTCTAGTTTGAAGAGTCCAAGAAAATCAAGAAAAAATCAAGAAGATCAAGATCAAGAAAGAGAGGCATGCCTGGGCTCTTGGAAGAGTTCTTAAGAAGCTTGGCATAGTTCTAGCTCGGCATCTAACCACTCCCTAATGTCGTTGAGCTCGCCAGAATTCTACTCTAAAAGGACTCATACTAGTTCAACTCAACTACCACTTCAACTTGGCCAACAAAGACTGGGTCAAGCAAGCAAAGTAACTAATTTATCTAAAGTAAGCGGAGTAGGATCTGCTAACAACCTAACCAAATGGCCTATAAGAGGGGAGCCATGAAGGAGATTGAGGTAAGTGAATCAAGCTCAAACTAGAGCTTCCTCTAATCCGTAAAATATCTTCGACTGACTTCATCATTGGAGCGTCGATCCTCGGAGCTTCTCCAGTCTCTAACTTGTCTTTGTAAGATAACAGATGATTGTTCTTGCTCACTATTGGCTTTGAAGCTCGGTGAAAATTCTGAACTATCATCAAGTTGCATGGGGAACAAAGTAAAGAGATTTGTTGATATACTCTAGGGGAGTACATTTACAAGCCTAACATGAAGTCACATCTATATTTTTTTTTGCTTGTTATTTGCTTTTGTGAACAATAACTAAGGAGAAGAACTTTTTGTGTATTGCTAAATCTATAGGTTCTCAAGCATAATCGGCTAGTATTGCTTATATATGTTACATATTGCATGATGTTGAGATTATTTTACAATTTGTTTTGTTCTCAGTAGTTTTGAGTTATAATTTTAAATTTCTTACTCTTGTATTTTTATCATGAAATTGCCAAAGGGGGAGACTATTAGGAATATGTTTGTAATTGCCTGATTTCATGAAGAATTACATGGTCATGGTGCTTCAAAGATCAAGATTCGTAAGCGACAAGGAAGGAAGGAATTCAAGCTACAAAACCTTATCAAGTGTCCTCTGATGCACCTTCAAGCTTAAGACAAAGGTAAGACCTAGAGACCTAAGAACCCTAGGTTTAATTTTAGACTTTGGATGATTAGGTTTATAAAAATGGAATCGGGAAACATCGTAAATGAATATAAGGGTTTTTCAGTGGAAACATTTTTCTAAACCTTAAATGTGTTTTTGAAAATATAAATTGAGTCATTTTTCTATTCCTATTTGAGCAAAACTCTTTATTGCTCAATAGGATGAGTTTTTTTTTTGTTGGTTTCTAGCTTAAAAACCAGTGGGGACCACCCTCGGCTCGCTCACATTCGAATAGAGTGCTCTTTGAACACTTAGAGAGACTAAACTAGAGAACTAGTAGACACTGCTCGAGCCGTCTATCACATAAAGGTCTAGATTGGATTGTTTTTCACTCCAGAAACCACCGCCCTCTTACAACTTGAGTAGTCGGCCGTGAATTTGAGTTTTCTTGGGCTCCAATCGAACTTATTTTTCGAGGCATATATATATGAGCTATAAAAAACCTAATACTTTCTAGGGACCTTCAAGAAAAACTCTAGATCCCTAAAATCCAAAGGTCAAACTATCTTGATCATTCCTATTCAACTTCATACATTGGAGAAGAGGATCTCACTTGGTGATTAAAAAAACCCACTTTGGTGTGTGTATTCCTAAAGTCTTGGGTATGAACCCTTGAAGATTACTTGAGGGGCCTAGACGGTTCATTGTGGTGAGTGTGTCCAAGTGAAGCAATCAAGACATCAATGGGTGATATCCAGAGAAGAGATTTACAACGGAAATGAGCATCTAGCCATGTGAAGTGGTTTAGGTATAAGACTCAAGTACGTGTAAATTGATTTAAGTATAGTGGATTACGTTCTAGGTTAACCGAGATCTATTCCGCAATAAACCTATTCACCCCCTCTACGTTGTGTCTAGCAATTCCATGTGTATAATTATGAGAGAAGATTCACTATGCATCTCTCCACATTTTATACTTTATAAAATTGTTTAATTGTTTATCACCAAGATTGAGTTCTTGGTATAATCTGTTAGGATCATGTTTGTAATTGATTAACCCTAATTAAAGCATAATTTAATTTAGTTAATAAGACAATTGTGTTAGTTAAATAAAGTTAAATTAGTCAAAATAAGCCAAATTAGGGTTAGTGCGTGAATTAAGGATAATGCATTAATTGTTATTTTTTTCAGAGTTTTGTGTGTCAAAACTACAAACTACTAAGAAACCAGTTGTGTAAAAGCTACAAACTACTCGGGAGCCAATTATCAAAATTGCAAACTATAGGGTGCCAATTATCAAAGCGCAAAATAAAGGGGGATCAAAGTATAATTCAAAGCCGCCAAACAAGACTTGTATACTCCCTTGGCCTATAAATACCACCCCTTAAGACTTGTAAAACATTCATCTTTTGGTAGTGAAAAACCCTCTAAAAGTATTATTGCTTTCTTGCTCATTGCTTTCTTTAAGTATTACTTTCTTTTATTGTATTATTGCTTTCTTTTAATTCATTGCTTTATTTAAGTATTGATTTCTTTTATTGTATTATTACTTTCTTTTAATTCATTGCTTTCTTTTATTGTATTATGACTTTCTTTAATTTATTGCTTTTTTTTACTTTAATTGTTTGACCTTCATTCTTCCTTTAGAGGAGTGAAACTCTTCTACATTTCTAGAGTTTTACCAAAGTCGTGAAGGGTGGAACGTCATTCACTCATTCTTTGTCAAAGATCGACTCCTTGTGTAAAGTGTTTTACCTTTTAACTCCTCTACTTGGAGGGACGAGCATCACTCACTTTTTTAGCTTTACCAAAGCCATGAAAAGTGAGTAGTTTCTCATCCAATCTTTAGAAAGAGGTGATAGACATGTATAATTATTGCTTGACAAATTTTCTTGTTGTTTCCTAACCTATAAACATCACCTTTTAACATGTATAGTATATGAATAAAGGGGAGTGTCACTCTCCTAGGAATGATGTCAAAAGAAAGGGCAACGGAATGGTGGATGAATGAGATTTCAAATGTGAGTATGTGTGAACAAAAGTGCTCCCCAAGCGCAAGGAGACTTTCGCGGATCGTGTTTTACTTGGTGGTATTCCAATGTCGTTTCCACGGGGAAGGAAGTAAACCGAGGGGAGGTGATTTTGGGAGAAAGAAAGTGTAAAATCTTTGATTGTTGGAAGTTGTTTTGATGCTAGTAAAATGACAAACAAATGTTGGCAAATCCAAGAGGTCACTCCAATAGGAATACCGTCTCAACTCGAAACCCTCCTCCAATAGAGCATGAATGAACGATTGATTCGTGTGAAGCTAGGGGTAAGATTGGTGGGTATCTAAGCATAAACCGTGACTAGGCCTATGGAATATCAAAGACTCACCAAGTTATCCACCCTCAACCCAGTCAAACCGAACCATTGAACTCTGAAAGAGGGGAGGAGAATGAGTTGAAATGGTATACCCAAGTGGAGGTTCCTCTTGGTTTTGCCAACTAAGAGATTTAGCTATTCATGCTTAAAATAAAGAAAACAATATGATGAGAAGACATTATGAAAAAATAAAGACTAAAGCTAAGCATAAACGAATTGCATAAATTTAACTTCTGGATAACCACCTCTTACTAAAGATTGGATGAGAAACTACTCACTCTTCATGGATTTTTTAAAACTAGAAAAGTGAGTGATGCTCATCCCTCCAAGTAGAGGAGTTACAAGGTAACACATTTTACACAAGGAGTCGATCTTCGACAAAGAATGAGTGAATGACGTTCCACCCTTCACGGCTTTGGTAAAGTTCTAGAAAAGTGGAAGAGTTTCATTCCTCTAAGGGAAGAAGGAAGCTCAAGCAATGGAAGTAGAAGAGCAATAACACAATAAAAGAAAGCAATACTTAAAGTAAAAGAAAATAATAAATTAAAAGGAAGCAAGAATACAATAAAAGAAAGCAATACTTAAAGAAAGCTATAAGCAATAAGGAAAGCAATAATACTTTTGGAGGATTTTCTACTACCAAAAGATGAATGCTTTACAAGTCCTAAGGGGTGGTATTTATAGGCAATAAGGGAGGGTGAAAGTCTTTTTAGGTGGCCTTGAATCTTGTTAGGTGGAGTTGAAGAGTCTTGTTAGGTGGACTTGAAAATCTTGTTAGGTGACTTTGAATCTTGTTAAGTGGATTTGAAAATCTTGTTAGGTGGACTTGAAAATCTGGTTAGGTGGCCTTGAATTCTTTGATCCTCCTTTGTTTTGAGCTTTGATAATGGGCATCCCAGTAGTTTGTAGCTTTAATGCAATTGGCTCCCCAGTAGTTTGTAGCTTTGACGCACAAAATCCTGAAAAGAACAACAATTAATGCATTATCCTTTATTCACACACTAATTCTAATTTGATTTATTTTGACTAGTTTAACTTTATTCAACTAACACAATTTACCTATTAAATTATGCATTAATTAGGGTTAATCACACCCCCAACCTAAATATTACTAGTCCCTAGTAATAAACAACATAACAAAATAAAATCACTTTCGTAGATAATACGATTGCATTTAGCATATACAATAAGCCGTTAAACCCCTAGGTGATCCCTAGTGGACGAGTTTTGTCTCGTGAAGGTTTCCAGTGAAGCTACCTACAAAATCCAATTAAAAGATGTGTATATGTAAGATTTCTTGTCAAAATGAGTTAGCAACATAATCATTAAGGCACACATCTCTTAATTTTGAATTGTTTCCCGAACACTTCTCTGTCATGGGTACGTACTCTATACAAAAATAAACACTTGTTACATTGGTATTTGGAATTCCTTGTATAGTAGGAATGATCATTCTAGTAGCAAGAATTGTTATATAACAAATATTCTACTTTATCACCTTCCATGGATAGCTTTGATTTCTCAAATCTCTCTTAGAATGCTCTCAGCAAAAAAATTCACTCCGATTATAGTGACTTGTATCTCAAAGGGCATCTGATCAGAGGATGGTCAATCGAAGAATCACATGCACAGTTAGAAAGGGAGTGAAAGTCTTAAGAAAGTAGGCTAATCATGTTCTTGGCATAATCTCATGGAAGAATATCAATGCAATTAAAGAAATACTATTTAACATACCCCAATTTTCGGTCGACAGCGCAGATGCATTAGACTTGAGATCAATTAAGACTTTCTATAGGTTGTAATGTGGCCAGAGGTTAGTGGCTAATGAAATGACGTCAATGGTATTCAAAAGCTATCCCCTTTTTTAATGTAGCACACCTCTTTCTTGCTTTTCAGTCTTTTGCCTAGAAATGGTATTTCTTTCTTTCATTTTTTTTTTTCGATTCTTCGTTGAACAGTAGCCACCATTTTCTTTTCTGTTTTTTCTTGCCTTTCTATGTCATACCGATTTATAAGAAGGTGCAAGAAAAATTGGATAGCAAGGTATGTTAAGTGTATTTTTATTTTTTTATTTTTTTTTTTTGTGTGTGGCTCGGTTATCATATGGGTTTTTTGAGAAAAAAAATCATCATTCATTGAAGGCTCAAACATGGCTAACTAGGGATATAATTTTGTAGAAGCAATGATTAAGGTTCAAAATCAACTCAAAGATGGCCTAAAATCCTTTCTCAAGTATGTGCCTGTGTCGCATGCAAAGGTTCCCTGTAGGATATGTCAATAGATTACTTTAGTTGCATTTAATCAAAGCAAGTTTAATGAGATTATTCAACAATTGAAAGTGAAAGAGCTTACTTGAGTAAATGTTGATTGTCTCTCAGAAAGCATCGTAAGGCTCAAAACTTACCATGGTATTCTTCGTTATCTCCACTGGTTATGTCAGGTTTTCAAAGAATGTCAGTTATATTATAATTCTATTTTCGAGTTTGGTCATTCTGTACCTTAAGATTAACAAATACCAATGTACATTTGACATTTAAGCATAGAGAAAATACCATTTTCAAGGAAATGCAGTTTTTTTTTTTCACTCGAATAAAAATCAAAACTATTTACATACACATTTATCTATGAAAATTTACAAAAAGACTAAATGCACATATTGAACTTGGAAAACTATGGTGTCTCAGGATAGGTCCCTACCCATGCTACAAGTTGGCATTTTAGGACAATCCTTACTCGACCCACATTTTTATTTCAACAAAAAGACTTTGTACATAAACAAATATTTACAAAAAAAAATTTCGGACCATTAACCTTCATCCCCAAAACACATTTTTCCACAGCTTTGTCATTATTAGTTAAAATTTAATCCGAGTCGTCGCTTGTGTCTATGTCATTATTAGTGACCCTTCCCACTTCTTGTCGCACATAACATGTAAGTCCCGGACTGGTATAAGATGGCGTCTCAGGAAAATCCTTACTCTGCCCATACACTATCCAGTTTAATCGATCGGTTGCACGACCGAAATTGGTTCAGAACACTGATTGTATTTTTTCATGTGAAAACATCTGCCACATTGTTTACAAGCACCCAGCCGTTTGGCACGACGACGTTTAGCAAAAGTACTTCTGCCACACAATGGTTTTGCTTGTGCTTCTCGGATTTCAATTTTTCTGACTACTCTTGTTTTTCTCATGATCACAGCATGCACATCAGATGGAAATGTGCGCAAGACTCCCAAACTAAACCAAAAAATTTTAACATCCATGTTTTCTATGCTTCAAGACTCACTATCTGGTTCTTTAACGTCTGCCAGTCACAAAGACGATTGACGCTGCATTTGATGTGATCATGAAATATAAGCAAAAATGCTGTAAAAATACGCAATCCAGAACAATTTTTTTTTTAAATACGAAACTATAACAAACTAAATCGTAGATCACACCCCCCAACCTAAACCGAACATTGTCCCCAATGTTTCGAATTTACCAGTGTGTAGAGTTTAGAGATCAAGTTGTAGGGTAGAGATCTGTTCAACTGTCGAAACCTACAAAGAAAATACACAAATTAATCTTCTCTACGCAGATCTGGGTTTTCGCTAGGACGAAAACCCTTGATTTTAAATGCAGACAGAAGAAGAAGAGCCATGTACAAATAGAGTAAACAAATGTCGAGCATGAGACAAACGACTGGGTCTTCGGGGAATATGGTCATGGGATTGTTGGGAGTTGGGTCGTGTTATAGAGAATAGCACAATAGAAATAAGAAGAAGAAGAAGACGAAGAAAGAGGAAAAAGCGGTGGGTGTAAAGATCTGTTTAGCTGCCGAAACTAACAAACAAAACACAACAATTAACCCACTCGAGGGAGATTTGGGTTAGGCTGGAAACCCCTCACCCTAAGTGTGAGCAGAAAAAGAGCACCCATGAACAAATACAAACATATAAGGCAAAATTATTAAACAAAGGACTGGGTTGTCGGCGTATATGGTCATGGATTTGCATGGGTGGTTTGTTTTTACAGAGAACAGAGAGAACAACGAAGAAGAAGAAAAGAAGAAGAAGAAGAAGAGAAGAGAAGAAGAAGGGGAGACCAATCACCGGTGGATGGGAGAAAAAAAAATTGAAAGCCTTATAAAGGCATCCTATTTTTTTTTATTTTTTTTATTTTTTATTTTGAGTGTCGGCAGCCGCATATCCGTGTGGAATATTCCCACCATTTTTTTTTTAGTGTCGCAGACGCGAATATTCGCGCGGAATATTCCCACAAACATTGGTGTAATATGCAAATAGTGCAACCTCACCCCCCCAACTTGATTCATGCAGTGTTCTAAAACAAATATGATATTCAATGATGGACAGTAAAAAGATAAGAAGGGTTAGAGAACACCTCGCACTTGAGCTTTGACAAAAACACCAATATCTGCGACTAAGAAAAACAAAACTATACGACAAAAGAACATAATTAACATGGAATAAAAAAAATAAAGTAAGTAAATAAAAACCTGTACATTAAAAAGTAGAAAAAAAGAAAAACTAATTATTCCTTCACAACTTCGGGTATACCGGATCCATCAAATTCTCCTCCACCACTTGTTCTTCAAAGCCCCCAAAAAATGGCTTAAGTCTTTGGCTATTGACCTTGAATGTCTGGCCATTTTCGGGGTTTTGAACATCCACAGCTCTGTTGGGGTAGGCCACCTTGACAAGATAGGGCCATCCCAACGGGATCGGAGTTTGCCTTGGAAAATGGAGAGGCGAGAATTGTATAAGAGTACTTTTTGCCCGGGCTCAAATGATTTCCTCACAATGGAGTTATCATGAAAGATTTTGGCCCTTTCTTTTGAGATTTTGGAGCTCTCATACGCATCTCGTCGAATCTCTTCCAACTCATTCAGCTCTAACTTCCTATGATCACCGGCCATTCTCAAATTAAAATTTAAAGTCTTAATGGCCAATAGGCCTTGTGTTCCATTTCGACTGGCAGGTGGCAAGCCTTTCCATAGACAAGCCGGTAGGGAGACATGCCAAAATAGTTTTAAAGGCAGTGCGGTATGCCCAGAGGGCATCGGTCAATCTATCGGACCAATCCTTCCTGTTTGCCATTTTGTTTGTGGGTGATACGCAGTGGATACTTTGTGAGTGACGCCATATTTGAACATTAGAGATGCAAATGACCTATTACAGAAATGTGATCCACCATCACTTATTATTGAATGAGGCATCCCAAACCTTGAAAAGATGTTCTCCTTGAGAAACTTGACTACGACTCGATGGTCATTAGTCTTGGTCGGGATAGCTTCCACCCATTTGGACACATAGTCCACTGCCAGGAGGATGTACAAATAACCAAATGACATAGGGAAAGGACCCATGAAGTCGATGCCCCAACAGTCGAATATTTCTATGACAAGTATTGGTGAAAGGGCATCATGTTTCTTTGGGTCACACTACCCAACCGTTGGCATTTGTCGCATCCCTTACAAAATGAAACACAATCTTTGATAAGAGAGGGCCAGTAAAAACCTGATTGAAGAATTTTGGCCGAAGTCTTTTTCGCTGAGAAATGTCCACCGCAAGCTTGTGAATGGCAAAATGCAAGGACATCCCGCTGTTCATTTTCAGGTACGCATCTCCTCATGATTTGGTCGGGGCAATACTTGAACAAATACGGGTTGTCGAAGTAGAAGTACTTCACATCTGCCATAAATCGTCTTCGATCTTCTGGGCTCCATTGCGGTGGTGTCTGTCCTGTTGCAAGATAGTTACATATATCAGCATACCAAGGACATACAGAGTGAATTGACAGCAAATGCTCATCAGGAAAAAAATCAGGGATAGGAATGTGCTCATCGGCCTCTTGCACCACAAGCCGGGATAAATGATCCGCCACCACGTTCTCAACTCCTTTCTTGTCCTTGATCGTCAAGTCGAATTCTTGTAGGAGGAGTATCCACCTAATGAGTCTCGGTTTTGCATCTTGCTTAGACAACAAATACTTTAAAGCAGAGTGATCAGTAAAGACAACAATAGGCGAACCAATGATGTAAGCACGGAATTTATCTAAGGCAAACACTACTGCTAGCAATTCTTTTTCGGTGGTAGTGTAATTCATCTGAGCCTCATTAAGTGTTTTGCTAGCATAGTGTATCACATATGGTCTATTTTCCTCCCTTTGACCGAGCACTGCGCCGACCGCGTAATCACTTGCGTCGCACATGAGCTCAAAAGGTAGATCCCAATTGGGTGGTCGCATGATCGGAGGTGTGACTAGCATGCTTTTAAGTTTTTTAAAGGATGCCTCACAATCATCCGACCACTCAAATGGGACCTCCTTAGACAGCAGGTTGGTCAAGGGTCGGGCCAATGCACTGAAATTCTTTATGAATCGACGATAAAAATGCATGGCCCAAAAATGACCGGATGCCTTTGATGGCTCTTGGCGTAGGGAGGTTGGAGATGGCCTCCACCTTGGATTTATCGACTTCAATACCCCTTGCCGAAACTATATGGCCAAGCACAATTCCTTCTGTCACCATAAAGTGACACTTTTCCCAATTCAAGACTAGATTCTTCTCCTCACATCTTGTTAGAACTTTCTCCAAGTTTGCCAAACATCCCTCGAATGAATCCCCAAACACCGAAAAGTCATCCATAAAGACCTCCACTATCTTTTCCACCATGTCACTGAAAATTCCCATCATACAGCGTTGGAAAGTCCCCGGAGCATTGCACAGTCCAAATGGCATGCGGCGGTAGGCAAAGGTACCATAGGGGCATGTGAAAGTGGTCTTCTCTTGATCCTCCAAAGCAATCTCAATCTGATTGTAGCCGGAGTATCCATCTAAAAATAGTAGAATAGATGCCCCGCTACTCGTTCTAGAACTTGATCGAGGAATGGCAATGGAAAGTGGTCTTTCCTTGTGCAAGCGTTCAACTTTCGGTAATCAATGCACACCCTCCATCCGGTGATTACTCTTGTAGGAATAAGCTCATTCTCATCATTCTCAACCACCGTAACTCCGGATTTCTTAGGTACTACTTGCGTGGGGCTAACCCACTTACTATCGGCAATTGAAAAAATGATCCCCACATCAAGTAGTTTCAGAACCTCATCCCTTACCACCTCCTTCATGATGGGATTCAACCGCCTTTGTGGTTGTCGAAGGTTTGGAATCCTCCTCAAGATATATGCGGTGGGTGCAAATGAGAGGGCTTATCCCCTTGATATCCGCAATGGTCCACCCAATTGCTCCTTTATGTTTTCTCAACACCTCCAAGAGTTCTTTTTCTTGTTCCATGTTTAATGTAGAGCTAATGACCACGAAATGTTTCACCTTCCCCAAGATAGGCGTACTTCAAATGGGTGGGCAAGGGCTTCAACTCCAAGTTGGGCTTTTGTTCATCCGACGGAAAAATTTTCTTTTCTCGATGGGGTAACTCTTCGAATGTAGGGATCCACCTTTCCATCCCTTTCAAATCTTCTACCTCCTCTTGCTCATCATAATTCTCAAGATCCACAATTCCTTCTTCCTTAAATTTCAATATCCCCTCTCCAGCTCCAAGTGCTCCTCAACCAAAGTGTCGATTCTATTGACCTCACTTACTTCCTCATCATCACCCGGTTGCTTTGCCAAGTTGAATACATTGTGCTCCATTGTCATATTCCCAAATGCCAACTTCATTAGACCGTTCCTGCAATTTATCACGGCATTAGATGTAGCAAGGAAGGGTCTTCCAAGTATTACGGGAATTTGGGAGCTAAGGTTTGCAACAGGATGTGTATCAAGCACAATGAAATCGACAGGGAAGTAAAATTTATCAATTTGAACTAAGACATCCTCAACTACTCCCCTTGGTGTACGGATACTACGATCCGCCAATTGAAGTGTGATTGAGGTGGGCTTCAACTCCTCCAGCTGCAGCTGTTGGTACACCGAGTAGGGAAGAAGATTCACACTTGCCCCCAAATCGAGGAGTGCTTGCTCCACTCGATAATTTCCAATGGTGATGGCTATGGTTGGACAACCGGGGTCTTTGAATTTGGGAGGAGTGTTAGTCCTCAAAATTGAGCTCACTTGCTCGGTGAGGAATGCTTTCTTGTGGACATTCAGTTTTCTCTTCACCGTGCATAAGTCCTTCAAAATCTTAGCACATGATGGAATTTGCTTGATGGCGTCGAGGAGTGGAATGTTAATCTTCACCTGCTTAAACATTTCCAAAATATCAGCATAATTAGCCACCTTGACAGGTGGCTTCAAACGACTTGGGAAAGGGGCAGGCATGGGAGGAATAAACAACACAATCATCAATTAATTTTTCTTTCTCAACAACCTCTCTTTCTTTCTCTTCACGCACCTCACTCTTGTCGGCGTCACCCAAGAGATCTTTTTCTTTTGGCAATGTGGTCTTGGGTGAGACCGTTGGCAAAATGGTTTTGTCAATTTCTTTGCCACTGCGGAGGGTGGTGACAGCTTTGAGTTGCTCGCAACTCTCTTTCGAAGGTTCCGATGACTCAACAAGGTGTTGACCCTAGGGTTCTCTTGTGGTTGAGCGGGGAACTTCCCTTTTTCTTGTTGAGATGCCCCTATGGAGTTTGTCAACTTTGTGAGTTGGGCTCTTACATCATTGATGGCTGTGGCATTTTGGTTATTGATGGCGGTTTTGGCTTTGAATGAAGGAATGGACCATATCCTCCAAATTCCTTTTTGAGGAGGTTTGGTATGTGGATGGATTGGACGTCCTTGAGAAAAACTTTGTGGAGGTGGATTTGGTGAAAAATTCTGTGGTGGTGGTTTGACAAATACCCTTGTGGATTGGTCCGGGGGTATTGAGAGCTAGATGCTTGCCCTTGCCATGGTATTGGTTGTTGCTTGGAGGCATGGGAGATGCATATGCACTTGAACCATGAGGAATGGAGTTTTTCATTTCTCCAACTAAAATTTGGGTGTTTACTCCAACCCGGATTGTAAGTATTTGAATTGGGAGAAAATGATTGTCTTGTTTGGTTG